>SJYX01016798.1:0-19256 GCA_006410675.1 Oreotragus oreotragus
CCGGTGGTCCCTCGGCGCGATCCCTTCTGTCCCTGTCGTGTGCCTGGCGGCCACTTCTTCACGCCGCTTCGCCAGGCTACGAGTTCTCTTTCTCCCATTCTCAATTTCCAGTTCCGCACCTTCCCCTCGAATGTAGGACCTTCTAAGAGACGAACCTCGTTTTGCTGGCAGAACTTCCTAGTTCGTTCTTGTACCTCATTTCGCCGCACCTTGGGTATTCTCACGTCCTCCACTCCATTCCTGCCAGACGACTGCGTGCTGAGGTTTATCGGGCACCTCGATTATCCAGAACGGAATTCGAGTGACACAGTGCTGGGCCTGAATCTTTGTTTTCCTGGGCGGTGAGAGAGAATTTTAGGGACCCCTTAGTAAGCTCTTACTAACTGTTCTCTTAGGAGAAGAAGAGCTGGACGTTATATTGAAAAACGCCTGTCCTTCGCCCTGGAGGGCACGAGGCTTGTACTCCAGGACAGGTGGAACCAGTTCCCTGCCTGAGAAGGGTGGGTTTAAGTCAGTCGTCACCTTAGGGCCCATCCTGGCAGGAATTCCCCTCCCCCAGAGTTAGGGAGCCCAGGAACATCTGTCTATCCCGCTTAGACTTTAAAGACGATCAAACTATGGAAGAGAGTTGTTAGGGTCGTAGCGAAACATTTCTGAATGAACTGATTATCAGCCATAACGACAATGGAAAGATCTGAAGGGCTGCTTATCGGTCTGCGCACGCTTTTGTAATTGACATGGCTGATTGATGGACTCTAGGATCAAAGTAGTAGTGTGTGGGTGTGTGTGGGCGCTTGCTTGCTTGCTGATTTCATACAGGGAAGGAGCAAGCACAACTTTATAAACTTTTATCATGAAGGATGGTGAAAACTACAAGGTACTTTGCAAGTGTAAAGGATTGTTATTATTGCAAAGAACTTTTTTCTTGTTAATAGCTGAATGGGCCCCAGAGTATTTAGTTGTTTGTAAACTTTTCTCATGATTCCTTTAGTTAATTGCCAGGTGTCCTTGAATGAATGTCTTGGAGTGCGAAGTACTATAATTGTATTTTGTTTTTTGGAATATTTAGGCTGCTTGTTACACTGGTGTTCCTGTGGGAGTCTTAGCAGATATGTTTGGGGAAAGAACACCTAGGTTTTCTGTTTGGACGTTAGCGTTACAAAACAAATCAGAGGTGGTGTTTTTCATAGTCCTCATGCTAACTTCGTAATATATTTGAACTGGAATTTTTAAAATGTGTTTTAATTTTGTTGTTAAAAAATTTTTTAAGCAGGCAACTTTTGAAAAAAGTTAAAAATTCTGCTTCTGAATTGTATTTGAACAGCACAGGCTACAGCACCGAATAGATTTAATTCCTCCTTCTATTCTTTTTGAATATTTTCCCCTCGAATAAAATTTTTGATTTGAGTACACTTCCTTCTTGGCTGATATTTGTTTGATTAGAATTATTAAAGCCTCTTTGGTTGAGTAAGATGAGTTGGTGTATCTTCAAAATATACTTAAGAAAAACTTTTAGGATCTGAAAGCATTAGTTTACATAACTGAATTATATGTAAGAAAAATAAATATCAAGACTTTTTTCTTAGACAAAGAGTCTAGTTGAGATTTGAGGCTTTATAGTGAACACCCACATCTCTTGTGCCTTGGTAGCAAGATTAGTTTTGTGTTCAGTGATACCAGCTGATTTGAAAGAGCAAAGTTTTTAGTGATGATTCTAAACTGATACAGATTTGCATCCTAAAGGATTTTACACTCTGATCATGGTAAATTACAGGGTAGCTCTTTCCAGAATTTATTTTGGTTAACTCAGAAGTATAATGCTATTTTAGGGAGCAAGAGAGAAATCACATGAGTACCTTAAAGAGGAACTATTCTGGTGTATATAATGTAGCATATAGGCAAAAAATTGTTCAGGTCTCTAGGAGAAACACTAGAAGTAACAAAAGCCTCTGCTTATAGTTTAATAGTAGAGTTTACAAAACCATAGAATGTTATTTCCTTTGAAACATGACTTTAACTTAGGCCCTGTTAATTATGCTACATAAATTTGTAACAGAATGGAGATGCAAGATTTACAACTGGGTTTTTCACCTTTAATAAAAATGAGATTTGTTTCATCTTTTTGTTCTGAAGGAAGAGGATTTTTTTGACTCAACTTTTGTTTTTTTTAATCAGTCATAAAAGTTATTCTTGAAGAGAAACTAGAATATTTCTAGACTTTATGAGTAAGAATTTGTAGTACAGTTTTTCTTTCAACATTAAGAAAAAGTCACATAACAGTATGGTTACAAATCTCAAGACCACATTTATCACGTTTGAAACACTTCTTGTTTTCTTTGATAAAGGAATATTGTTTAAAATGTTCTTTTGTAAGAGATTCAGGCAAATATGATTCCATACTAGCGTTATGTCTGAAAACTGTTATACCCAACAATAATACCATTCAACTTTGCAGACATTCATTTAGCTCTTTGAAACCACTCCAATAAAAGAATGCTCCTTTTTGGGGATATTTTGAAATACAGTAATTGAAAGTGAAATGGCTGACAGAGCCATCTTACAGAGTTTCAGTTTTGCCTAAGGGTTTCAGATGAGAAGTAGTTGGTAACTACTTGTCTTAATGTCTGTCATGAAATCCTTCACAATAAATGTAATCAGTACATGTAGATACATTTAGGTAAATGATAGGTACAATAGTGTCTGCCTGTTTTTGATGGAGTTTTCACATTGGTTCATAGTTAATATAGGTGATAGTATTTTGGGTTTTCCCAAAAATTTAAGATATATTTTTAACGATCATAATATTTTAGAACTTTCAAAGGTTTTAGGTCATCTAGTCTAATTTCTTTTTACAAATGAGAAAACCAAAGTTTTAAGAGATGTCATGCCCATAGTTTTGGCAAAGAAAAGCCTGTAATCCTGGTTTCTTGAATCTGAGTTCCTGCATTTTCTAATGTGTTTTCCCTCCTAATACCTTGGGAGAAAAAGTGAAGAAGACCATATTGCTTCCAGTTTTGACTATCTTATTGTGTAAACTTTCCATGGAAAGGACACTACATCTATATCGAAAAAATATGGAGAAGGGAAAGTGTCCCATGTGAGGGGCATTTTAAAAAAGTAGACGTTCAGGCCAGTAGATGCTGCCTCATGTAGTTGCTTCTCTTAATCTGGTTTCTCTTCATCTTCACTATCATTGGCTTTGACCATCATCTCTGATTTGCACAATAGCCGAATTGGTCTCTGCCGTTAGTCTTTTCTCACTGTAGTCCTAGATCCAAGTTGCTGCCAGTGTTACTTTCCTACAAAATAAAATCAATCATGTCGTATCTCTTCTTGGAAAACTGTACATTCTCTGTGGCTCATCTGGTTCCATCAGATCTTAATTCCCTAGTTTGGCATGTAAAAGCCATTTGCATTTGGATCCTAAAGTCTAGTCTTTACAGCCTTTATGCCTGCCGCCACCTCCCTCCTTTTTCAGTGTGTTCAAGCCATATGCTTCTGTAGCATTCAACTGCTCATATTTTTCTAGGATTTGCTAAGTCCTTTTCATGTCTCATTTTGTTTTTTCTGTACTCAAACCAGAATGGTGTTGCTCTGTGATTTCTCTCTCCTCTTTCTCCCTCCCACAAACCTGGGAAACTCCTGCTCACAGTTCAATACCCAATTCAAATAGCTTTTCTTTAGAAGTCTTCCTTAGTCACCCAGTGTACTCATCTGTGTTTCTTACCCTCTTGTTCTTGTGTGTAGAATATCACTGTGATATTAATCTGCTCTGTCAGCTATTAGCTACAAATGGGTCATTGTCATCCTCCTGTCTCCACCTTGCATAGGGTTGAGCATGTAAGAATGCTCAAAAATTGCATTAAAATTTTAAAAATGCCCTAAATTGGAAAAAATAGATATTTTTTCTTTTCAGGTAAACAACTTATGTTTTCAGTATTTGTTTTAAAAGCCTGAAATATAGTGATATTACATGAGATAAGCAGTTCAATGTAAATATTTCTATAGCATTAACTAGATCCAGTGTAATTTTTTTCTCAAAGAAATTATTTGCTGTTTTTCAAGATAGTCCATATGTTTCTTTTAATAGATTGATAAGTAATGTGGGTAATTTTTGAATTATTAAGCATTTTTCCCCCTCTTAGGCCACCTCTTCTAAAATTGCTAACTGTAGTAATGTCTTCTGTGTTTTTACTATTGATTTTATAGAGAAGCTTAGAAAATGTCAGCATTCAAACATTTTTAGGAAATTTTTTGATATGGATTCATGTTAAATAATTAAATACCTTTAGCATTTAGCAAGGGGAAGGCAATGGCACCCCACCCCAGTACTCTTGCCTGGAAAATCCAATGGACGGAGTAGCCTGGTGGGCTGCAGTCCATGGGGTCACTAACAGTCGGAGAGACTGAGTGACTTCACTTTCACTTTTCTCTTTCATGCATTGGAGAAGGAAATGGCACTCCAGTATTCTTGCCTGGAGAATCCCAGGGATGGGGGAGCCTGGTGGGCTGCCGTCTATGGGGTCGCACAGAGTCGGACACGACTGAAGTGACTTAGCAGCAGCAGCAGCAGCACTTAGCAAATCAGGTGACCATGAGCTTGTTTAATTGGTTCTTCATTTGTGCACTTCAGGCCTTCAAAACTTTGTTTTTGAGGCCTAGAGGGAATATTCTTTTCAATGAAATTTGATTGTCTAGAGCAGTGGTTGACAAACTTTTCCTCGAAAGAGGCAGAAACTAAATATTTAGGTTTTGTGGACCAGACCATCTATGTCAAAATTACTTGAATCTGCTATTGTAGTGCCAAAGTATCCATAGGCAGTGTATAAATGAACACAAATTGAAATGGCTGTGTTCCAGTAGGAAAAAAACCAGGTAGTGGGCTGTATTTGGCCCACAGGCTATAATTTGGCAACCCTTAGTCTAGAACAGTGATGTCCAATAGGATTTTCTGCAGTGATGAAAATGCATCTGTGCTGTCCAGTAAGGCAGCCAGCCGCTAGCCACATGTGGCTCAAGAAATGTGGTTAGTGTGACCAAGAAACTGGCCAGTAGCAATGATATTGGACTTAGCAGGAAAAAAACTTGAGATTTTTTTTTTTTTTTTTTTTTGAGGAGGTGGCTTAGCAACAGTTCTTAAATCCGTTAAGTGACCTTTCTATGAAAATGAGTGACAGTGTGAACAAAAGGTTTGGGTCTTTTCTTTCAAGATAATAGAAGAAAATTTGAGGCTGAAATAATTTAATGAGTGGAATCAAGGATAGTTGATTACTTTTAAAAAAAGTATTTCATTAAAAAAAGTATATTTAGTAGTAAATGCACATGCATAAAAAAGATTATACAATCTGGTTGCCACCCTTTATGTTTTACCAAATCGCTGTAATTCATGTACATTCGATGAGTTTGTTCCAAGCCAAAAAAAAAAAAAAAAAGTTTGCACAATGTATTGTAAGTTTTCCTTTTCCCAGTCACCCTTTTCCCTTTCTCGAGACAGCCATTCTTGGTTTTCTTTTTTAGAGGAATTTTCTTGGGAGTATGTGTGTTTAATAAGTAGTAGTGTGCTTTAAGTGGGATTTCCAGGTGGTTCAGTGGATGTCAGTATGGATGAATTAAGAATTTTTACTTTTGTATACTGTATTTTGAACTGGATATGCTGGATCAAAAATTAATATGTTAAATTACATATTTGTTTTTTTCAGAATTCTCAAGTAGTGTAGTGAAAGTTGGACATCAATATAGAAAGCTTGAAGGGAATATATTACAATTTGGAATTTTCTTGGTAGTAAATGTCTAAGAGTATTTGACTAATGTGTTTTTAAAGATCCACTTGTTCCTTTACTTGTGATACTGTGAGTATATAGTTTCGTGCAGCTTTGGATTCCAAAATAAAGGTACACACTCTTTGCTTTTTTTCAAAGAGCATTTTAACATTTTGAATTACCAACATGAGTATTTCTTTAAAAACAGGTAGTTTTTAAGGTCTAGAACCATAAAGAGGTAGCTGAGAGAACTATTTAAAGATTTTTGTCCGTTTATAAATAGCAGATAGTCCAACACTTCCTGTAATAGCCATTTTGAGCATGCATTGTGCAGGATAAAAGAGAGTCTCCAGAGAGAGGACAGGATGTAATTCAAGATACAAGTGTGGAGCAGTAGTTTTTTATTGAGGGTTTAGTTCTTATGCAGAAGTGGGTAATGGATCAAAGAGAAATAAGAACCTGTAAAGTTCTCAAACAATTTATGTCTCTATAAAATATCTTTAATTTCTAATACAATAAGTCTTTCTGAAGAAAAAATATACCCTCATATAGGTTTGAAACTTATGTATTTTCTATTTAAAGAGATTATTTCAGTGAGACTTAGTGGTAGACCTCAGTTACTAATATGAGTATGATTAGGATATGGATTTAATTACTATGTAGGCCAGCTAATTTGTTTTGTTCTGTGACCACAGACCAAAGTCCTGTCATGGCAAACTATTTTATAGCTATTTATAGATATTTACATTTGGACAGAAAGGTAAGTCTGTGGCTGCTGGAAAAGTAAGGTAAAACTTTCCTCATAGAAGGGTTAGTTGTATCTTTCTGTAGAAAAGTTATTTTTTGTTATGATTGTTAAATAAATTCACTTGGTGAAAAACTGAAGCAGTTTGAGGCACAAACTGTGTTGCTTTTTACAAAAGTTAGTTTCCTTTTCCCCTTTGCCTTATACAATTATATTTGCATTTAAAGAGTGTCTTAGACACTGAGCAAGTCCTATTGTTTTGGATTATGGTGCAAATTTAAAAAATCTTTTTGACTTTCTTTTCTTCTGAATATTTATATGTAATTTGAGCTTGTGTAATTTAGAAAACCAGAGTTCTATTAAGTAATTTCTCAGCAGTCTTTTCATCTTTATAGTATGTATCAAAGTAGAAATATTTTTTTTGTGCTATTAAAATTTATCAAGTAATAGTTGCAGGCGAGTAAAAAAAACTCCCAACAGTTTATTGGTATGTAAAATGAAGACAAAGCTGTCCTTCTTACTGTCTACTCCCAAGCCCCCTTGACTTCAAAGAGATAACCTGTGTTGACTGTTTCTGTTTTAAGTTTTGCTGATGCTTCCCATTATAACTCTAAGAAACATATGTATAATTCTGTCTTGATTTATCAACTTTAGGAAATGTCTATTGACTTTCCTAGAAAAGCTGAGCAATTTATTGAGATTTCACTATCTCCTCTTTTCTCTTTTCCATCTCGAGCTTCAAATTTATTACCTTTGTTGTTTAAAGATTTTTATGAATTCTTTTATGACTTTGCAGTGTAAACTTAGATGTTTTTTTTTTTTTTTTTTTTTTAGTTTGTCAACCTACGTGTTATCTGTGATCTTCCTGTTGTGAATCTTAAAGAAAGTAACAGAATTTTTTCCTGCTCTTTTTCTCAGATTCCTGGATTTTTAAAGTATAACTTTTATAACTTCCTAGTTGATCCACTGCTTTTTGTCTATGGGTTGATTTGTTTAAAAGTGAACCCTGGAAACCACTCAACAGCTTTAAAATATTATGATTATGGAATTTATTGCTGAATTAATTAGCATTCTGAGACCCATAGAGAGGGAATGTGGACTTGTGTACCAAATAAGTGCTGCTTGCAACAGTCTTCCAGGTATCAGTGCCCAGTGGACCGTCTTCTTTCGCCCTTTCTTCAAGTCTTTTGGGTCGTACTCAGCTAGCGGTTTTTCTTTATATCCCATGGTTGGTTTTTCTTGGATTGTCTTTTGTTGTTGTTGGTTAGCTGAAGATATCTTTTTAATTAGCTTTTTCATATAGGATGTGTAGATTTTTGAGTTCTTGCATATCAGATAATAAGTTTTTGTCTTCATACTTTATTGATCGTTGGGCTGAATATAGAATTCTATATTAAGAAATTTTCTTTTTCTTAGAACCCAAAACTAAGCTTCATGGCTTTTGGGATTTCTTGTTGCTCATGGGAAGTTTCTTTATTGGAAACTTGGTTTTCGCCTCTCTTAAGGGTTTTCACTTATCCATGAATTCTAAAGTTTCACCAGAGTCTATCTAGAATGTGTAGGTCTTTTTTTTCTTTCCATTAATCAAGCTTTGTTTCTTGTGTCTTTCACAGATTATTTTTTGAATAGCTGATCTATGAACATAGTTGAACTTCAAAAGTTAAAAAGTGGTATACAGTGGCTTTAGTTGCATCTTGCTACCTTCGCTCCTTCATTGCCATTTTCCACTCCTAGTTTCTTAAGGATCGTTTAAGTGGGCCTTTCTTTTCTTAGGTTTAGGGCAATTTTTGTTTCCTGTTATTTAGTTCTTCTCCTTCTGTTTCCTCTTTTGTTCTCTTCTTCAGATATGTTTGTTAAGAAGTGTTGACCTTTTATGCTCTATCTTCCCTGTCTCTTAAATTCATTCTCAAAATTTTCAACTCCTTCTCTCTATAAGACATTTGAGAAGATTTCCTTTATTTAATCTTCTAGATTACCAATTTGGTCCTCAGTTGGGGTTGCTATTCTTTTTAAAATTTTTTAATTTATTTTTAAATAAATAGATTTATTTATTTAATTTATGGGTCTTCGTTGCTGCGTGGGCTTTCTCTAGCTGTGGCAAGTGGTGGCTACTTTCTAGTTGCACTGCGTGAGCTTCTCATTGTGGTGGTTTCTGTTGTGGAGTGCAGGCTCTGTGTGCGGGGGCTCAGTAAGGATCTCTGAAAGGGGAAAGGGACCAGTAGAAAGGTCAGTGAGGAAAGACTGGCTTTTTTTTTTGGCCTTGCCACATGGCTTGTGGAGTCTTAGTTCCCTGACCAGGGATTAATTAAACCTGGGTCCTCAATAGAGAAAGTGTGGGGTCCTAACCACTGAACAGCCAAATAATTCCCAAGAGGACCACTTTGAAGTCATGTAGTAGTAATATCTCAGTAACATTCATCTCTGCATGTGTTCATCCATCAATCTATTCTCTGTCCAAGTTTCCGTCTGTCCAGTCTTCATCTACCTATCTTTTAACCATCTGTCCATTATCTCTTTTCACCTGTTTTCCACTTTTCTGTCTTTCCATTCATTTATCCATCCTTTACTGTTTATTGTTTGATTCCTTTCCATGAGCCAAGTATTATGCCATAGGTAATAAGGATACTAGAGTAAATGACGTGTAATCTCAGACTACAAAGACTGAAAGTGGATATATTCATAATAATTTACTAATAGTTGACTGTAGGAATGAAATTTGGGTTGAGAGGAAGACATTTGAAAAGAGATGTGAGAGATGAGGGTTCAGTCCCTGGGTCAGGAAGATTCCCTTTTGGCAGGCATGGCAACACACCCCAGTATTCTTGCCTGGAAAATCCCATGGACAGAGTAGTCTGGCAAGCTACGGTCAGTGGGGTCACAAGGAGTCAGACACGACTGAAGCAACTTAGCACACTGGGGGGCTAGAGCAAATTAGCCATGATGGCGCGGTCAGGCTCTCTTGCCTCACAGCCTCTTGCTCTTGCCCCATGTTTTGTAAATGACTGTGTAACAGCTGAGATCCTTTACAGCACTGTGCATGCGTGTCTTGAGGTACTTGCTTGGTTACAGGCTACTTTGTCCTGTGTACATACATGAGCTCCACCTAGAAAGCGGCGGCATTACTGCTGTGTCACAGCTGTGTCCATTGGGTCAGCCCCGAGCGGAGAGAATAGACCATGTCCAGCACTGTGGCTGCTGTGTCAGCCAGGAGAGAGGTTGTGTCGTGTTAGGTTATGCTGCTGTTGCTGCATCTGCCAGAAGAGAAAAACTTGTCTGCAGTTCCTACAGGTCGTCGAGTCTTCTTCCAGCCTCTTAGCTCAAGCCTTGCCTACCCTGGGTTCAGCGAACAGTGTGCACAGTGAGACACAGCAAGCCAGTTGGTGTCACAAACAGGATGAAGAGCGATACACACACATACTCTTACATTATTTGAAAATTATCTACATATGTTTATTTTACTATGTGTATACTATCTATTCTAAAAAATAAAACATTTAAGTAATAGAGTGTATATAATTTTTATTATTGGAATAAGGCTGTTGCTGCTGCTAAGTCACATCAGTCGTGTCCCACTCTGTGCGACCCCATAGACAGCAGCCCACCAGGCTCCCCCACCCCTGGGATTCTCCAGGCAAGAACATTCTAGATGTGTATAAGAGACAGGGGCGGGGCGGGGCGGGACTCTCAGGCCCACCGTCTCAGCCACCTCTGCGGCTGGGACGTGGCCCCGCCAGGCCAGGATGGCGCAGTCTGTGGACACGGAGGCCTCGGAGGGCCACAGGGCTTCTGTGGCCTTGAGAGTCACAGGTGCCCAGTCGGAGGGGACCTGGGACGCAGGCGAGGTCACGTCCAGAGAGACAGGAGGACAGGCCACGTGGGGAGACAACCCACCCCCAGCCCCCACCGGACACCCCTGGGACGTGGTATGGGAAGCCTCGGGGCCACTTTGCTTCCAGTCTTGCTGGGGGGCCGGGCTGGGGGTCCAGACCCCTGCTGGCAGCTCCCTGGGGGTCTGGCAGCCGCCCTCCCTGTGGGTGGCCAGGGCCTGAGTTCTGCCAGTGAGGTCCACGTGTGCCCTGAGGGGCTCTGGGCACAGCTGGTGATGGAGGCCCTGCCACCCACTCTTCGGGGCATGCCGCAGCCCCGACCCAGACTGGGGGTGGACGCACCCCCCCCAGGCCCACCCTGCCTCACCCCTCCCAGCTCCTGGCAGTTTGAGAAATTGGATTGTGAATGAAGAGGTTTGGCTGGATCATTCCTGATGGATTCCTGCAACTTAATTGAAAATAAAATGTGTGATCTTTTCTTTTGATAAGAAAAGGCAGATTTAGCTGGAACTAATCAGCAACGGGGCTGGAGAAACTTGGGGACCGTGGAAGGAAAATAAGTTTGAAGGCATTTGAAAAATATGGCAATTCTCCCCAAACTGTGTGAATTATGATCTGTTACACTGGGCCGCCAGGCGCTGCCCCTCCTGCGACACGGCCCCAGGTCCGCCATTGACACCGTCACAGCTGGTTACTGATGCCATCCGCTTCCTCAAGTCCTCTGACCGTCCCCAGGGAATGGGACTGGGAGCCAGGAGCTGGAGCTGGGGGCCGGCTGCGGTGGGGGCCATGCGCCCCAGCCTCACAGGCCGCCCTGGCCGCCCTGCCCACCCGCGCCGGCTGCTCCCCACTTTCTGCCCCTTTCCCTTCCTGAGCTTGGCTCTCAGCACTGTGGGCGTGGGGCTGCTGGCGATGTCCCCCGGGCTCCTGGGCCCGGCCTGGGGGCCAGCTGTGATGGCCCTGTGCTGCTGAGCTCTGCCAGGAGCCTCGCCTGCAGCTCCTGCAGGCTGGCCGGTGCCGCCGGGCCTCCGCTGCGGCCGCCCGCGCCCGTGGTGCATGCGACCGTGGGGCTCCGCGCTCCCTGTCCGGCTCCCTCTGGCCGTGGGACTGTGGCTTCCGTCTCTGCTGGCTGTTCATTGGCCAGAGGCCACCCTCCATCCTGGTGTGTGTCTGCGCAACGTGGCTGCTTTGCCCCGGTCCCCGGAGACGGTTCCCACGTGAGGAGGGCACGGGTGCCTTCACTGGGGATGCGTTCTCTCGTTCAGAAGTGAGTCACGGGTCCTGCCCCCACTCACGGGGGCCACACACCGGGTGGGCAGCAGGACGCGGGTGGCCTGGGACTGCCCCGTGTCTGTCTGCCGTGTTAACACGCAGGGGTTGACGGTTCCCACGTGAGGAGGGCACGGGTGCCTTCACTGGGGATGCGTTCTCTCGTTCAGAAGTGAGTCACGGGTCCTGCCCCCACTCACGGGGGCCACACACCGGGTGGGCAGCAGGACGCGGGTGGCCTGGGACTGCCCCGTGTCTGTCTGCCGTGTTAACACGCAGGGGTCTGAGCCCCCAGTACCCAATGCACACGCTTCCTGGGGAAGGTGAGTCTAGACTCCCCTCGCCGGGTTCGCCTGGAACTGGCTCCCTCCCCTCCCTGCCCAGACAAGCCCCCAGCGCCTTCATCCGTCCCCCTCAGCGCCCCTCGACTGCCTGGCGGAGGTAGCCGTGTCTGCCCCGACAACAGATCGTTTGAACAGCAGGCAGAGATTGCTAGACCTACGAGGACAGACGGCCAAATCCACTGACAGAGGTCCTGGGCTCCTGTGAGTAAGGCGCAGAGAGACGACTGTAAAGGTGGAACTGAACCCACAGTGCAGTCCACTGACTGCCTGGAGCCGACGCCTGCGGGTGGCTGCCCCCAGCGCAGCAGCGCCCATTCTCCCCAGGCGCACGGCAGTCTGGGCCACAAAGCACACCTTCACAGGTTCAAAGCCCTGTCATCTTACAAAACCTGCTCTCAGACCACAGCGGGATTAAACGGGAAACCCGTAAGAGAGAGGTGGCTGGGAAACCTCCGATTATCTGCACAAGAGACAGCACAAAGCTCAGAGGAAAGGCTCAAGAGAAGCTGAAAAATATTATGAAGCAAAGGAAAACGAAAGCGTGTCATCAAAATGGGTAGGATGCAGCAAAAGCAGCGCTGACGGAGGAATTTAAAGAAAAACGGGCGTGTTGGAAAAGAAGAAAGATCTGGAGCCAGTCGTTAAGCTCTCACTTAGGAATCTAGGCACAGAAGGACAAGCTGAATCCAAAGAAAGAAGAAGAAAAAGAGGGATGGAAACGGCAGGCGCTGAGGAGGCGGGGGACCGGGGAACAACACATGGACACTAACAGCTGGCTCACTGCAGAGAGCAATGGGAGCGACAAGCCTCTATCAAGGCCAAGGAAACAGGCAGAATGCGGCAGTTAATGCCAGCAGAAAGGTGGGCCGCCACTGCAGATCCCGTGGATGCTGAAAGGGCGAGAAGGGGACACCGTGAGCAACTCTATGCCACCGAGTCTATAATCCAGGCGAGATGGGCCATTTCCTTCAAGGACACGATCTGCCAAAGCTCATGCAAGAAACAGACAATCTGAATAGGCCCATTCCTATTCAGTTCAGTTCAGTTCAGTTGCTCAGTCGTGTCCGACTCTTTGCGACCCCATGTCATGGGTCAGTAGTTGTGGCTCACAGGATCTAGAGCGCAGGCTCGGTAGTTACAGTATGGGCTTAGCTGCCCCATGGCATGTGGAATCTTCCCCAACCAGGTGTACAGGTAATATAGATATACAGCCAAGTGATTCAGTAATGCACATGTGCTTCATCACTCAGTTGTGCCCGACTCTTTGCAATACCATGGACTGTAGCCCGCCAGGCTCCTCTGTCCATGGGATTTTTTCAGGCAAGAATATTGGAGTGGGTTGCTATGTCCTCCTCCAGGGGATCTTCCCTAGCCAGGGATTGAACCTGCATTTTCTGTGTCTCCTGCATTGCAGATGGATCCTTTACCTACTAAGCCATTAGCAGAGCCCCTCATTTATACATATATTCATTTTTAAGATTATTTTCTCACATAGATTATCATAGGATATTAGGTAAAGTTCCCTGTACTATACAGTAGGTCCTTGTTGGTTATTTGTCTTATATGTAGTAGTGTGTTGAAGAAAGAAATGAAAACCCACCCCAGTATTCTTGCCTGGAAAATCCCATGGACAGAGGTGCTTGGCGGGCTCCAGTCCATGGGATCGCAGAGTCAGACATGACTGAAACGACTTAGCATGCATGCATGCATAGGAGGATGTACGTGTTCATCCCAAGCTCCTGATTTATCTATCCCTCCCCATCACATTTCCCCTTTGGTAACCATAAGTTTGTTTTCAATATCTGTAAGTCTGCTTCTGTTTAGTAAATAAGTTCATTTGCATCTTTTTAAAAATTAGATTCTACGTTTGAGTGGTATATATGACATTTGTCTATCTGTCTGACTTCACTCAGTATGATAATCTCTATGTCCATCCATGTTGCTTCAAGTGGCGTTATTTCATTGTTTTTTATGGCCGAGCCATATTACATTGTATGTGTCGCACCGTATTTTCTTTATCCATTTGTCAGCCAGTGGAAACTTTGGTTGTTCCCATGACTTGGTGGTTGTAAAGAACACTGCAGTGAGCGTGGCGGTACGGGGTGGCTCTGAGATAGGGATTTTGTTTCCTTTGGATATGTACCTGGAGGTGGGGTTGTTGGATAACCTGGTGGCTCTGTGCTGCATCTGAACAGTCATTTGTTTGTTTTTGGCCGCGCTGGGTCTTTGTTGTCGCCTGTGGTTGTCTCTGGTTCTGGCTTGCAGGGGCTACTCTCTGGCTGTGGTGCACGGGCTGCTCATTGTGGCGCAGAGCACGGCCTGCAGGGTGTGTGGGCTTCAGCAGTTGTGGGTGCCCGGCTCTGGAGCACAGGCTTAAGAGCTGTGGCACATGGGCTTAGTTGCTCCAGGGCATGTAGGGCATCTTCCTGGATCAGGGATTGAGCCCACGTCGCCTCTGTTGGCAGGCAGATTCTTGACCACTGAGCCACCAGGGAAACCCTGTTTTTAATTTTTTGAGAAACCTTCATACTGAAATTGTTAGGTAGGTATCTCTTTGGACCTGGCGGTACCATGAACAAATTATACCTAGAGCACTGTGAATGAGGTTGGGATCCTCTGACTTAAGGTATGATTAATGTTTATACATACTATCAAATTTCCTTCAAAGACTTGATTTTGGGTGGATGTCTGTGTTCGTCTGTCATGTGGCTATTTAATGCTTTAGTTAGTGCTTTCTAATTATTGAACATTTAAGTTCTTTCCAGTATTTTGATAATATAAATAATAGTAATAGATGTTTTCATATATAAATCTTAGTCCATGAATCTGATTCTTTTTTTTTTTTTAATCAAGTCAAAAGGTGTAAGTTGTTTTAAGGCTTTTAATACACTTATCTCTTTTTTTAATAGGGAAAGAGAACAAATACATTGAGATGTTCCAAGGACCCTCTGAAAATCTCAAAGTTAGTTGGAGGTCAAAAATGCTTTATATTTAGAATTCAGTTTCAGAGAATTTGTCAAAATATCAAAGGTTTTGAACACTTGACTAAAAATGATTCAGATCTTTATGAAATAATTATCCATTTAACGCAAGTGACAATTAAGGATTTTCAAAGGCAAATATAGAAGACTATGCAGTTTGAGCAAAACTTAAATATCAGGAAGAATTAGGTTTGCTAATTAATCAAAGACGTGATAAAGATAACATGATACACAGGAAATTATCTTGCTAAAACACAAAATTGTTACTTTCTAGACAGATTATTTAGAAAGGAAAAACCTTCACAGTAGCTTATCAAGAGTGACCCTTAGTACAATAAAACTTTGCCTTTTTAGCAAATGAAGGAAGATTAAGTTTTAGTTTTATATAAGTACAGGGTTGGCGTTAAAACTTATTTTAAGAACTCTTATAATTACAGTTCAGTTTTTAGCCAGTTTGATCACACAAGATTCCTGGTCTCCCTCCGTCTCTCCCTCCTTATTTCCCCCTCTCTCTCCTCAACTTTCTCTGTCCATAGTTTGTCCCTTATTTTCCTCTTCCCATACTGAAATAGCCATCTTAACTTCAGGACAACACTACCTTCTTTCCTCTTAACAAAAATACATCTCCATTACTCACGTGTTTTCTTTTTCAAAATACACATCCTACTTGCCTTGCATACAGAGATATTTCTCTTTTTTCTAGTCATTTTAATTATTTGTATTTGTAATTCTTAAAAGTTAAGTTTAATTCTTAAAAATGAGGTTTCTAGTTAAAATTAAGTAAACAGTTGTGAACTTTTACTGGCAAATTTGTGAATACATTTCATAGTTTCTTAAGCATATTTCTCATGTCAAATTTTACAATGTGGCACAAAATATGTTTAATAGAAGACCCAAATATTTTTAGTTCCTTTGTAAAAGGAAGCCCAAAGCAGGTAAAGATGTGTTCAGCAATTAATGTCTTAGTATTTTATCTTCTTTGGGAATGATCTAGATAGTCAATGAATAGCCATCATTTAACTTATCTCGATATAACTTTAAGGTTTCAAGTAACCAAAAAGAGTTTGAAAAGTATTTTTAAGTACACATAACCATAAAGCACAATTATTGTTGGAAAGTTTACTTATAAAGCTTATCTTAGATCTGTTTTATGTCTCTTGTTCTTAACAATTATGTTTAGATTACTCATGAGACTTGTGTAAGATGTTAATAGCTAACCATCATCTTAAGTTGATAGATTCTTGTTGATTCTGTAACAGAGAGAGCATGAACTTGACTTTTGTTAAACCTTGGTAGAGTAGATTTTATATTTAATCTTGATAACTCTAAGATCTTGCCTGTATGAATTAAACTAACAAACACACCGGCTTTTAAACATTATTTATTTATTTATTTTCGGCTGCGCTGGGTCTTGGCTGCTGCTCAGGCTTTTCTCTAGTTGTGGCGAGAGGAAGCTACTCTCTAGTTATATGGGCTTTTCATTGCGGTGACTTCTCTGGTTGTGGAACACAGGCTCTAGGGCGCGTGGGCTCCCGGCCTCTGGAGCACAGGCTCATTATTGTGGCGCAAGGGCTTAGTAGCTCCGAGGCATGTAGGGTCTTCCTGGATCAGGGAGCCAACCTGTGTCTCCTGCATTGGCAGGTGTGTTCTTTACTACTGCGCCACCAAAGAGGCCCTGCGCTAGCTTTTATTTACTAAAAATTTATCTTGGATCACATGAAATTGTGAAACAAAATGAGTTTTTATATTTCTGACAGTATACTTATTTTATATAGCACTTGTTTGTTTTTAAGCCAGTTAAATCTTTTCACAGATAAATTTTAGCAATATCATCTGAAGATAAGAAAATACCCCACAGACATTCATAAACATTTAGATTGCAAACAGACCTTACAGTTTCTGTTCCAACATTTTAGCTATGAGATAGGTATGATAATGCAAAAATCAAAATTAATAAAGGAACAGTTGGGTCCATATTGTGTGTCTGCTAGATGGAATAAATTCAAGCTACCTACCCAGAAGCTTACACTTTTTACTAACATGGACACAATTTTCATTCGCCTGGTTTTCAGATAGCCTTTCATTCCCCCTTTTTTCTTTACTTCTGGTAAGAACTACCTCTTTGAAGTTTCGTTTCAAAAGACAGGACCTTTGGTTTCTAGAGAAAACCAGGTAGAACATCTATATCTCAAAAGCGCAGAGAAAGAATGAAAGTTCCTCCTAAATGGACTTTTGGTTCCTAAGGGGAATTTTAATAATAAACTATAAGCTTCCTGATGAAGGTGAAAGAAGAGAATGAAAAAGCTGGCTTAAAGCTCAACATTCAAAAAATGAAGATCATGGCATCAGGTCCCTTCACTTTATGGCAAACAGATGGGGAAAGAATGGAAACAGTGACAGATTTTATTTTCTTGGGCTCCAAAATCACCGCGAATTGTGCCTGCAGCCTTGCAATTAAAAGATGCTTGTTCCTTGGGAAAAAGGCAATGACAAACCTAGATAGCATATTAAAAAGCAGAGACATCATTTTGCTGACAAAGGTCTGTCTAGTCAAATCTATGGTTGTGTATGGATATGAGTTGGACCATAAAGAAGGCTGAGCACTGAAGAATTAATGCTTTTGAATTGTGGTGCTGGAGAAGACTCTTGAGAAGTCCCTTGGACAGCAAGGANCAGAGACATCATTTTGCTGACAAAGGTCTGTCTAGTCAAATCTATGGTTGTGTATGGATATGAGTTGGACCATAAAGAAGGCTGAGCACTGAAGAATTAATGCTTTTGAATTGTGGTGCTGGAGAAGACTCTTGAGAAGTCCCTTGGACAGCAAGGAGATCAAAGCAGTCAATCTTAAAGGAAATCAACCCTGAATATTCATTGGAAAGACATGTTGAAGCTGAAGCTCTTAATACTTTGGCCACCTTATGCGAAGAGCCAGTTCACTTGGAAAACCTCTAATATTGGGAAAGATTGAAGGCAGGAGGAGAAGGGATGACAGAGAGTGAGATGGTTGGATGGCATCACTGAGTCAATGGACCTGAGTTTGAGCAAACTTCAGGAGATAGTGAAGGACAGGGAAGCCTGGTATGTTGCAGTCCATGGGGTTGCAAAGAGTCAGACACTACTGAGCGATTGAACAGCAGAAGTCTTTTTAGATGAATAGGGGAGGTTTGGAGATTTGAGAAAAGGTAGACTTTGAATTTCTTCTTGAGCTGCATTTTCTGTTCTTGTAAAGGCTCAATTTATAAGATGAGGACAGTTACTTTTTAATTCCTTGAAGAGTTAAAGAAAGAGAAGTCGCTCAGTCGTGTCCGACTCTTTGTGACTCCATGGACCGTAGCCCACCAGGCTCCTCTAACCGTGGAATTTTCTAGGCAGGAGTACTGGAGTGGGTTGCCATTTCCTTCTCCAGGGGATCTTCCTGACCCAGGGATCAAACCCCGGTCTCCCGCATTGCGGGCAGACGTTTGAAGAGTTAAGTTGCAACCAAAATAACTTCAAAGAGCTGATCCATCCATCTGTCTGTCTTTTGAATTTGCTTCCTTTAGTCAGAGAGAAGATCTTTAAGATAGGAATCAAAAGATTCCTGTATTCTAGATCTAAGCCTGCTTGTCTTTGGAATATTTCCTACCTCTCTGGGTCCATAGTTTCGTTTCATATTAGCTTAGGGGAGAAGGCCTAAAGTAAAGTTTCTATCAGGCTTTGAGTATCAGCTTACAGTTTGGCCAACTTCTGACCAGAGAGCTACTGAAAAAAAAATCCTTTTAGATGTCTTACCTGGTTTCAGTCGAGACAAACAGTAAATATTCCTGGCTGCTGCTGCTGCTGCTGCTAAGTCACTTCAGTCGTGTCCGACTCTGTGTGACCCCATAGACGGCAGCCCACCAGGCTCCCCCATCCCTGGGATTCTCCAGGCAAGAATACTGGAGTGGGTTGCCATTTCCCTCTCCAATGCATGAAAGAGAAAAGTGAAAGTGAAGTCGCTCAGTCTGTCCGACTGTTAGCGACCCCATGGACTGCAGCCCACCAGGCCACTCCGTCCATTGGATTTTCCAGGCAAGAGTACTGGGGTGGGGTGCCATTGCCTTCCCCGAATATTCCTGGCAGTGTTGGATAACACCTTAGACTTGAAGCATCTCCAAAGATGATGCAAAATACACTATTTTCGCAAGACCCTGAGTCACTCCCAAAGATAGCCAGAAGAAAGAACGAAAGGCTTATACAATTCTCAGGACCCAGAAAGACATACAAGAAGGCAATAACTGTCTCTAGGAGAGGAAAGATTAATAACAAATGGGTCTGGATTTGGAAAGGAAGGGATGACATTAAATTTT
>SJYX01016798.1:20435-103522 GCA_006410675.1 Oreotragus oreotragus
AAGTCACTTCAGTCGTGTCCGACTCTGTGTGACCCCATAGACGGCAGCCCACCAGGCTCCCCCATCCCTGGGATTCTCCAGGCAAGAATACTGGAGTGGGTTGCCATTTCCCTCTCCAATGCATGAAAGAGAAAAGTGAAAGTGAAGTCGCTCAGTCTGTCCGACTGTTAGCGACCCCATGGACTGCAGCCCACCAGGCCACTCCGTCCATTGGATTTTCCAGGCAAGAGTACTGGGGTGGGGTGCCATTGCCTTCCCCGAATATTCCTGGCAGTGTTGGATAACACCTTAGACTTGAAGCATCTCCAAAGATGGTGCAAAATACACTATTTTCGCAAGACCCTGAGTCACTCCCAAAGATAGCCAGAAGAAAGAACGAAAGGCTTATACAATTCTCAGGACCCAGAAAGACATACAAGAAGGCAATAACTGTCTCTAGGAGAGGAAAGATTAATAACAAATGGGTCTGGATTTGGAAAGGAAGGGATGACATTAAATTTTACCTTTCTCAACTGGGCACTAGAAACATATGTTCAGGAGAGGTGATTCTGGCAAGAATTCTCATCCTTTGCCAGCTTCTGACAATTTTCCCAGGATCACATCTGTAGGCTTCAGAGTGGATGTTAAAAGTAAAGAGTGTCCCTTTGATGTCTACCTGAATTTGGCAAGGTTTTTCATTAATTTTAGTTTCCCACTGGCTGTTTAAGGGAATAACCAGAAAATCCCTCAGAGTCTTGTCAACCCTGAGAGAGGCCCAGCTGGGGGCCCTCCTTGAGGGTAAATATGGGGGTGTGTGTAAGGCCATTTATTGGGAGACTTTTGTTTATGGTCTTGTAGTCTTTTCGTAGTGAAAGATGATTCAGACGGAGGATTAATTAGTTGAATGAGTGCTCAAGTAAAGTGGGAGAGAGGGGAGCAGCAGGAGTCGTGTCAGTCTGCGGTGGTTCAGCTGCTAAGCCCTGTCCCACTCTTTGTGACAGTTAGTCTTGTGGTCTTTTGTTTTAGGTGCCTCTTGTGTCTTTAATTTTTCATTAGCATTTTACAAAGAAAATTTTAATGAAGCTATTTAGAATCTTGAAGCTTTTTTGAGGCTTCTGCATGCCAGTTAGAATAGGTATCCTGTTCTGTTTGCTTGCTTTGCAAGTTCTTGCTTCCAAGTGCACTTTTTAAATGGATGATCTTGTTTAGTTGGAATATCCTCCTCAATGGCCATTGTAATTCTAGGTTGTCTTTGTAAGATTTTGCCATTTTCCCAGATATCAACAGCTTCCAGGACCCCAGTTCGTAAAATTAAAATAAGCAATCGTGTCAGAAGGTGTTGTGCTCAGTCCTCTGAACCTTGAGGATTCCATCTAGCTACGCTTTCGGTCTGTAGGAGCCGAATTAATACCCGACAGGAATGTGCTGCTGGGTTGGGGGTTGGGGGTGTGATTGGTGTTTTAAAGTGTATCTTGTCAAAAAAAAAAAAAAAAAAGTGTATCTTGTCACACAGCAATTTTCTTGAGATTGGTGGGTGACCTGGTGTTAATCTAACCTCTTCCATGACCAACTTATTCCAGCATGAGTGTCTTAGAGTTCGGTGGTGAGTACTCTGACAGCTTTTAAGTATCTGTCTTGTACTCATCGATGTTGTCACTTTGGCTTCTGAGGTTCCCAGTCACCGTATATATATTATTCCTTGACTTCATAGTAACAGAAACTAACAGCAGCCAAGGAAATGGAACTGTGGACACCAGCAGTAACCAAAGAGATGGCATTGTGCATTTGTCAAGGGAAGGCCTTATGTGTTCTTAAGTGGAACCACTGGTAGTTGCTAATGTAGAATTTTGAAGTGAACTAGTAAATCCCAACAAATGGGCACTGTGCACTAACCAAGAGCTGGAAAGTCAGACTCCAAGTGGAACTGTTTGGAAGTTCAAACTGACCCCCTCAGCCTTGGACTGAGAAGCTAATTAGATTGGGAGCCAATCAGAACAGAGATCAGAGCTAGGCTCGGAACCGAGGGGTACTTACCCATGGAACTTACCCATGGGAAGACAAAACCCGAAGGATTCACACATACCAGTGCGTTTGTTTCTCATCCCCAGAGTCGGCGAAAATCTACTTTGGATCCCATCATTGCCGCCAAAGTGTTTAAAAGCAAAATTCAATTGAACATATTTTAAAGATCTTATTGGATTTGTTCAGTGATTCAAGAATTGAGCAGCATTCAACCTTAACAGAAAGGTGTGCAAAGGGGCTATACAAAATGAAAGAGTTCTAAGCAGAAGGAAGCAGGAACAAGGACGTTATACTAGACCAAAAGCGGATTGGTTATGGGAAGTGGAATCTGTATGGCAAGGTCACGTTCCTTTAGGAGATGGCAGAGGTCTTTAAGGCAGATTATCTAACTAGTGCTGATAAAGGAGACCAAAACTGTAACTCTCAATTTCTTACCGTGGGACTTACCAAAAATGACTCCATTTGGGGCCTGTTGTCTTATTTTTTACAAGCTTAGCGATCACCAAAGGGCTTAATGATAAATATGGTTAATGAATTATCACTGTCTCTCACACTGTGTAAAGACTTTAACCAAATTTTGTAGATCTTCAAGTTCATATAAAAGTTTAAAATTAAGGTGGATAAAGATGTGCTTTTAAATAAAGTTATAGTGCATCATGGGAGTCCTTATCTTTTTGTATAAATGATAGGAAAATGTAACAGAAATTTGGTGCTTTTAGCACCAAAGAATAGAAGCTAGACATGTTAAATTTTACATGTGACCCTTGCTCCATGCCAGCCGACTAAGCTTTTCAGACTAGTTTATTGAGACTGCAAATTCACTGCCTTTATCAGAAGGATATTTTCCAGTCACAGAGGCCCTTAAATAAAGTACTTTGGGGCTCAAATGATTTTTTTTTAAAAGTCTATTCCTTCTTAAAGAATTATGTGGATTATCCTTTCTCAGAGAGGGATTTTTACTTCAGATTCTCAATAAAGACATATATAAATGAAAAGCACAACTATAGTATAAGGAAAACTTGAAATTGGAAACCCTTATTTCAAATCTGGGCTAATACTCTCTAGCTATGGTATTTTGGTTAAATAATATATCTGAACCTCAGTTTCTTTACCTGTAAAATTTATATGATGACAAATTACTATCTCATGTGGTCTCTATGAGAAGTAGTTAAATCATAATGTGTAAAAGTCCTTAGCAAAGTGTTGGTTTATTTTTTTCTCCAAAAATATAAGGGGGTTTCCGTGATAAATTTCCCAGAAGCTTAAATTAGCAATAAAAAGGTAGGTATTGAGTAAAAATTACAATCGCCTGGTGGTTTTAAAAATGAGGATTGACCTTATTAGGTTCAGAAGGAAGATGAATTTTTTTCCCCACCTGCAATTAGTTGTTGTAAGAAACTTTTATTAAGAAGAAAAAATGCATTCCGTGATGGGCTATTTTACTTTAAGCCTTCAAACTAAAGAAAATAGATTAAAGAGGAGAGTCTTAAGTTTTTTAATTAAAAATTTCTTCTTATAAGTAAAACATGTTTAAGAAAAAAAAAGCACACACATATTATTAGCTATGAGATAATGGATGTATTGACAACCTTATTGTGATAATCAGCAGTATGTACACATGAATTGTCACATTGTACACCTCAAATTTATATAATTTTCAAAGCTGGAAAAAATCAAACAGGATTAAAATAGATGTGTATAAAATATATATAAAAATATATTAAAATATGTTTTTATACATGTTTTTGTGGGCAAATATATGCTTATATTTTCTCAAGAATGTGATCATGTTGTACATGACTTTCGGTAACTTGTGTTTTCTATTTAACATTGTATAATGGATATGGTCTCAATTCATTAAATACTTTTTTTTTCAGCTGTGGTTTAACTGTTTCCATGTACAAACCTTCAATCAATTAAGTATCAATTATTTGCAGTTATGCAGTTGTTCTTGAGGATATGGGTTAAAAGTCTGCTTTTAGACCTTTGCAGAAAGTCACTGTTCTGTTTTTTATTTTTCTTTTTTTTCTGTTTTTAATGACTATATTTCACTGTATAGACGTGCCATTATTTGTTTAACCAGTTTACTTTGTTGATTGATGCTTAGGTTGTAACTTTTTATTATTCCAAGTAGCACTGTGATCAGTAGACACAGTGAACACTTAGTTTAACACAAAGTTTTAACACTTAGTTAAAAAGTTTTTCTGAGAAAGGGAACTTTCTCAAGGGGAAACTGTAAAGTGAAAAGATGAGCATACATAAATCAAGCTGTGCTTAACAATATTTGACTTTAAAGTGGAGGTCCTGATTAGGAAACTTCAAAGTTAACTGGTATTTCCTAGTATTCCCCAGTATTCCTATATTGATCTGCATAAAGTTGGAGTTTTAAGAACTATATAATTTAATTAAAAATTTAAATATCTCTTTCCAGATGTGCTTACAGGTAGCAATCAAAAACACAACATAAGCTTTTAGAACTTCATGGAATCTTATATCTTGATCAAATTACTTGCCTTAAAAGAACAGAAATATTAAAATACTTCCCTTAAGATTCCATAGTATGTTTCAGTTTCTAATATATTAGTATCTTTGTCTAATTCCTACTTAAACATTCTTATCTGTAACAAGATGTCTGATGTAAAGATAATGAGAACTGTTGGCCTATGGGGCATCCATGATGATTAATGAAGAGACTGATGAAAGCAAATTAATTATTGTCAGTTGTCAGGATGTACTTTTCTGTAAATTTCTAAGGTATTGATTTTAAGTTACTATATTTTTCATCATTGAAATATTTCTTTAGGTCCATTGTAGCGCAGAGGTTTTTATTTTTTGACAGTTCACTGGTTTTAGTATATTCATAGAGTTGTGTTATCGTTGCCAGTATCTAATTTTAGAACATTTCATTGTTCCCAAAAGAAGCCCTTTACTCATTAGCAGTAGTCTCTATTTCCCCATTCTTCTTGCTCCTGGAAAGCACTAATCTACTTTCTATCTCTAAGGATTTATCTAATCTGGACGTTTCATAGAAATGAAATCATACTATATGTATACTATCTACTATATAGTATGATTTCATATAAATGAAATCATGCTATGTTTATTTCTAACTTGTTTCACTTAGCAAGTGATGAGTACATCACTCTTGTTTCACTTAGCAAGAGATGAGTATATCACTCTTGTAAGTGGCTGAAAAATATTCTACTGCATGGATATACCATGTTTTGTTTATGCATTCATCACTTTGGTTGTTTCCACTTTTTGGCTATTGTGAATAATGCTGCTATGAACATTTATGTAGAAGTTTTTGTTAGACTATGTTTTAAATTGTTGGCTATATACCTATGAGTGGAATTGCTAGGTTGTATGTTAGCTCTGTATTTAACCCTTTTGAGGAACTCTTGATATCAACTGTTTTGCAAAGCAGCTGCACCAATTTACATTTCCAAATGCAATGTGTAAGGGTTCTAATTTCTTTGTTAGAATTTTTTTTTCTTATAGCCATCCTGCCATGCCTGTGTGCTTAGTCATGTCTGACTCTTTGGAACCCTTTGGACTGTAGTCCACCAGGCTCCTCTATCCATGGGGATTCTCCAGGCAAGAATACTGGAGCGGGTTGCCATTTCCTTTTCCAGGGTATCTTCCCAACCCAGGGATCGAACCCATGTCTCCTGTGTTCTCGTGTTGCAGGTGGATTCTTTATCCGTGGAGCCATTGGGAAGCCCCTTTAGCCATCCTAGTGGGTATAAAGTGGTATCACGTTATAGTTTTGATTTGTGTTTCCCAAATGACTAATGATACTGAGCATCTTTTCATGTATTTTTGGGCCATTTGTGTATAGTCTTTGGAGAAATGTCTGTTCAAATCCTTTTCCCTTTTTAAAAATTGGGTTGTCTTTTTATTCTTTGTAGTTGTTGAGTTGTAAGCGTTTTCTGGATAGTAGGCCCTTATCTGATTTATGATTTGCAAATATTTTCTCTCATTTTGTGGATTGGTTTTTCACTTTCTTGATGATGTCCTTTGAGGCATAGAAGACTTCAATTTTAACGATGTCCAATTTGTCTGTTTTGTTGTTGCTTATACTAGAAGACTGCTGCTTGATCTTAAATTGTGAAGATTTAATTCTTTGTTTTCTCCATGAGTTTTGTAGTTTTAGGTCTTTTTTTAATCTGATAGTTTTTTTTTTTTTAAGAAATTTTTTAAAGTAAAAGGACATGTGACAAAGTTTCCAACCTTTAAGGATTTATAATATATTTAGCTAAATTAAAATATATGGTGAAAAAAGATAACTGGCAATATCATTCATTCATTTATTTGACACTTACTGGATAACCCTATATAGGAATTAGGAGTGTAGGGATAAAAGACATAGATCCTTTTCTTATAATCTAGTGAGAGAATGAAAGAGATTACAGTACAGGGCTATAAACTCTGTTTTCCAGGTATGCACAGGATGCTGTGAGGGTGACCAGGAAAGACACTGAATTGACCTAGGAGTGTATAGGTGATTCGGAAAGCTTTCAAGAATAAGGAAAGCTATGATAGCTGAGTTTTGAAGGGTGAAAGTAAGCCAGAGTAGTGATTTTTAGTAGAACGAGTGGTAAATATATAGTGGAGGTGAAAGGAATAATAAATTCGGAGATCTAGAGATTTTGGACAAGATTAATTCTAATTGTGTATACCTGGGGCAGAACCAGGAAGGTTTAGGGTCTGAAAAGAGAAGTCTGTAGAAATGGGGATAGTGATGTTTCCTTATGAGTTGTGAGAAATAAAGGAGATAATGCTTTTGTACTATAAATAATATATGTGTTAATCCTATTACCATTAATTTTCTGGCATGAGTTTTTGATGACTGTTGGCTCTTTAGTATCTTTATTTCTAGGATGTCATGAAGTCCTTAACAAGTTGTTCCGAACTCCTTAATTAAATACACAGTGCATGTTATAAAGAAATGGTTGTGCATGATTTAAATGAGGAAATAGTAATTATGGAGATGTGAAAAGCAAGTATTTAAAGTTGACTATGGTTTTTAAAAATAGTAATATCAGTTACGCAATCAGGAAAAGTAATTAGATAAGGAAATAAGGAGAAAGTAAGAAACATTCAAAATCCCACCACTTTAATATTAAGTAATTAGAGATGATTGCTTAATATTTTGGTTCATTTCCCTCCTGACATCTTTTCATCCATTTGTGGTCTGTACACAGACACACATACTCACTTAAAAATTTACAGAAGTACGATCATCCTATATATGTGGTTTTAATCTGTTCTTTTTTAAAACCTAAATGCTATGTGTGGTTATATCTTTCTGTGTTAGTAATATAGATTTATATAATCACTTTGAATGACTTTATGGTATTCCGTTGTTTGTATTTTACTATTATTGATAAACATTTAGGTTGTTTCTAGTTGTTTTTTTTATGATAGTAAATAATTCTTAGCATATTTGCCCACTTGTCTATTTCTTTAGCATAAATTCTTAGAAGCAGAATTGTTGGATCACAGGATGTGCTCATTTTAAATTTAGGAGCATATTGCCACACCTTTCTCCAAGTAGATTGACTTTACTTACACATCTATCAAAAGAACACAGTGCTGCTTCTTTCTCCTTACTCTTGCCCACATTAGCTTTTTTCTGTTTATTTAACTGACAGGCAGACGATATTCTGCTTTTATTTAATTATTATTTTATAACTAGATAGATTGAATGTCTTCATTTGTGTATTGGTTCTGTGTATTCATCTTTGGAGTATTTTGTCCTTTTTTCCAACAGGCAGTGTTGTATGGTGATTCCGTTTGAGCTTTGAAGTTTTATCTGAATTCATAATCCCTGTTATACCATTTATTTGTTGCATGACTTGGGCAAATTAACTCTTAGTTTCCGCATATGTAAAATGGGGTGTTTAGTGTCCTTAGCTCCTAGGATTGTTGTGGGGATTGCATGCCAGGTGAAGTGCTTGCATCATTGACAGGTAAGCACCGCTGCTAGTCTTTGCATACTTGTGTATTTCTATAGGATAGATATAGAATAGGAGTGCTTAAAAGTAGATATCACCAAATTGCTGTCCTAAAAAGTTGTCTGTTCTGTACCCCAAACAGCATAATAGTGTTTTTAGAATCATATCAGTATTATGATTGTATCCAAGCTCTCTGTTTCAATGATCTGTTTCTATATTCATTTGTATTCTGGAGAAATCAAAAGATTTGTGTATAAAAGTGTATGTTTTTCTAACTTTTTATTGAAAAATTTCAAACATATGGAAAAGCTTGAAGACTTGATTCTGTGATCACTTGTATATCCACTGTCTACAATCAGGACTTAGCAAATATTTTTTTTTTTCCATAAAGGGTCAGATATTTGCTGTACTTCTGTAAAGGGCCAGTAAATATTCTAGGTTTTGGAGGTCACATGGTGTCTGTTACAACTATTTAACTGTGTAGCTGTAGAGAAAAAGCAGCTGTAGACAACAGGTGAATGAGTGGGCATGGCAGTGTTCTAGTAGGTTTATTTACAAAAACAGGCTCAGCTGGATTTGGCTTGGGCTGTGGTTTGCCATCCTCAGGTCCAGATTAAATCGTTCACAGGTTGCTGCATTGCTTTGTCTGTAAATATGTTGGTACATACTTAAATATTTTTTCTGAACCACTTGAAAGTAAGTTGCAATCATCATGCACTATACGCTTTAGTATTTTAGCATGCATCTCTTAAACACATTCTTCTGCGTAGCCATAATTCCATTATTATAGCTAAGAGCCTGTTCTTTTTAATAAAACTTATATACTGGAGCACAAAAAGTATGAAAATCCTTAGATTTGCCCCTTAGCTCCTGCAGCCTATTAACCTTTGTTTGTCCTCACCCCTCTTTCCTTAACTTTTCTTCATTTATTTCTCTGGGTAGAAATGTGTATTGGGTAATGCTGTTTGCTGGTTTCGTGTGACCCAGTTACACAGTCAAATGAAAGGAATGTCTTCTTTTTTTTTTCTTTCATGTGTTTGGTTTATATTTTGAAAAATCTGGGTTTTGTGTCTGTTTTATGCGGTTTGAAAGAGAATTATATGTAATTTATAATTAGAAGAGATCTCATTAAGTTACATACAGTCTCAGTAATTTCCATATGGTTGTTTGTACTTGTTTACATAGTAGAAGAAACTGAAGGAAGGTAAATCCAATTATGTGCTTTGAAAAAGTGGCCTACTTTTGAATTTTCATGCTAAAAGAAGGAGGGAAATAATATAAATACTTGCACTATTTTCCAGTTTAACTTTATTATGCCTTTACTTGATGAAGATTTATAACACTTGAGATATAGCTGTTCCACTCTGCAAGAAGTTGTGCTACAAATTTATCCAAGGTACTTGACCTGTTTTTCTCTACTCTTCAATCCCCCTACCCAAATTTAGTGCTCTGCATCGTGCCTCTTCCCATATCATCTCTTAGACTATGGATGCAAAGTTCCGTCTTATTTATCCTTTTAAAAATAGCAATTTCTTTCTGGTTAGAAGGAAAGAATTTAGTGTGTTTGTACAACTGTGGGACTGTAGGCTACAGTTAGAAATTATGTGGTGCACGATGAGGTAAATAAACCTGTTTTTTCTTTAATGACATAACTATTAGTGGGCGCTTCCTGATGGGAGGGACTGGCTGTGGGAAAAACTGGGTCTTGCTCTGTGGGCAAGGGCATGCTCAGTAATTTAAATTTAAAGATGTAAATTGGATTAAATCTTTAATCCAATTTCTGCTGATGGGTGGTGCTGTGTTTCCTCCCTGAGGCCAAATGGTAGGGGTAATGGCAACCTCCTCCAAAAGGACTTATGCCAGTCAGTGTCCCTGACCCCACAGCAGGCCACTGTTGACTCATGCCTCTGCCAGAGACTCCCAAACACTCCCAAGAAAGTCTGGCTCAGTCTCTTGTGGGGTCACTGCTCCTTTCTCATGGGTCCTGGTGCATACAAAATTTTGTTTGTGCCATTACTTCACCAAAAAGGTCTGTCTAGTCAAAGCGATAGTTTTTCTAGTAGTCATGTATGGATGTGAGAGTTGGACCATACAGAAGGCTGAGCACCAAGGAATTGATGACTTTGAATTTTAGCGCTGAAGAAGACTCTTCAGAGTCCCTTGGACAGCAAGGAGATCAAACCAGTCAATCCTAAAGGAAATCAACCCTGAAAATTCATTGGAAGGATTGATGCTGAAGCTGAAAGTCTGATACTTTGGCCACGTGATGGGAAGAGCCACCTCACTAGAAAAGACCCTGATGCTTTGAAAGATAGAAGGCAGGAGGAGAATGGCATCACTGACTCAATGGACATGAATATGATCAAGCTCCGGGAGATGGTGAAGGACAGGGAAGCCTGGTGTGCTGCGGTCCATGGGGTCACAAAGAGTCAGACATGACTGAGTGACTGAACAACAGAATTAGTGAGAGGCAGTTTGATTATTAGGAACAGACTCAAGATTATTGTTGCATTTCTGTATTCCAAATGGAGGATGCTTCCACTGTGTATAAAATTAGGGTATCAAGGAATATAACAGTAAGTAATTCAGGATGCTAAAGCTGAAACTCCAGTACTTTGGCCACCTCATGCGAAGAGTTGACTCATTGGAAAAGACTTTGATGCTGGGAGAGATTGGGGGCAGGAGGAGAAGGGGACGACAGAGGATGAGATGGCTGGATGGCATCACCGACTCGATGGACGTGAGTCTGAGTGAACTCCAGAGGTTGGTGATGGACAGGGAAGCCTGGCGTGCTGCGATTCATGGGGTCGCGAAGAGTTGGACACGACTGAGCGACTGAACTGAACTGAAAGTATTCAGTATGTACCAGGGATGGAGGTTAGAAATATGTTGGAGAAAGGCAGAACAGGATTATCCTGTGCCTGGCTCAAGAATGTGGCCTTTAACGTGATGTTAAAGTGGGATATTGGATTCCAAATGGAATAGACTTTAATAGTTCCCCCAAATGGAAATAATAAAATCTTTTTCTAATTGTAAAAGGGACACTTGCTTGTTCTAAAATGCAAACCAATAACACAGAAATGAAGGCATTCACTAGAGATAACCACTGCTGACAGTTGGGTGTGTAGCCTTGTTGAATGGAATTTCATGATTAGTTTTGTAGCAGTGTGGGTGGTGGAGAGGAAAGGAGAAGGGGGAGAGTGAAACAGGAGGCTGTTAGAGAGTTCCAGGTGAATGGAACATGAGGAGGACCTCTTCTTAGAGGCAACAGTGAGAGTGGAAGGAGGGTAAAGCTGCATTTGCAGCATTGGATGGGCCTGGAGATGGTCATATTCGGTGGACTTGGTCAGACAGAGAGAGGCAAATACCACATGATACTGCTTATATGCCGAATCTAAAAAAAAAATACAAATGAACTTATTTGCAAAACAAATAGACTCATAGGTTTAGAAAACAAACTTAAGGTTACCAAAGGGGAGAAAGGGGGATGGGGAGGGATAAATTAGGTGTTTGGGACTGACATGTACAAACTACGATATTTAAAAGAACCAGCAAGGACCTAGTAGCATGGATAACTCTGCTCAGTATTCTGTAATAACCTAAATGGGAAACGATTTTGTAAAACTGAGTGACTTTGCTGCATGCCTGAAACTGACACAACACTATAAGTCAATGATAGTCCAGTATAAAATAAACAGTTTTTAAAACGGGACAAAGCTAGGAGGAAGATAAAAAAATATTTAGGGGACAGGTGGGATTCAGTGATCAGTTGGATGAATGGGGGTGGGGAGTCTTCACACCCCCAGAATGGCCAGGAAGGTAGCTGAGTGGATTACCAGAACTTGGGTAGAAATTTTGGGGTCACTGAGGTGGTATAAAAGGAAAAATAGCGGTTTTTCCCATCTGTATAATTCCAGAGTGGAAGGTGTATCTTTTGTTCCTGTTTTCTTCTTGTACTTACAGGTTTGTTTAGAAAGGGAGTGTAAAAGTAAGAATTCTGTTTTGACAAATAAGAGCTATCATATCCTTTTCTCTTAATTGTGTTTTCCCCTTGAATTATTAATAGTTGAGGACAGGAGTTTCCTTTAAGAAGTTGCTTCTGTTTTGGTGTGTAACTGTAGCATTAGCTTTTATATTTCACAGATTCCTTTTGGAATCTTTCAATTTTAATTCCAAGGAATTNCATATCCTTTTCTCTTAATTGTGTTTTCCCCTTGAATTATTAATAGTTGAGGACAGGAGTTTCCTTTAAGAAGTTGTTTCTGTTTTGGTGTGTAACTGTAGCATTAGCTTTTATATTTCACAGATTCCTTTTGGAATCTTTCAATTTTAATTCCAAGGAATTGGGATCAGAATGCGGTGAGAGAGGCATTTGGGCAAGTTGTGGCAAGGGTTCTTTGACCCTGAATTAAGGATTGTTTGGGTCTCTGAGTAGGATCTGACTTTAACCAGGTTTTGATGTGTGTCTAGCTATTGGGAACAGGGCTATAGAATTCAGTGGGAAACCTCTGCTCTATGTTGTATAACAGTATGCATAGCAAGGCAGTATTAGCATGAACTCGAAAGCAGAGCACCGAAGAATTGATGCTTTTAAACTGTGGTGTTGGAGAAGACTCTTGAGAGTCCCTTGGACTGCAAGGAGATCCAACCAGTCCATCCTAAAGGAGATCAGTCCTGGGTGTTCATCGGAAGGACTGATGTTGAAGCTGAAGCTCCAATACTTTGGTCACCTGATGTGAAGAGCTGACTCATTGCAAAAGACCCTGATGCTGGAAAAGATTGAGGGCAGCAGGAAAAGGGGATGACAGAGGATGAGATGGTTGGATGGCTCACCGACTCGAAGGACATGGGTTTGGGTAAACTCCGGGAGTTGGTGATGGACAGGGAGGCCTGCCGTGCTGCGGTTCATGGGGTCGCAGAGAGTCGGACATGACTGGGCGACTGAACTGAACTGAACTTTGAGTTCTGGGAGCCAGTGAAGGATCTTCAGTATGCAGGTAATGAAAAGATGATTGGTGGCTTAATGGCTGGGGGGTTACTGAACTAAGGCATTTGCATTTGGTCCTGGGTAAGAATGACATAGGTTGCTGATGCCATCCTCTTTTGTTTTCAGATAGGATTAAACATGAACTTTCATATAGATAAAATTTTCTGAATTTGTAAGTATTCCCATAGGAGGAAATTTAATACTTTTTTGAGTATTCATCTTTGCATTAAACCATCCTCACTGTCAGGAGCCTTTATCTAACTGAAATGCCTTGTGCCACCATTTTGGGGCACTTCTTGTTTAATTTTATGTTATGTCCTTTCATGAACCTCTTAGAATTGCCTGAATACACACACTGTCATAATAATACGTCTCTTTGAGGTTTGAGAAGATCTGGGTAAGGATTGTTGAATCCCAAGATCGCAGCATTACATTAATTTTTTCCCTAGAGTTATTTTCTTGTTTAGACTCTATTATTCACTATGTTTACTAACCTTTTAATGGATTTAGTTACTCATCTAAGGTATTGTTCTAAATATTATGTGTTGAGAAAGAGGCTTTTCCTCAGGGTCCCTGGTTGGGATTGTTAAACATACCGAGAATTTAGGAGAGACATTGTCCCCTGCAGTGTATTCTCTTACTTAATACTGGAGGGAATGAAAGAAGATTGTAATGAGAAAGATTTGCTCTGAAATTTTGCTGTTAGTTTTTATTTATGCTTTAAAGCTTATTTGAGAAAGTTTGAATTTGATTCTGTCAGTCATGCTCTTTCATCCTCATCACTTAAAAACTGGCTTCCTTGTAACTCAGCTAAACTGTTGTAAATAGTGATGAAGCATATGGAAGCTAAGTTAATTGGTGAGTTATTTATTGATAATTCTCTCTTGGCCACTATATTTTTATGTTTATATCTAAAAATTTAAGAGCTGATATGTAATGAATATCAGTTGTTAGAAACAGATATTTCTGAGGTCAGAGCCTCGCTATTTAACAAATTATGTACTTCTTAGCCTTTAAAATGAGGTTAAGAACTATCTGATAGAAACTTTATGAGGCTTGAAATAATTAAATGTAAGGAACCTGATACAGGGCTGTCTGTGCTGTGCTGTGCTTAGTCGCTCAGTTGTGTCCGACTCTTTGTGACCCCATGGACTATAGCCTGCTAGGCTGCTCTATCCATGAGGATTCTCCAGGCAAGAATACCGGAGTGGGTTGCCATGCCCTTCTCCAGGACAGGGCTGTCCAGTGGGCACTAAAATTAAATCTTTCTTTTTCTTAATTTTCATTTTTGCTTAAAATCTAAATGCCATCTCTTCTAAGCTTTCTCATATCATGTCTTCTAATGTATTCTTTGATATCAGAATTTTTGTGATTGGAAATGGAGGCAAGAGTGTGCCTTTAAGTATTTGAGAACAAGAATGGCCGTCTCTCTGAACTTCACTGACTCATCCAACAGTTATTGAATTTGTATTCTAGACTCTGTGCTAAGTGTTATGGAAAGCCAAAGAATTACTGATGGTCTCTGTCCTTAGGGACTTTCACTTTAGTGACAAAAGCAGATAAGAAAACAAAAATTACCTTATAATTGGAAAGTACAGTAGTACCTGTACAGGAAAAGTTCAGTTCAGTTGCTCAGTCGTGTCCAACTCTTTGCGACCCCATGGATTGCAGCATGCTAGGCCTCCCTGTCCATCACCAACTCCCAGAGTTTACTTAAACTCATGTCCAGTGAGTTGGTGTTGCCATCCAACCATCTCATCCTCTATCATCCCCTTCTCTTCCCACCTTCAATCTTTCCCAGCATCAGGGTCTTTTGCAATGAGTCAGCTCTTCCCATCAGGTGGCCAAAGTATTGGAGTTTCAGCATCAGTCCTTCCAGTGAACACCCAGGACTGATTTCCTTTAGGATGGACTGGTTGGATCTCCNATAGCCTTGACTAGATGGACCTTTGTTGGCAAAGTAATGTCTCTGCTTTTCAATATGCTATCTAGGTTGGTCATAACTTTCCTTCCAAGGAGTGAGCGTCTTTTAATTTCATGGCTGCAATCACCATCTGCAGTGAATTTGGAGCCCAGAAAAATAAACCACAGCCTTGTCTAATGCAATGAAACTAAGCCATGCCGTGTGGGGCCACCCAAGACGGACGGGTCACGGTGGAGAGGTCTGGCAGAATGTGGTTCACTGGAGAAGGGAGTGGCAAACCACTGCAGTATTCTTGCCTTGAGAACCCCGTGAACAGTATGAAAAGGCAAAAAGATATGACACTGGATGGTGAACTCTCTAGGTCGGTAGGGGCCTAATATGCTACTGGAGATCAATGGAGAAATAACTCCAAAAAGAATGAAGGGATGGAACCAAAGCAAAAACAACACCCAGTTGTGGATGGGACTGGTGATACAAGCAAGGTTCAATGCTATAAAGAGCAATATTGCACAGGAAGCTGGAATGTTAGGTCCATGAATCAAGGCAAATTGGAAGTGGTCAAATAGGAGATGACAAGAGTGAACGTCGACATTCTATTGAACTAAAATGGACTGGAATGGGTGAATTTAACTCAGATGACCATTATATCTGCTACTGTGAGCAGGAATACCTTAGAAGAAATGGAGTAGCCATAGTCAAAAAAAGAGTCCAAAATGCAGTACTTGGATGCAATCTCAAAAACGACAGAATGAGCTCTGTTTGTTTCCAAGGGAAAACATTCAATACCAGGGTAATCCAAGTCTATGCCCCGACCACTAATGTTGAAGAAGCTGAAGTTGAACAGTTCTATGAAGACCTACAAGACCTTCTAGAACTAACACCCAAAAAAGATGTTCTTTTCATTATAGAGCACTGGAATGCAAAAGAAGGAAGTCAAGAAACACCTGGAGTAATAGGCAAATTTGGCGTTGGAGTACAGAATGAAGCAGGGCAAAGGTTAATAGAGTTCTGCCAAGAGAACACACTGGTCATAGCAAACACCCTCTTCCAAGAACACAAGGGAAGACTCTACACATGGACATCACCAGATGGTCAACACCAAAATCAGATTGATTATATTCTTTGCAGCCAAAGATGGAGAAGCTCTATACAGTCAGCAAACAAGACCGGGAGCTGCCTGTGGCTCAGATCATGAGCTCCTTATTGCCATTCCTCCTGAGACAGCCCTTATCTTGAAGTGCTGATTTCTTTCTTGGTAAGTCTGTCCCTCAGACCTGATTCTGAGTTATCTGATGGAAAAACAGTATCCATCTCTGCATTCCCAACACCTAACCAAACCTCCAAAATAGAATAGGTACCTAATAACTGATGAATGAAAGAGTGAATGAATGATGCCAATACCACTAATAGTTGTATGAAATTCTTCACCAATGACTAGAATACCAGGTTTTAGGCTGTAGGGGAAGCATACTTTATACTAGGTTCTACTCTGCGTAAGGGAAGCAATTTCAAATGTATCTTGGTTGCCCAGTCAGTTCATTTGGTAGCAAATGGGATTCTTAACTTCAAATATAGTTTGGAAGTAGATAGTATGTAAATTATAGCTCCAAAAATATTCACATATAGAGATGAATATATTGAACTGACTACACATTAAAAACCAGCAAACAGAAACACACACACAGAAAATCCCACCTTGCAAGTGATCTATGCATGGGCAGAGTCCAGACTCTCAGTGTATCAGACGGGATGCTGGGGATGTGGGTGCAACCTCTGAATGTCCCTCCACACTTGCAGCTGTAGCTCCAGCCTGGAGTAGCCTCCCGGACCTAAGCTCCTCTCTCTAAAAGCATAGTGTATGTGACACCTGCCTGTGAGCATCCAAACCAGTGGGAGACTACTGGTCAGGGCTGAGAAAGCTTAAAGACTCTGCTCACTGGGGTGCTGATAATGAGGACTCTGCACTTGAGTTATTTTAATGCCTGTTATTGTCCCATACCTGACTGACAACAAAAAATCAACACAGTGTCCTAAGGAAGATGAAAATAACTTTTACAGCTTTTTTCCCTGCTGTAAGTCACTCTGGTCTATATGACTTCTGAACTTCCATTTAACTTTGAAAGCATTTGATTCTTAAATTTATGTCTTTTAGTCTTTTATTTTTTATGTATTGTATGTATTGGAGTATAGTTGATTCACATTGTTGTGTTAGTTTCAAGTATACAACAAAGTGATTCAGTTATACATATACTGACTCTTTTCTATATTCTTTTCCCTTATAGGTTATTACAGACTATTGAACAGAGTTCCCGTGCATTACAGTAGGTCCTTGTTTATTATCTATTTTATATATAGCAGCATGTATATATTAATTCCAAACTCCTAATTAAGAAATAAATTAAGAGTTTGGGACTCTCAGATTTAAATAATATTACAGTGTTTTGTTTTGATCTTTAAATTTAAATGTAGAGGACACATCACAGTTATAAATTGCTTTGACGTAGCTAATGGAGCAAGAATGCCTGAATCCTGCTGCCTGACATTATCAGATGCAACATGTGAACGTTAAAGAAAAAGTGACTTCATTTCACTTAACCCATTACATCTTGCTTTCCCAATAATTCATCAACAGGTAAAATATCTTATAATTTGCCTAGAAGGTGTTATCTATGTGAATGATATGTCCTCCTTAGACACCTGGCAGCTTCAACAAATGATTCCCGGTGGCCAGACTGTTTAAGCAGGTGGCTGCTTCAGACTGATGTTAACTGCACAAAATAACTGACAGCAAGTAAACTCAAATTTCCTAATATTTGTCCTCATCACTTGATGCCTTTTTTCCTTTAAAGCTCTTTAATCTAAAGTCATCACCTTTTTCTTTAAACTAGTCTTTTTTCTTTAGTCTTAGCATTTTACACACAATGACATATGTTTTCAGTCTGATGGATACAAGACACTCAATCAGAGATAGACGCCAATAAAACACTCAAGAATTTCTGAAATAAACAAAATGTAATACCCCATCCAGGAGCTACAAGCCACTCAGAGAAACCCAATTTTGAGAACTGCTATTGGATGAAATTTTACATTTTGTGCCGGGAAGTTTTCAAATGGAAACATTTTTCTTCTGTGGGTTCCATGAAGCAGCTGTTCATGTGACGAGAAGGCTATTTAGAAAACCGATGTGAAGCTTTAATTAAAGCCCGTCTGCTGTTTCCTTGTGTCTGACTATTAAACACAGTTTGTGTTATTAACATAATACTTGGAAGTGTAATTGCCTTCAGGTTCTGTTTGTAGGGATGCAAGCCTGCTGCTTCTCTACATTTTCTTTTTTATCCTTTTCCAATCTATCTCCACCTAGATTAAAAGGAAGAATACTCAAATTCACAAATCAATAAGGAAATCAATGATTATCGCATAAAGGATGTTCTGAGGCTCAAACAGATGATGAATGAGTCCAGGGAAAAGTTAAACTGGAGGCTCACCTTGTCCCATAATTATAACGACATTTGGCTGTGTGGATGGATGGATGTGGCTCAGTGCCATGTTACCCAAAGTGTGCTCTGAGGAATTTCATCTCAATAAGTACTCAGGAAAACAAAAAGGATCTGTTGATGAAATAAGTCTAGTTACATCCTTTCTCTGCTTGACCTCTATAAATGGAAGAATGTACGTTAGCATTTAAATGTTCTGAGGAGTCCTGAATTTTTTTAATCAGCATAATGTATAATCTTGCGTTTCCAAACTTTTGACCATAAAAAACTTGTGCCTCTCACCTATTGTAACTCCAGAGAATAATGTCATCAAAGACACAACTGGAAAGAGGCGAATCAAAGTGTTAAATAAAAAAAATTAGAGATTTCCCTGGTGGTCCAGTGGATAAGACTCCACACTCCTAATAGGGGGCCCTGGTTCAATCCCTGATCAGGCAACTACATCCCACATATCACAACTAAAGATCCCACATGCTGCAGTGAAAATCAAAGATCCCACGTGCTGCAACAAAGACCCAGGATAGCCAAATAAATAAATTTTAAAAAGGAAAAAAAATTAAAGAATGATTTTAAGACCTAAAAAAATGTAGTTATAGAATACTTCTATGAAGAATTTCTGATAGAGGGGGAAAAAATCACAAAGAAAAAGATCACTTATATTTGATGATATAAAACTAACATTTCCATACATCAAAAAATTTTACAGACAAAAGCAAATGATTAACTAGACATGAGTATTGTTAAAATTTGATGTGTTTGCTCAGTCGCTTCAGTTGTGTCTGATTCTTTGTGACCCACAGACTGTAGCCCACCAAGCTTCCCTGTCCATGGGATTTTTCTGGCAAGAATACTGGAGTGGGTAGCCATTCGCTTCTCCAGGGGATCTTCCTGACCTGGGGATCAAGCCAGGGTCTCCTGCATTTCAGGCAGATTCTTTATCATCTGAGCCATCAGGGAGGCCTCAATTATATATATACATGAATATAAAAAAGACTGAAAGCAAATATATCAATATACAAATAGCGATTTTCTCTGGATGGCATATCAGACAATTTTTCTAAATTCTCTCTAGCAAAAAGAAACAATGATCAGTGCTGCCAAATAGAGAGCTGACTCAACCTTTATTAATTATCCAAAAATTATTTCTAATTATCACACTAATAACTAACAAACAAGTCATAGTAAAGTAGTGTAGTGACCCATCAAATAATTTTTACCTTACTACTTCTATTTATATCCTTAACTATCCTGAACTTGGATTTACCAGGTGGCTCAGTGGTTAAAAATCCACCTGCAGTGCAGGAGACACGGTTCAATCCTTGGGTCGGGAAGATCTCCTGGAGAAGGAAATAACAACCCACTCCCGTATTCTTGCCTGGAGGATCTTATCGACAGAAGAGCTTGGAGGGCTACAGTACATAAGGTTGCAAAAAATTCAGACACAAGTTAGCAACTAAACACAACATTCTGAACTTAGACATGAAAACATTAAGATGTTTTGGACAGATAGACTATGCTGCTGCTAAGTCACTTCAGTCGTGTCCAGACAACCCCGTCACCTGCCTCTGCCCACATATCACACTTGGCTCTTTTCAGTGATTCTCCAAGAACCCCAAAGAAAATAATCGGAGTCACCAGCACCAGAGTCTGTCACCTTCTAGACAGCAGCTCTTCCCAGATAGAAGCATGGCTGTGCCCACCATGGGGAAGGAAGGAGGAGGGAGTGTGTGTCCCTGGCATGGATGGTGCTGCCAGGGTGATGGTGCTTGCTGGCCCTGCTGAGCAGTTGTGCCTGATCACCTGAGAAATGTGGACCACTGAGGTCTTTCTCTCAGGGGAAGTGAAAATTACTAGATGTGTATAAGAGACAGCAGGGACCCCACCAGGCTACTCCGTCCATTGGATTTTCCAGGCAAGAGTACTGGGGTGGGGTGCCATTGCCTTACCCTAGCTCATATACTTTCAACCACAAAGATAGAATAATACTAGTTAACTTTTAGCTATTACGCTGGTTTTCTGCTGAGAAAAAAAAATGAAACAATTCAACTCTTAATTAATGCACTTTTTTTCAAAGGAAGGACTTAGAGTATTTTTAACCTTTTTTAGGGTTTGCTCTTCTCAGACATACAAAGAAAAGATAACTTTTACTTCACAGAACAATTTCAAAGAAGAGCTGAAAACTGATAGCTTTGGGGGAACTTGAATTTCTAAGAAGAAGTAGAGCTATTGTTATGCCCAAGTCGCGAAATCTCCCAGTGACCACCAGGGAGAGGATATCCGATGCAAAAGCAAGAAAGTTTTTATTACCAAGCTCGAGCTGGGGCTCCCACCGATACCGACACAGCGGCTACAGGGAGGAGCCCTGAGCTCTGGGTTACATTGCTTATATAGGGTATTCTCGCGCGAGAAATTTGAAAAGTGGGAGTTTCCGGGTTGGGAGACGTCTAATTGGTTACCTTCTGTGGAAGGGTTAGGTGTTGGATTCTGATTGGCTCCCATTTCCCGGGCTTGATTCAAATTTCCCCTGGGCTGGCCAAGGGTTTTGATTGGTTCACAGGTGGTGGGGTGAGGTCAGGGGATTTCCAAAGAAGAGTCGGACACGACTGAGCGACTTCACTTTCACTTTTCGCTTTCATGCGTTGGAGAAGGAAATGGCAATCCACTCCAGTGTTCTTGCCTGGAGAATCCCAAGGACAGGGGAGTCTGGTGGGCTGCTGTCTATGGGGTCGCACAGAGTTGGACACAACTTAGCAGCAACAGCAGCGGTGAGGAAGGCTAGGATGTATAGACCCTTACTTGAGTACGTGCTGCCTAGAATAAAACTAGGATCTGTTACTAAGTAACAGGAAGGGAGAATGGGTATATGGTAGGCAGCCATGTATATGGTATATGTACCAGGTATATGATATGTGTGCAATAAAAAGGACTGATAACAGAAGTAGGGAGACCAATTTAATATAATACCTAAGTAGTAGTACATGTATAATGTCTTACAAAAGAGATTTGACTGACATTCTTAAAATATGAGAATGTAATCTTTAAGCTCTTCTGCTGGGAAATCTGGAGGATTTAACCTGTTATTTTGTTACAAGAACTCTTAAGTTCTTGGAGCAAAAAATTATGCTTTAATTATTTTAACCTTTTAGTTAAAAACTTTCTTTTTCCAATTAAACATTTAGTAAAATTAAGTTGCTTTGTTGCTTAGTCGCTAAGTTGTGTCTGACTCTTTTGAGACCCCATCGACTGACTGGAGCCCGCCAGGCTCCTCTGTCCCTGGGATTTTCCAGGCAGAAATACTGGAATGGGTTGCCATTTCCTTCTTCAGGGGATCTTCCCAGACCAGGGATCGAACCCTCATCTCTTGAATTGGTAGGCAGATTCTTTACCGATGAGCCATCAAGGATTACTGAGGGTGATTAACATTGGTAAACATGGCCTTGATAGAAATCACTTAAAAAAAAAAAAAAATATATATATATATATATATACACAGAGAGAGAGTATACTTTTTTCAGCTGTATAGCAGTCATACATTAAAAAGGGATTTGCATTGGTTTTTCTGGAAGATGAAACAACACATAATTTTTTATACATATCTTTTTGGATGTGATACAATTAGCACCTATTACTATTTTGAATAACTGTGATGACATGCACATATGAACTCGTTTACCATTTAATATTCTAAGCATACACTGACGCTGAATGCATTATTTGTGCCACCATCACTTCCATCTATCCACAGAATTCTTCTCATCTTGTAAAACAGACCCTATGCCAAAGAATAACTCCCCAATTTTTCCCTTTACCCAACCCGTAGCAAACACTCTCCCACTTTCCTGCATTGGCAGGTGGATTCTTTACTGCAGAGCTACCTGGGAAGCCCCTACTTTCTATTTGTATGAATTGGACGACCCCAGGTACTGAAGGATCATGCAGTATTTGTACTTTGGGGACTTCCTATTTTATCTAGCATAATGTCCTCAAGATTATTCTATGTTGTAGTGATGTGCAGGCTTTTCAATCCATTGTGTGTGTGTGTGTGTGTATCTTGTTTATCCATTTATCTGTCAGTGAAGAGTTGAGTGGCTTCCACCTTTTGGCTATTGTGAATTCTGTTATGAACGTGTGTACAGATATTTCTTTGAGAATCCTCACTTATAAATCTTTTGGCTATATACCCAAAAGTGGAATTTCTGAATAATAATTCTATTTTTAATTTTTTGAAGCATTGCCATACTGTTTTCTATAGCAACTGCACCATTTTACATTCTTACCAACAGTACACAAGGGTTCCAGTTTCTTCACATCCTTGCCAACACTTGTTTTAGTCCTTGAAAACATTTTTTTGATAGTATTAATAGCTGTCCTAATGGGTTTCGGTTAGTATCCATTGTATTGAAGGTTTAAAAATATTAAAGAGTGAGTTTAGTGTAATCACATGGCAGTAAGTCTTAATAAATGGAAATGGAATCAATTTTGCTACTGTAATAAAAATATTAGTTGAATGTTATTTGGATATATGTTCTTCAGTCTTTTTCAGGCCTTTAATTTTTTTTTGAAATTTTTCTTTTGGTTTTATGTTGTAAGCATTTCTCATTTTACAAGCATGTTTTGTACATCCATCATTTGAATTTTAATTTTCCAAGGAAATGTTGCAAATGCAACGTGATTGAATACTTAAGAACATTTTGTAATTGTTTTTTACATATAGCTAAGTGCTTGGTTTGTGTGATTTTAATTTCATAGAAGACTGAATGATATAGCGACTAAAAGTGTAGTCTAAAAGCAGACGTCTGGGTTTGAATTGCAGGTCTGCCACTTCAGGCTATGAGCATTTAGGCAAGTTTCTTAAGCTCCCTGTGTGTCAATTTCTTCATCTGTTAAGTGAGGATAATAACAGAACTTATCTCAAAGTTGTGAAGACCAAATGAGTTAGTGCTTGTAGAGCTTTAGGACAGTGACTAGCTCATCATGCATCCTGTATAAGCCTTTTCTGCATAATTGTTTTATTAGGTGAGATCTTATTTCTTTGACTTTTAAAAAGTATATGGGATATACAAGAAGTTACTGTGTCTTGGGTCTTTAGTTTAAAATGTCACAAGCACTAACTTAGAGGAGAGTATAGTCATAAGGTTGTTTTGGGGGTTAAGAGAAGGTACATCTCAGGCAGATAGTGCTGGGCAAATTGCTGAATTAGTAATATGATATAACCGTCTTTTGGGAACTGTGACCTTCTGGCAGGCATTTAGCCTTGTCAACTACTCTAGTCTCTTTTGACCAGCTCAGCCCTTTTGCTTTGCATTTTTGCGTTTCCTTGCCCACACAGCTGCCCAGATTTCTTGGGTTGCACTTTATGTTTCCTCTGCTGTTTAGTCACTAAGTCGTGTCTGACTCTTTAACGACCCCATGCACCGTAGCCTGCCAGGTTCCTCTGTCCCTGGGATTTCCCAGGCAAGAACACTGGAGTGGGTTGCCGTTTCTTTTTCCAGATATTCCCTCTGTTTCTTAGTTAACAGCTTTTGTTGTTAATTTATGTCAAATGCACTTGATATAACATTTTTGCAAAATGTTAACATTCTATGATTATAATACCACATTTCATTTGATAGTAGAAGTCTGAGAGAGTAAAGTCCTCATTGAACAACTCTAGTTATATGAGAGATTAAGTGACCTGTCTGATGTCACAAAGCAGTTAAGTGATTTAGCTGGAACTTGAATTCAAACCACCTGACCTCAAGGCAGTGTTACTTTCTTCACATATTATAATGTTTTAAAATAATACTTTTCTTTTTTTCCTAATTATTTGATGATATTTTTAAGGATTTTTCGATATTACATAAAGATAACATGCCTCCTTCTTTTAAATAGCTAGTAAAATTTATGTGGCTCCTTTCTCATATACCAGCTGCATTTTGTAGTCCTTAAGCCCAGTATCCGTAAAGAATGAAATGAAATCTGAGATCTATGTATTTTACCTGATTAAGTTCTTAATCTTTTACATGAATGTTTTCTGAAAATAATGTTTCATGCTTATATTTATTTTATACTATTCGAACAAGGTAGATTTCCCCCATACTGCCTAGCATATGTAGTATCTGGCTCATTTCAGCACTGCTGTCAGACTTAAATTAAATCTTGGCATTAGAGTATCTTTACAGTCTACTTTCCCCCTTCCCCCTCTGCAGGTCTGTTTTTAATTATTTTTCTCCTATATTCCGAACAGTCTCTGGTTCTAAGAATGTACCTTGAGCTTTTGAGTCTATCATAGCTCATTATGTGAAGTATATTTTTCTACTTAATTTCTTATATATTCCTTATATTGGCTCTCTCACATGATTTTAAAAATTTTGTTAGGATTTTTGATAGTGTAAATCACCTATATTGGTGAGAATTATAATTAGTTAACTTTTGAATTACAATTTCACCTTTTACAATTATAATTAGTTAACTTTTTTCCCCCCACATAATTAGTTGTATAATGTGTAATAAATTCTGAATGATACCAATATATCATTGATTTAGTCATTGTCAAATCCCAAATCTGGTTTCCTTGGCAGATATATAGACTTGTGATAGGCGTTTGGCGTTTTGTGTTTTGGGCAGTGTAACTTTAAATCTACATAAACTTCTCTGCCTTTTGCCTCTGCTGTGTTCATAGATTCCAGGAGGGCTTCGTGTATGGACCTCAAGCGTTGGAGGTAGCAGACTTTTCAGCAGAAGGTAAAGCAGAGTGTTGCCTTCTGGTGTCATTGTGTGTGTGTGCTGGGGTGGGCATGTGACAGGTGAGAGCTTTGCACAAATGTCATCACAAAATAATTTATAATGGTGCTTTTCACAAAATGTAAAACAAGCTAATACTTGGAAATTTTATTCAGTATTACTAAAATCCATAAAAAGTAGAAAACTTTGAGTAGAACTCCAGACAAAATTTCAGTCTCTCTGCCGTTAACCAAAGAGGGAGAGTAAAAGGAAAATGTGTAGCGCATGCTATCTTTCTCAGACTTAGTTTTACTACGGTTTCTTCCTGGGAACGTATCCAAACCATTATTCATATGCTATATTCTTCCTTGCTGCTCCTTTTATTGAAAGATTGCCTCACAGTAAATAGGCAGCCTCGTTGGTGACTCATGACTGGAGGACAGACATTTTTGCTCTAGGTCCCCTCTGCCAAAAATCTTTGTTTCTAATATGCTAATTACCTTTCTTCAGAACTTGTTAATATGCTCTTTTCTCAAGTTAGCTCTTGTTTCAGTAGAGAAACACGTCCCACTCATTTGTAAAATATGTTTTTATGGAGACCTTCTTAATGAGTTATTTTTAAGAAAATAATATGACATAACTTTCCTGGGTAATGCTTCTTTGATTTTTTTTTTAAAAATACAAATATTTTGCCATTTAGGTGCCAGATATTACTTTCTTTGAACTTATGAAACCATTTATGAATTTTATTCAGATGATACTTAAGTGTATAATGTTGTATTCTTAAACTTAATAAGTTTTTAGATAGATTCCTAATGGGAATTAGAGGAATGGTTTTCTTATGTCTTCCTGAAATTATATTTGTATTGATATCAAGTGGCTGCATCTTACACTGTATATTAAGGACATACACCTTATGTGATATAGGGTATTTATTAAATGTCTACTCTGTGCCCTACACAGAGTCATTCCATTTTATGGTCAGCTTAGTTTCACTATTTCACTTTTTTCCTGTTCAGAGACACTGCTTTCCTTAACTAGATGGGTTTCAGGCTGCATTTTACCACTTAAGCCCTTTCTCCTTTCTTTCGTTCCCTTCACTGGCCATTTGGAGGATATTTTGTATTTGCCAACAATAGATTGGAAGTAATTTCTTGAAGGCCCTTTCATACTTCATTTTTAGGCTAGTCCACTGTTTTCACTGCTGTTGAATTATGCAGCCTTCTATTTGTTTAGCTAATCTTTCTGTGGTGTATTTTGTTATCAGTTGAGTATCTCAATAGATTTTCTAGTCACTAACATAGAAGATCGGGGAAGGCAATGGCACCCCACCCCAGTACTCTTGCCTGGAAAATCCAATGGACGGAGGAGCCTGGTGGGCTGCAGTCCATGGGGTCGCTAACAGTCGGACAGACTGAGCGACTTCACTTTCACTTTTCTCTTTCATGCATTGGAGAAGGAAATGGCAACCCACTCCAGTATTCTTGCCTGGAGAATCCCAGGGATGGGGGAGCCTGGTGGGCTGCCGTCTATGGGGTCACACAGAGTCGGACACGAAGATGTGTATAAGAGACAGCTNTCTCTTTCATGCATTGGAGAAGGAAATGGCAACCCACTCCAGTATTCTTGCCTGGAGAATCCCAGGGATGGGGGAGCCTGGTGGGCTGCCGTCTATGGGGTCACACAGAGTCGGACACGACTGAAGTGACTTAGCAGCAGCAGCAGCAACATAGAAGATGTAAACTGCTCATATCAAGGCACAGAAAGACTCTTCCCCAGGTCCTCATCCCCACAACTTCTGTGAGAAGGATGTGATGAAATGGTTACAAAAGTAGTTTTTCAAAGATAATTTATTTTTTAGAGCTGTTTTAGGTTTACAGAAAGATTGAGTGGAAAGTAAAGAGAGTTCCCATATGCCCCCTTACCACCTCAGCCTCATTCTCCCCACCCCCATCTCCCTATGACTAACATCTTGCTTTAGGGGTATGTTTGCTGCAATTGAACCAGTATTGTTACATTATTATTAACTAAAATCCATAGTTTTATCTTAAAGTTCACTCTTTGTGTTGTATATCCTATAGGTTTGACAAATATATGACATGTATCAACCATTACAGTATCATGCAGAATAATTTTACTGCTGTAAACATACGCTGTGTATTAGGAGAATGGGGCACAAGAGGATGGTCATGTTACAAGTCTTGGGCAAGTCCCTGGAATGGGCAGCCTGGTGCGAGTCCTTGGCTTTGTGCAGGAAAGAATTCAAGCCATAGTAAAGTGAACACAAGTTTATTTAGATACATATTCCATAGGCACAATGTGAATGTCTCAGAAGGCAAGAGTGGCCCCTCACTGTGGGGCAGTTTATTGCTGTGGGAAAAAGTGGGAAGAATATTCTATCTATCTTGGATAAGGACTGGGGATTTCTGGGAATCAGCCACTGTTATGCCCAAGTCACAAAATCTCCCAATGACCACCAGGGAGCCGATATCCGATGCAAAAGCAAGAAAGTTTTTATTACCAAGCTTGAGCTGAGGCTCCCACCATTACCGACGCAGCAGCTATAGGGAGGAGCTCCGGGTTTTGGGTTACATTGCTTATATAGGGGGTGTTCATGAAAAAAGAATTTCTAGGTAGGGGGACGTCTGATTGGTCACTTTCTTTCGAAGGGTTGTGTGTTGGTTTTTGATTGGTCCCTATTACCTAGGTAGACCACAAGTTCCTGAATGTTAAGTCAGGAGATTCTGGTCTGGGGTCCGATTGGCTCGTGGGTGGTGGGGTGAGGTCAGGGGATTTCCAAAGGCTGTTTTCCTGGAACCTTACAAAATGGAGTTTTTCTGTTAACAAAATGGAGTAGCTTAGATTCTTCATTCCCCCCTTCTCTAGGATCCAGGACAGACCCAATCATGGGTCTGGGGTCAGCTCTATATGGTCTCCCATTAGGGGACCATTGGCAAGGCCGTATATTGGGATCTGAGTACCATGAGCTGCACCGTGTTGATGCAGCTTTTAATGAAGGCCACCAATNGGGGTGAAGTCAGTGGATTTCCAAAGGTTCTTGGATTTTCAAAGGCTCTTTTCCTGGAACCTTACAAAATGGAGTTTTTCTGTTAACAAAATGGAGTAGCCTAGGTCCTTCATTCCCCCCTTCTCTAGGATCCAGGACAGACCCAATCATGGGTCTGTGGTCAGCTCTATATTGTCTCCTGCTAAGGGGACCATTGGTAGGGCCTCATATTGGGATCTGAGTACCATGAGCTGCACCGTATTGATGCAGCTTTTAATGAAGGCCACCAATTTGTTTAGAAAGCATGGCCTGCAGGTGAGCAGTAGTAACAAGATAATCAGGGGCCTCACCAAGGAAGATATGAGAGTTGCGAACCAGGAGGATGAATTGAACCAGGATTCAAACCAATTTTGAGACATTTCTCTTTCTCTTTTTCTCTGACTCAGCCCTTCTCTTATCTTGGCCAGGGACTCCCTGACTACCCCCGAGTGATTCACATAAAAACAACATTCTTCCCCTAACGCAGCACATAGGCCCCCCTGTTGGAGAAAAACCAAATCCAACCCCCTTTTATTCTGCAGTACCACTTCCGCCAGAGAACTCAGTGACTCTTGGAGGTGGCTGATTGAGCTTTCTGGTCTTTCAATATCAAGATCAATGGCTGCTCTTAGGCTAGAATAGTGTTGATTCTGCACTATTAAAGAAGATATCCCAGTTCCTGCCCCAGCCGCCCCTAACCCCAGTAGTACTGTGAGGGTTAAGGCTGAAACTGGCTCTCTCTTGGACCGGTGTGAAGCTTCTAGTTTCGGGAGGATTTCATCGTTGGAGTGATAGAAAAGTCGGGGAACTATTAGTACCAATATGCAAAATCTTTGGAGTTATTTAGCACCTGCCTGTGAACACAAGGGGCTAAGCCTGTGGAGCAGGCCCACCAATTTTCTTGGGGAGGCACCAGGTACCCGGTTGTTGCTATAGAATCTGTAGAATTGCAGAGGTGTTGGTAGGTTTGGGGGACATTTCCTATGCATAGGCCCCGCCCAGTTACTCGTTGGAGGGTTAATCTGGCATCTCCTTTCTGCTGCCATCGGCAAGCTTTGTGGTTTTGGGTTTGAATGTAAACTCCTGGGACAGCTATACCTTCTTAATAGGGGGGTTTGATGTCATAACATAACCAGCAACTGCTAGTCAGGTCCGGGGGAGTGGAATTTAGGACCTGATAGGAGTTGATTATCATATTAAATAACAGGTCCTGATCGTCCTTAATGTTAGGTCCCATAAGGCTAACTGGAGGGGAGTTGCTTGTATTAGTAATGTAGGGCCTGGGAGGCGTTTGGGTAGGTTCTCGAGTGGGGGTGTGGGCGTGCCGAATGGGGGCGTGGGTAGGCTCTCGTGGCACTAGGATTGAATTGGGCCCTATGCCCCAACTTAGACCGATCTGTATGGGCCCTACTTTTAATCTGACGGTGAACAGCAACCCATTGTCATATCCTGGCTGATATAGCCGGAGGCCCCAGGATTGTCCGGCTTCCCAACCGGGGAACTTTCTTCCTTCAGTTGAGAATTTGTGCCTTACTGGATTGCAAAGAAAGTTCATACAAGGCCCAGTTATGAGGGACCCCCTTCCATGTCCCCCAGTTGACCCAGTGGGCCCCAGAATGCGACCCAGTGGGCCCCAGAACGTGACCCAAGGTAATCAAGTCACCACGAATAGGGGGCTCCCAATCGACCGTCCCCATTGACTCGCATCCCCAATTGGCGCAATAAAACTTATCAGCACCACCCCCCCCCCCGCAGTTATTGATGGTTGCCCGGTCCCATCTCCCTCCGGGGCACACATAGAAGGATGTTTCCCGTAAGCTTGCCCATTGGATGTAGTGGCTGCACCCAGGCCCTGAGTTAGTGGGGGTCCAAGTATTACACCTATCAATGCCAGCCCCACATTCAGGCTTGCCGTGCGTCTTTACCTCCCATTCGTCAATGTCCCACGATCCCGCGGCCAGAAGACAGAGGTTGAATTCCAAGTCCGGCCGCCAGGTGTTTTGGGGATGAATGGCCGAGGTGGAGTTAATTACTTCTCCCGTAGTTGTGCTTAGAATCATCCAAGTCAGGTTCATTGGTTGATGAGGGTTAGCAGCAGCACTAAGCCTTAGAGATAACAGTATAAACAGTACTTTTATCGCCTTTGTAGCTTGAGTTTGAGTGGATTTGTTTTGTTCAGCTTGGTCTTCCATTGGGGGAGGAACTCTTCCCTTAGGGCGAACAGGTCTGCAGGCCGTACATGGGTGTAGTGAACCCAAGTAGATATGCCATCAACCTTCAGAGCAGTGGGTGTTGTCAAGACAACTAGGAAGGGCCCTTTCCACCTGGGCTCTAGGGTCTCTTGACGATGGCGGCACACGTACACCCAGTCTCCTGGCCAGTAGTGGTGGGGTTCAGGTGGTGGGCCTGATTCATATAATGCTTTGAGCCTCTTTCACATGTCCTTCAGCGAAGTCCACCTCCCAATATGCTCCTGGCCGACTCCCGCATTCTCAAGACCCATGGTTGGCTGGATGCCTTGCAGGTTGATACGATATTTTCTATCGTCGATTTGACGTCTCTCATGGTAATCTTGGCATGTCTAATCAGGTCCTGCATCTTGAGGGTTCCCAGGTGAGTGGCATGATGCATCCTCAGTAACACCTGCTTTCCTAGTTCCTCCGGGAGGAGGGAGCTGTCTGCTGCCCGCCACCACCCAGCCAGTTGTTGGGTCATAGGCAAACTTTTTATCCAGTCTAAGTCTCTTGGTGAGTACTTGGGTAGAGCTGGCAAAACAGGGCTCCTGGGGTCCAGCAATTGAAGGGTGGCTTCTATCACAGTGCCCTGGGCTGCATCTCAGGCTGCTCTGTCTGCCAAATTGTTTCCCTTTGAGGCCAGGGTGTCTGACTTTTGGTGTTCTGGGCAGTGTATTATGGCTAGTTTTTTAGGAAGCCATAATGCCGAGAGGGGGGCTTTTATTTCTTCTTTATTTTTGATCGTTTTACCCTCGGCCATGAGGAGTCCCCTCTCTCTGTAGATGGCTCCATGTATGTGGGCAGTAGCAAAGGCGTATCGGCTGTCAGTAATGATGTTAAGTTTTTTGTCCTTCCCCAACGGGAGGGCTTTTGTTAGGGCGATTAATTCAGCCCTTTGAGCCGAAGTGCCCGGAGGTGGTGCTTCTGCTCACACGATTCGGGTGTGGTTATGGCTGCCCCTGCATGCCTGAGCCCATCTGGGACGAAATTGCTTCCATTCGTATACCAGGTAACTTCAGCATCCGCTAGAGGGCGATCTTGCAAGTCCTCTCTTGTTCCATGTACCTGGGCTAGTATGTCACTGCAGTCGTAGATTGGGGCTTCCAAATCCAGGTTAGGAAGCAGTGTAGCCAGGTTGAGAGCAGTAGGCTGCAGAAAGATGATTCTGGAGGGGTTTAGCAGTAGTCCCGGTAGTGGGTCAGCCAAGCATTGCTGATCCACCTATCTGGGGGTTGTTTTAGTATGCCCTCAATGGCATGGGGGGCGGTGATATGCAACTCTTGCCCCAGTGTCAGTTTATCTCCATCCTTGACCATTAGGGCCACTGCTGCAATCATGCGGAGGCATGGGGGCCAGCCTGACGCCACGGGGTCTAGGCGTTTGGACAAGTAAGTCACTGGCCGCTTCCAAGGTCCCAGATGCTGCATCAGTACCCCTTTTGCCACTCCTTGTTTTTCATCTACATACAGGAGAAAGGGTTTTGTAACGTCAGGCAACCCTAGGGCGGGGGCTGACAGCAGGGCTGTTTTAATAGTCTTGAAAGCGGTCTCCAACTGCTCTGTCCAACTGAAAGGGGTGGTACTTTTTGTGGCTTCATATAAGGATTTAGCCAGTTCCGCATAATCTGGGATCCAAAGACGGCAGAAACCAGCGGACCCCAAAAATTCTCTCACCCCTCGAGGTGAATCTGGGGTAGGGATTTTAAGTATCGTCTCCTCTGACAGCCATCTCTGTCCTTCTTTTAATACATACCCTAAGTAGGTGACATCTGGTTGGCATATCTGAGCCTTTCTGGCTGAGGCTCGGTACCCTAATTTTCCAAGGGTCCGCAATAGTTCTCAGGTGCCCATAAGGCAAGTCTGTCGGTCCTTTGCTGCAATTAAGAGGTCATCTACATATTGTAACAAGGTTAGTTGGGGGTGTTGTTGTCTGAACTCACCCAGATCTTCATGGAGGGCCTCATCAAAGATGGTGGGAGAATTCTTAAATCCCTGTGGCAGCCGGGTCCAGGTTAGCTGGCCGTTGATTCCTTCTTCCGGCTCAGACCATTCAAAAGCAAAAAGGTCCTGGCTCTTGGACGCCGGGGGAGGCTGAAGAAAGCGTCCTTTAAATCTAAGACCGTATACCAGTGATGGTCCGGCGGGAGAGAGCTCAGGAGGTTGTATGGGTTTGGCACAGTAGGGTGAATATCTAAAACTCGGTGGTTGACTTCTCGTAAATCCTGCACTGGCCAATAGTCACGAGAATTTGGTTTTTTGACAGGGAGCAAGGGGGTGTTGCAGGCCAACTGGCAGGGTCTCAAGATTTTCTGGACTAGGAGGCTGCGGATATTGGGGGTGATCCCCTGTCGGGCCTCCAGGGTCATACGGTATTGTCGGACCCGGACAGGGTTGGCCCCTGGCTTAAGATCTACGTATACAGGAGGGCGGTGTTAGGCAAAACCGGTTCCCCCTGTCTCAGCCCATGCCTCGGGGAATTCATCTAGCCATTTTCGAATGTCTACTGGAGGCGGTATAGGTTTCTGGTGCAGCCGATATTCATCTTCTAATTGAATGGTCAGTACTTGGATCGGTCTGCCCGACTGGTAGAGTATTTTGGTTTCCCCNGCCTCTGACAGCCATCTCTGTCCTTCTTTTAATACATACCCTAAGTAGGTGACATCTGGTTGGCATATCTGAGCCTTTCTGGCTGAGGCTCGGTACCCTAATTTTCCAAGGGTCCGCAATAGTTCTCAGGTGCCCATAAGGCAAGTCTGTCGGTCCTTTGCTGCAATTAAGAGGTCATCTACATATTGTAACAAGGTTAGTTGGGGGTGTTGTTGTCTGAACTCACCCAGATCTTCATGGAGGGCCTCATCAAAGATGGTGGGAGAATTCTTAAATCCCTGTGGCAGCCGGGTCCAGGTTAGCTGGCCGTTGATTCCTTCTTCCGGCTCAGACCATTCAAAAGCAAAAAGGTCCTGGCTCTTGGACGCCGGGGGAGGCTGAAGAAAGCGTCCTTTAAATCTAAGACCGTATACCAGTGATGGTCCGGCGGGAGAGAGCTCAGGAGGTTGTATGGGTTTGGCACAGTAGGGTGAATATCTAAAACTCGGTGGTTGACTTCTCGTAAATCCTGCACTGGCCAATAGTCACGAGAATTTGGTTTTTTGACAGGGAGCAAGGGGGTATTGCAGGCCAACTGGCAGGGTCTCAAGATTTTCTGGACTAGGAGGCTGCGGATATTGGGGGTGATCCCCTGTCGGGCCTCCAGGGTCATACGGTATTGTCGGACCCGGACAGGGTTGGCCCCTGGCTTAAGATCTACGTATACAGGAGGGCGGTGTTAGGCAAAACCGGTTCCCCCTGTCTCAGCCCATGCCTCGGGGAATTCATCTAGCCATTTTCGAATGTCTACTGGAGGCGGTATAGGTTTCTGGTGCAGCCGATATTCATCTTCTAATTGAATGGTCAGTACTTGGATCGGTCTGCCCGACTGGTAGAGTATTTTGGTTTCCCCTGGGAGGAAATGAATCTGGGTCCCCATTTTGGTCAACAGGTCTCTTCCCAACAGAGGGAAGGGGCATTCCGGAATGACCATGAAAGAGTGGGATACCCGTCCTGCACCCAAGTCCACTGATCTTCGGGTAGTCCATTGGTATTGTTTTATTCCAGTAGCCCCCTGCACCTAAGAGGTCTTTCCGGCCAGTTTTCCCTGGGGTTCTAGCAAAACCGAATATTGAGCCCCTGTATCAACAAGGAAGTCAGTTGGGGTCCCCTCCACTCTTAGAGTTACCCTGGGTTCGGGGAGGGGCACCGAACCCCGTCCTCCGTAATCGCTCAGTTCTTCAACGGCCAGGACGGGGGTCTTTCATGGTCCCTTCTTTTTCTTAGGGCATTCCTTGGCCCAATGTCCTTTCTCTTTACAACATGCACATTGGTTTTTTCCTAATGCTGGTCACGTACGGGATGGCTCTTACCTTCAGCACCCAGGCGGTGCAACTGGAGCTCCCTCTCCTGAGTCAGGAACTGTTGCAGCCAGCAGGATACGTGCCATGTTATGGGTTTGGCAATCTGCCGCTTTGGCTTATTTTTCCTTGGGGGTTTCTTGGGTGTTGTAGACTCTTTCTGCTACTGTTATTAAATCCTGGATATTCTTTTCACCCAGGCGTTCAAGTTTTTGTAACTTCTTCCTAATGTCGGCAGCCACCTTGTGCCATATTGTAATCCCAGTTGGGTCGCGATAAAGGAAAAGAGGTGTTAATTTCATCTATATTAGTGGTGGGCTCTCCATTGCCCCAGGACCCTTTTACGGGCCTCATTCTGTATTCTCGCTCTCTCTTCTGTGGTGAAGAGACTCTGGAGCAGCTGTTGGCAGTCATCCCGGGTGGGCTGATGAGTAAAAAGCACAGTTTCTAGAAGGTTCGTTAGGTCTCTAGGGTTGTCTGAGAACTTAGCATTCTGGGATCTCGTTATATAGGTCACTAGTAGAGAAGGGCCAGTATTGATGAGGTTGGTTTCCTGCCTCATTGGGGGGCTGGCCACTCATAAGGGGAGGACAACGGTTGAGTCTGCTTGGCCCCTCCGGGGACCTGGCTCGCCGCTGGCGAGTATTTTGTGCGGGCCCCCCCACCCTGTGTTTTGTCCCTGGGTGAAGGAATGGCGGGGGCCGGCGGCAGTTCAGGGGGTTGGTAAGGGGGAGGAAAGAGAAGTTCTTCTTCTGTTCCCCCTTGCAAGATAGGGTATAACGGCACCGCTGGTTCAGATTCCTTGGGATTCTTCAGGTTCTTTGCTACACGTGTCACCAACGCTTGAGTGGTAGAAAATCCCTGTTGAGGCAAAAAAGGTTTTACCCAAGAAGGGGTGCACAATATGATATTTTCCCATACTATGATATAGGGAACTTGGTCAGGGTGTCCGATCCGCGGTCGCAGGATGATATCTCGGACTCGGTGTACAGTTCCCAAGTCAAAGGTGCCTTCTGAGGGCCAGCCTACATGGAAGGTCGGCCATTCTGCGCTGCAAAAAGTGATTAATTTATTCCTTTTAATTTCTACACTGAGGTCATGAGCACGCATCCTGACCTCCTTAAAATGATCAGTAACCAAGGATAGAGGTGTGGGGCTAGAATGGCGTTGCCCCATGGTCCCAGGAACCGTCAGATGTTAGTAAATTAACACAGACAATACGAACAGCCACACAGACAGACAGAGAGACAGGAGAAATACACCTCCGGAGGTAAAACCGAACAACAACAGCCTCCGGCTCTTCAGCAGGAGCAACCCGCTATGGTCTACAGAGAACACGGGCACTCCGTCCCCACCGCCGGGGTCGGAAACGTCTCCCAACGAACCCCCACTGGTGACTCGTTGGCGCGTCTGCCTGAGTTGTATAAAGGTTTCAGAAACCAGGCCCTGCCAGAAACGAAAAGAAAGACAGAAAAAAAACTTACCAGCTACAGATGACTCTCCAGATTGGTCTTCCTGTGGAGCCAGTGGGAGATCCCGGACAAGCCCCCAGATGTTATGCCCAAGTCGCGAAATCTCCCAGTGACCACCAGGGAGCCGATATCCGATGCAAAAGCAAGAGAGTTTTTATTACCAAACTCGAGCTGGGGCTCCCACCGATACCGACGCAACGGCTATAGGGAGGAGCCCTGAGCTCTGAGTTACATTGCTTATATAGGGTATTCTTGCGCGAGAAATTTGAAAAGTGGGAGTTTCCGGGTTGGGAGACGTCTAATTGGTTACCTTCTGTGGAAGGGTTAGGTGTTGGGTTCTGATTGGTTCCCATTTCCCGGGCTGGCCACAGGTTTTGATTGGTTCCCATTACCTAGGTAGACCACAAATTTCTGAACGTCAAGTCAGGAGATTCTGGTCTGGGGTTCAATTGGCTCGAGGATGGTGGGGTGAGGTCAGGGGATTTCCAAAGGTTCTTGGATTTTCAAAGGCTCTTTTCCTGGAACCTTACAAAATGGAGTTTTTCTGTTAACAAACTGGAGTAGCCTAGGTCCTTCACTATGTGCTTCTGAATCACTCTAGACCTCTACGTGAATTTTTCACTAAAACTTCCCCAATGCGCTGATCTAGCTGCTCACTGCTGTGTGTCAATAATTACATTCACTGCCAGAAAACCTGAAAACTGTAACAACCATATTAAAAAGACAGATATTGATCCACTAAAAATATGTACTAAGATTAGGGCACATCTGGAAGTAACGTAAGTGTTTATCAACAGATGAATGGGTAAAGGAGATATGGTACATGTACACAATGAAATAGTACTCAGCGATAAAAAACAATGAATGTTTGTCATTTCCAACAACTTGGAGGGTGTTATACTAAGTGAAATAACTCAGACAGAGAAAGACAAATACTGTGTGATATCACTTACATGTGGAATCTAAAAAAATAAAAATAGTGAATATAACAAAACAGAAACAAACTCACAGATACAGAGAATAAGATTGTGATTACCAGTGGAGAGAGGGGAAAAGGGGAGGGGCAAGATAGGGATAGGGAATTAAGAGACACAAACTCTTTATGTATAAAAATAAGCTACAAAGATATACTGCACATCACAGGGCTTACATACAATACTCTATAATAACTATATGTGAACAATAACCTTTAAAAATTGTGAATCACTGTGTTGTATAACTGGAACTTATATAATATTGTACATCAACTATACCTCAATCAAAACAAATCAGCAACAAAAACCTCAGAAAGATGAGGTTGGAAGAGCTTCTAGGTTGGTGAACACATACAGATGTAGAGACAGTGGTTTGTTCGAAGAGAAATGGACAATGCCTGATCTTTCTCCATGACTTTCCCTATGCATATGGCCATTCTTGAGTTACATCCTTTTATAATAAACTGGTAATCTACTTTAAAAGAAAGACTAGAGCTCATTCTCATTTTCAGGTACAAAATTCATATTCATACTTCATCACTGCTTTCCTGGAATAAATTTTCTAAAAGATGGAAACATTCTTTCAGAGCCTTTTTGTAACACATAGTGTATGTGTTACAGCCAATGCTGACTGGCCATTTGCCACACTTGTCATTAACCTGAAAATCAGTTGACATTTGTGTTTACATAGGATTCTTATTACAACCAAGTCATTTTTTAAAGTGATGAGTTTTCCAATCTCATTCTAAGGTTATAAAACAGTTTCAGCCTATTTTAAATTTAGATCGTGCCAACAGATAAGAAAAAGGATGGTTATTTACATCACAAAAGGATTCTATTTACCAAAGGATTCATTGCAAGAACATTCCTGTAAAGGATGAGCTCTCCTATTATATTTAAGATGCTTCAGTTTAGAACAATTTAATCTGCCTGTAGTTTCTCAACACTGAAGGTGAAACATGAATATACTTTGTCTGTCTCATTACAACAGAACTTTCCAGAGCAAAAAGGCATTCAACTATGATTCAATAAATTGGAAAAAGAGAAAGGAGGCCCAGCCAAGGAGAAATATAGAGAAGAGTAAGCAAGAAGGACAGAATAAGTTAAGAAGCATGAAGCTAAAGTCTCTGAAAAATGTTAATTCTCAAATATCCCATTGAAGAGTGAAACATTAGAACCACTCCATGGCTTGTTCATATTACATGTGTCTACAATTAATCTCTCCCAGAAAGGTTTCTGAGCTAAAAGGCTCAGCCTAGTTATCAGTCCCTTCCTAGCAATGAGCCCCAAACACAGTAGACTTCAATAAATATTTGCTAAATGAAGGACTTAATAAACAACACCAAACAACACATTTAACTAACTTTCACTGAACTAACCCCACATTTTGGTAACATAGGGATTCACCTGCTGCTGCTGCTGCTGCTAAGTCACTTCAGTCGTGTCCAACTCTGTGTGACCCCATAGACGGCAGCCCACCAGGCTCCCCCGTCCCTGGGATTTTCCAGGCAAGAGTACTGGGGTGGGGTGCCATTGCCTTCCCCGAGGGATTCACCTGGGAATAGAATAATGGGTAAGGGATGTCACAGGGATTAAAATCTGTCTTTGTTTAACTTCTCATGTGAACAAAATGAAGCATCAAATCACAGCTATTGGCAAAGTGATTATTAATTATTCTCCTGACAAAGTAATGAAACAGTTACCTAGGATCTGTAGTAGTTAAGGCTAATCTAGTTAGCATCCATGACTAGCAATACTACATCTTTACAGATTCCATCCAAAGCCCTGATCAGAAGCCAGGTTGTAGTCACATCCCCCTAGCTCCACACCAACCCTATGACCAGATCAGTTCCAAAAGTCCTGCCTCGAGGGGGAGGGTCTCGCCTGCTCACCTGTCCTCGCTCCCTGCAGACAGTGCCCCTGACTCTCCCTTCTATCATTTGCCTGCTTGCTTTTCTGAAAGCAGCAATAAGCTGCCACTTTCAGCTCAAGGATCTTCTGTTTAAACTGAGGAGAAGCTGCAACTGATACAGAGAACCTGGAAAGAGACCAACAGAGATTTATGTTCTTATGTTCAGAAGTCACTGTCCTACCCTAAGCCTGGAAGCTGGTTACCCCAGGTACTGTGGCACCTGCATCTTCTGATGCCATAGCCAAATCTCCATTATTATTGGTAACGGAGGACAGGGAGTCAGTGGATAACAAAAATTCACGGATAATCCCAACCCCAATTCCAGCCAGTGGTTACTACCTCATTGTCTCCAAATCCTTGGTCAGAGCAGCCCAGCAAAAATAAAGCCAAATTGCAGAGCTACTTCATGGCAATGTCAGTTTATTTTCACTCTTCCAACAAACCCTCCAGCTTTCTATTTTCTCCCGTCATTCACCCACCACTAATTCGGTTTTCCAGGTAGGTGCTTACTAGGCAAATCTGTGGGATTCTTGAGTATGCACAAAAGAGAAGAAACCATAAAGCTGTTCTTGAGAAAGGAACACTGTCTCTGTATTTCAGCCCAGCTTTATAGCATTGGGTATCCTAAGTTGACTTGGGTCTCTCTCTTCCCTGGACTTCCCTGTTGTGCTTTGCTGCTAGTTGTACAAACTGTTCACCAGCTGAGAGGGCAGGAGGCCACTTGTGGTTGCCTGCCTCCAAAATGACCCCCAACAATTCCACTAATACATCGCCTGTAATGAGCAGACAGCAGTAACAAAACTTGAAAGGAACCTTGAGTAATCTGTGCTTTTAATAGCTGCAAATGGGCCATTCTTTAAGAGAAAATCTGCTATGGCCAGTTTTCGTTTTGTTTTTGCTTCTGGAGGATGATTACCAAGAATGACAGGTCCTACTTATTATCTCTGAAGTTATTATTTGCCCCAGCCATTTGTTCTGGTAACACAGAATCACTCACAGTGCTGTCCCAGTCATCTCCAGCATGGAGATAATGAATTACTCCCTGGGCCCTTGTCTCCATGTCAGTCATCAGACTTCTTTATTCTTTCATGTTTGGCTCATTGTTCATCTCTCCAGTCACAGCTGCCAGTTCAGTCTGAGCCCTTATTACCCCTCTCTGCTGATTGCCACAGCTTTCTAACTAATTCTCATTCATCTTGTCCCCTTTTTGTCTCCATATCACATCGTATCATCCTAGTCCTTAAAAACTGCAGTGCTAAAGATACAGAAATAGTTTTGTAAATTTGGAAAAAATATTTCTGTCATAATATTCATTGAAAAAGGCTTGAATAAGTGCTGAAGCCTCTGTCCTCAAAATCCACCTCAAATCTGAGTTCTTCCTGTCATCCCAACTTTGCTGTACTCTAGACCAAGTCACCTTAACAATGTCAACATTTTTCTTATTATTCTCTGTACATAGGCTACAAAGATCACACATGAGTTTTCTAATCAGAACAAACAATTGGTATTATTTTTAAACTACTGCACAGTGAGTAAACACTAACAATCATAGTCTGACACTTAAACTCCTCAAAAATCCAGACTTAACCCTCAGTTTTTCCCTCAGAGTACTTTTCAGGCCTCTTCAACATCACCTCAGAGTTGGCTGCCTCTGGAAGCAATAGTAGCCCAGCATCATGGAAACTGACCATTTGTGCTAAGATGTCCCAGGAAGAAAATGTCCCCAAGAAACCTGCCTGGCTACCCTAAAACTGCATTCCTCAAGCACCACGCCTTAGCTATGGAAATACACAACACCGGCTGTCAGCAAAGGCTAAGAGCTGAGAGAAACGCCAGTCACAGGCTGGTTCTCGTAGAACCTTATAGGAGAAACCCGCACAGTCAGCACATACAGCAAAACCAGCGGCATTCTGTGAACTGATCACAGTGCAGATGACCAAGGGAGGGAGGGTCATGTCACGTCTATGGAAGCGTAACTGCCCTCCACCATCCTATCCCAGGCCCAGCCTGTAAACACACAGACACCCCACACCGGGACCAGATCATCACGCTTGGTGTAGTATGCATGCATGCTAAGTCACTTCATACCCTACTCTCTGTGACGCTATGGACTGTAGCCCGCTAGGCTCCTCTGTCCGTGGGATTCTCCAGGTAAGAATACTGGAGTGGGCTGTTGTTTCCTCCTCCAGGGGACCTTCCTGACCCAGGGATTGAACCTGCATCTCTTATGTCTCCTGCATTGACAGGCGGGTTCTTTACCACTAGCGCCACCTGGGAAGCCCCCTGGTATTGTATGATACCAACACAATTACTAACAGAGAGTGGACCCAATGACCATCCACCAACAACTCTAGGCTTGCATAGGTTATCCCCACCTGGTGCCACGTCACTCCTGAGCCTCAGAGGTCCCAGCTGCTCCATGGGTCAACTTAACCAGCCCTCAGCCCAGCCCCAGGGCTGATCCAACCACATCAGCTCAAAGAAAATACTTAAAAGTTTAAGAAACTGGAGAGAGAGTGAATTCTGTACATAGATGGAGATTAGGATAAAGGCAAGAAGAACTATAGCAACCAAGGGATTAAAAGGAGGGAAATATGACAACCCCAAAGTGCTGATTTTCCCTAAGAATGATGAGACGAAAGGGACATTGGCAACACTTCATGCTGCGGCAGGCTGGCTGGCTGACTTGGAGGTTAGTCACTCATGGTCTCATAGAGGAGAGGGAAGATCCAATCAAGGGTTCCTTGTCTTGTCTGACAGTTAAAAACAAGAATGCAACTGCCGCATGAAACAAAGAATAGCTCCTGAGATTGCTGTCCAGGGACTGTGAGCTGAAAAAGCAATTGCCCTGGCTCTGTCGGACTCCAGTGGGAGTTTCTGGTCAAAACTATTGTGCTTCGGAATTTTTAAAGACATGGTTTCACCTTAAAATTTGATACGTGTAGTGAGCTTTATCATTATTTTCCCCAGTGAACAATGTGGTAAGAAGGACTGGCATGCTTGCTCAGTCACGTCCGACTCTTTGTGACCCTGTAGACTGTAGCCCACCAGGCTCCTTGGTCCATGGGTTTTTTCAGGCAAGAATACTGGAGTGGGTTGCCACTTCCTCCTCTAAGGGATCTTCCCCAACCAGGGATGGAATCTACGTCTCCTGTGTCTCCTGCATTGGCAAGCGTATTCTTTATCGCTAGGAAGCCCCATAGCAAGAATAATTTCTTAAATAGATTATATGCTTTATGCAGGGGAGGCTCTTCTTTAACAAAGAGCCCCATGGAAGTAAACTTACTTCTCGTAGCTGGGAAGAGGGGTTCAGAAGTTATATGCTGTTGCAATGAAGCCCCCAGGTTCCAGAGGCTGAGTGGAGGATTCAAATCCCAGCTACACCACTTACCTGAGATGGTACTTTGTACAAGTAATTCAGCCTCTACAATGCCAAGTTCCTTCGGTATAAAACTATCACAATAATGATTTTAGTTACAGTGTTGGTGTTTATAAAATTCTCATGTGAAATAAGAAAGAAAAATAAACTTATAAACTAATCTATTCAGTTCCCAGAGTTCAGCGCCCCAGCACGTCCTAAGCACACAATAAATACTGCCAGTTACCATCATTTTTGTCTAATTAACTAAGAGCTTACTGACCCCAGAAGGATCCCAGAAGGTCAGGGTGAAAGGAGTTGAAGGGATCTTCTCTCTGGTCCAAACCTGGCTCCTCCATCACTGATTCCCATAATTTTGCAAGCAAGAAAACGAACAGGTTAATGCAAAGTCCATTTTTCTCAAGAAATGATCGTCTATCTTTGGCTTTCTCTTTGTAAAGCGTTAGACACGGGTTTCCTCCTCTTCGGAGTTCCCTGCGGTGCTGGCTCTTACTTTTTGGTGCCACCTAGTGGACCAGTTTGATGGTGCAATGATGATTCCCTGTCACCCCCAATTTAGCAGAAGCTGAGGTCTAGTTTAACTAGCCTTTAACAGTTTTTCAATGTTTATCAAATTAACGAGTAGTACCCTGGGTTGAGCAAAGAAACAAAAGTTACCAGGGGCTCCACTGTCGTTGCAGTTCAGTCGCTAAGTCGTGTCCAGCTCTTGCGACCCCATGGAGAGCAGCCCGTCTGGCTCCACTATCCAGGTGATCTCCTAGGCAAGAATACTCGAGTGGGTTGCCATTTCCTTTTCCAAGGGAATCTTCCTGACCGGGGGATAGAATTCACATCTTGTGCATTGGCAGACGGGTTCTCTACTGCTGAGCCACCAGGGAAGCCCCCGTGGTTCCACAGAACACTGGAGAAAAAGAAAACCACTAGTGAAGAAAGACAGGATTGGAGTTGGTGAGCTTCAGCCACTCTTTTGGTGCCTTCAAAGCACTTGGTAATTTCTAAGTTTTAAGAAATGCATGTCCAGCCTTCTGTCCATTCTTATGACAGACAAGAACATGACACAGACTTTTGTGTTAATGTTGAATGGTCAAGTTGCTATTAACAGTACTTGGCTGGAAATTAAGACAAAAGCTAGATATAGCTCTCAAAGAAAGAACTCTTTTTTTTAAGAGTATAAATATGAAATTTTAGCCCCCAAATTGCGATTTTGTTACTAACGTTTTCAGGATTCAAATTTTTAGAACACAATTTTTTATATTGCCATTTGTCAGCTATCTGCGCTACAGCTGCAGCGCTGTGGTGAGCAATCACTTTGGCTTATCTAATATTTTTAACCTTTTAACAAACAGCAGAATGTAACACAGGAAAATTATTTTCAAAAGCATATTCTGTATAAGGGACTTTTCACCTTTGGATTCATAGACCTGGAAAACCTAAAAAAAAAAAAAATCCTTCAATGTCAATTACTATAAATGATTGGCAGTTTAAACTCCAGAGAAATCAATTCACTGACTTTTTGTTTAAAGTTCTATTTCTATTCTATTTAAATTTCTATTTCTGTTTCTCTGTAGAATGAAAAGTATAAGAAATTGTCTTCTTCAAGCATTTTTAGGTAAAGTCTATGTTTTAAGGTTTGATTCATGAGCATATTATATGCTTTAGGTACATACACAGGCTTTCCTAGTACTTTCTCCTTTTCTTCACACTCTTTAAATTTACTCTGTCTGGATGAGTCATCCTAGATGTTGTTGTACATAATTTTGGAGTGTTTGTTCTTCCTTGCAAAATTTTGAGGTGACAATATTGACATTATCCTTTTTAAAATTCTTCCTCTCAGAATGAAAACTTCCCAAGAGGATTGTTTTTCTTAAAAGATGCAGGCCTCAATAGAATTAAATGACTAAAAATTCCATATATTATCTAAAGATTATACCTTTAAAATAAGATAAGAATTGCAGCATAAGAAACAAAGCATTGAAGAGTAGAATCATGATATAATCTAAATTCTTTATTCCATCTTAGGTTATTATTGAAAATTCTACAAGTGGTTTTTTATTCAGAAGGTAAATAATAACCTTTTAAAAGTTATTTAGCTGATGAATCTAGTTAATTCATATCAGCTATCTAGTTCCCTATTTAACCCTTTTAAAGTCCATAATAACAATTTTTTGTACATAAAGCTAACAACTCTAGCAATCACCATTAATTTAAAGCATTTTAGTCTTATAATAATATTTCAATCAACTGATAAAATTTAAACATATGACTGTTGAGGAAACTTTCACTTCAACTTACATCAGGAATGTTTATTTTGTGTGAAAAGTGAATATTCAGATATTGACAATGAATCCAAATGACAAAATTTGTTCACACTACTGATGTTGACATATTAATTAGATACAATGAAAACTCTGTGATGACAATTTGCAGATCAAAAGTTCAAGGATGCTGCAAATGACACTGAAAGGAAGATTTAGCTACTTAGCTTTCCAAAGGTCAAAGTCAAAGCACAGTTATAAACTTGGGCCAAATCCAAGCCCCAAACTCAGCTTTAATGCAACTGTTATTTTTTGTAGTCTTAGAGTGTGCTCCAGGAAAAAGTGTCAGGAATGGAGCTGACCTTGGACTAGTTACACAAACTCTCAGATCTCAGTTTCCTCAAACTGGAACAATAAAAGGGAAAGACTGAATAAGGCTCTACAGATGAAACACTTAGCCTGGGACCTGTCCTATAGTATGCATAAATCCTGTGTGTGCTGTGCTTAGTTACTCAGTCGTGTTCAACTGTTTGTGACCCCATAGACTGTAGCCCTCCAGATTCCTCTGTCCATGGGGATTCTCCAGGCAAGAACACCAGGATTGGGTTGCCATGCCCCCCTACAGGGGATCTTCCCAACCGAGGGATCGAACCCAGGTCTCCCGCATTGCAAACAGATGGTTTACCTTCTGAGCCACCAGGGAAGCCCAAATCCTAGTTACTGTAATTTTTGTAGTTAATCATGCTCACCATCATTAATATTAGGATCATAATATCTACTTTAAGAGTTATGAAATTAGAGGTTAGCTATAAATAGCACTTGACACATTTTATGCTCATTTTATAAAAGGTATTTGATATTACCGAGGCACACACTGAACTTTGAAAAATGCTGTAAATTAAAACATAATTGTGAATTCAGAGCAAATGCAACTAACAGGTATATACTCAGCTGAAATGAACATCATTTGTTTTTAATGACCCAGTGTCACCTCCTTCCTCTGTATAGAGAATTCTGCACCTTAAGAGTCCCAGATAAAGTAGGTTCTGTCTCTTTTTATGGAAGCTGAAAACACTAGAAAGCTGTGTTCACAGAGTTCCTGGAAGCCAATCAAATGCATCTGGAGATAGTGATGTAATGAAACCGGAACAGGAAATCTAGCTGAGGGCCGTGGAAGAAGCAGCAGCGTCCATTTTCCTGGGGCAGCAGTGCTGTCACTTCAAGCTCCGGCGACCAGCGTCCAGCAGCAGTGGCTTCACTTGTCCTTGCCAGAGTGGGACTGTGACAAGACTGCCGTGGCTCTGATGTGCAGCCTCCTTGATCGTGGCTGTTTTCCAAACCTCGTGCTCCAACCTTCTCAACAATTCTGTGAGGGTACCTGGTACTCTTTCAATAAACTGCTATTTTGCTTAAAATAAACAGAGTCCGTTTCTGTTGACTGCCAACTCAGACTGATTCAGAAACTGGTGGTGGACAGTGGGGTACTGGAGGCAGTAGACTCCCAAATGGGGTGCTGGCTGAGTGGAGGTAGGGGGTGCACTCATGTGAAGAAGGGTGTTGTTAGGTGTTATGTCGTCAAAGGGGTGTGGAGGTCATTGTTATTTGTCTGCTTGGCATCTAATCCCTCCATGACATTTCCTAATAGAGTTCTAATTGAGTCCAGATTTTTCGTTCAGCCCAAGCATATTTGGGGCTTCCCAGTTGACACAGTGGTAAAGAATCTGCCTACCAATGCAGGAGACAAGAGATGAGGACTTGATACCCGGGTCAGGAAGATCCCCTGGAGCAGGGAATGGCAACCTACTGCAGTATTCATGCCTGGAAAATCCCATACAGAGGAGGAGCCCGGCAGGCTACATCCAGGGGGTTGCAAGAGTCGGACACGACTGAGCACAGCACAGCAACAGCGAGAATGTTTGAACCAGTCTCAGTGAATGTGCATCAGGCTTATCCATGGAAGGTTCATGAGCCCAGAGCACAGCATTTCCCCTGGCAAGTGCTGCTACTGGTCCAGGATGGGCACCTGTCCTAAGTGGACCCAGTCACGTGAAGGGAAAGTCTGTATAACCCATGTGGGATAGGTTCATTCTCCTTTCTAACCACCCACTTCTCCTCCTTCAATCCACCATATTCCTTCAGTTAAGAACTATGTCTTGTAGCTTTGAGAGAAGTCCACTTAAACCTATGGAGAAAGACTGAGTGGAAGAAAGAGCTGAGAAGTTAATCCGGAGCCAGGATCATACTGTCTCTGAGGCTTACATCATCTTTAGTTTTCTGTTACTTGAGATAATATGTTTTCTTACTGTCTAAGATGGTTCAGATTGAAGTGCCTCTTAGTTTCAATCAAAAGTGTCCTGATGCAGAAAATCACAAAATCCTGTAAAGCAATTATCCTTCAATTAAAAAAATATAGATGAAGTGGCAAAAAAAGTTTCCTCATGCACCAACCATGTAGAAATTCAAAGATTTCAGCAGAACTTCTTTGCCTCAAAGTCGGACACTACTGAGCAACCGAACAACTGGATAAGAGAGGGTTAAGCCTGGACGAAGGGCACCCAGCTGCTCAACCTGAGCCGTGATCCAGAGGTCAGCTGAAGCAAGCCCTTGGGTAGTTCACTGACAAACAGGTTTTAGGGCCATAATTTCTTTTTTGTTGTTGAGATTTTTTAAAATTTTTTTCTTTTTAAAAAATTTATTTTAATTGGAGGATAGTTACAAAATTGTGATTTTTTTTTTTTTTTTTTTTGCCATACATCAACATGAGTCGACCACAGGTAAAGATGTGTTCCCCCCATCCTAAACTGCCCTCCCAGCCTTTCCCCACCCTATCACTCTGGGTTATCCCAGAGCACCGGCTTTGGGTGCCCTGCTTCATTCATCAAATTTGTGTTGTTCATCCATTTTACATATGGCAATGTACATGTTTCAGTGCTATTCTCTCAAATCATCCCACCCTCATGCTCTCCTACTGAGTCCCAAAGGCTTTTCTTTACATCTGTGTCTTCTTTGCTTCCCTGCATATAGGATCATCAGTACCGTCTTTTCATATTTCTGCTGTCGTAACTTTATATGTGGGAAAAGGCATTGCTTCTCCATGCTCAGTACTGCTATAAAACTGGCTTTTTAAATGAATCTGTATTTGTCAAAAAGAATCCACTTTTGATAAAACATATTACTTAAATAATAATATAAGTTGTAATAGTTTCCAAGGGATGCTGTAACAAAGTACTGCAAATTGGGTGGCTTAAAACAAGGGACATTTAATCTTTTATGATCTTGACAACCAGATGTCCAAACTCAAGGTGTCAGCAGGGCTGTGATGTTTTCATGGGCTCTCGAGGAAGATTTCTCCTTGCCTCTGCCAGCTTCTGATGGTTAGCAGAATCCTTGGCTTGCAGATGCATCACTCCAACCTCTGTCTCCATCTTCACATAACCTTCTCCTCTCCATGTGTCTGGTTCCATATCTCGATCTTATTATAAGGACATCACATGCACAGTTTCTGGGGGTTAGGCTGTCTTATAGACCACACATCTGGGCAGCATTTCTCTGAGAACGCAGCCCCATTCAAGTCATCAGTGTTTTTAACTGGAACCTAATTCTGTTATCTCAAGCTAAAATCCACCATCCTTGTAGTCTGATGGGACTTCCATTGACCTGGGCACTACTTCCCAGTTCCTGGTTTTAGCCTCTCATTTCTTCAGTCCTCCAGTATCCCTCCCCACAGGGAAACAAAGACCTTTGACTCTGAGACTTAAATTAATTATAGAAAGTAATTATTACTTGCCATCCCTCAAAGAGCCTGATCTGCAATTGATTACATGGCAAAAAGAGGCAAGGTAGATTTTAAAAAGACTAATCTTTTATTGGAAGTGATTATTAAAATGGTCACTATTTAAAATTGAGCAAGAAATTCTAGGGAGGAAAAAAATAAATCTTTTTAAAAGTTTCATGAAACCTTGAGGAGCTCTGAGTATTAGGAAATTTTCCTGTCTCATTTGTTGAAGTAATAAAGCGTAAAGAAATGGTAAATCTGATTAGCCATGCTTGTCTAATATCAGTCTACAGTCTAAAGGGGGAGAAAGAATATCCAAAACTCCAATCACTGTTGTTTTCTGTGTTTACTCAGTTTTTAAAAAGAGTTCTCCAAGGCTATTCAGCAAACAATGGTGGTCAGGTACTCACAAAAATTATTCAGAAACCCATGGGCCGGTAACTAAGGCATGCATTTTTTAGTATTGTTGAAAGTCATTATCTCTTCTCATTGTTAAGTTCAGATGCTTCTTGGTTGTTTGTGAACCACTCTGGTTTTCACAGACCAATGGGGGAATGCAGAAACTGTTTCCATGGTGATGAGACTTTCCTCCTAGCAACTATCCCTCCCCTACCTCCCATCTTTCTCCACCATCACAAGTTTAGATAGGATTTCTACAAAGAACCAGGATGGTTATGCAGCAAGAATTCTATGGTTTTTCCAAGTGCGGCTACTGTAGGTCTCTAAGTAGTGGGTGAATCTTCCCTCCCCACCTGTGGAGATGGTCACAGAGCCATTAAAATCCAATCAAAATCTTCTCACATTCAAACTCATTCCATCAATAACATTTTATTTAACATCTCAGGATATGAGAGACCATTCCCTAGATCAGGGGTTGCCAACTATAGCCAGAGGCCAAATCCAGCCTGCCGTGTGTGTTTAGAACTAAAGTTGTATGGGAGGCGGCCACTCATTTGTTTACCATCTATGGCTGTTTCCAAGTCCTAGTGGCAGGTGAGCAGTGGACAGGATGGCTCATAAGCCTAAGAAACATTTTCTATCTGGCCCTCCCCAGGAAAGGTTTGTTAATTCTTACCCTAGATGATGTGGAACCAAAATCTAGTAAGGAAGATCACAAAGGACAGAAATGAGTACAACGTGCTACAGTAAAGATAAATGACTAAACGAAAGCTGTTAAGAATTCCTGTGTACCACCAAGGATGTGAGTGTTCGGAGAAAAACTCCCTGGTAGAAGTGAGACTGAGTTCCGTTCAGTTCAGTCGCTTAGTCGTGTCTGACTCTTTGAGACCCCATGAATCGCAGCACGCCAGGCCTCCCTGTCCATCACCATCTCCCGGAGTTCACTCAGACTCACGTCCATCGAGTCTGTGATGCCATCCAGCCATCTCATCCTCGGTCATCCCCTTCTCCTCCTGCCCCCAATCCCTCCCAGCATCAGAGTCTTTTCCAATGAGTCAACTCTTCACACAAGGTGGCCAAAGTACTGGAGTTTCAGCCTTAGCATCATTCCTTCCAAAGAAATCCCAGGGTTGATCTCCTTCAGAATGGACTGGTTGGATCTCCTTGCAGTCCAAGGGACTCTCAAGAGTCTTCTCCAATACCACAGTTCAAAAGCATCGATTCTTCGGCCCTCAGCTTTCTTCACAGTCCAACTTTCACATCCATACATGACCACAGGAAAAACCATAGCCTTGACTAGGCGGACCTTAGTCGGCAAGTAATGACTCTGCTTTTGAATATACTATCCAGGTTGGTCATAACTTCTCTTCCAAGGAGTAAGCGTCTTTTAATTTCATGGCTGCAGTGGGGTAGGAGGGAAAAGGCATGAGAGATAAGGAGTGGAGAGCAAGCAGAGGATGGTAAAGAGATGCCAGCCAGTATCCCGACACCTAGGAAACCAATGGGCACTGGACAGGACCATGCGTACAGGAAGGACTGCTCCCACCTGAAGCCTAAGTTCACAATGGCAGGAGAGAGCTTGTGAAAAGCAGGAGGTAAAGCCGAAAGTATACAGGCTCCTTAAAGTCAAACAAAGGAACTGGTTTTATTCTGTAAGGAATAAGGACCCACTAAACTGAAAACTGATCTGATGGAAGCTTTATTAAATACAAATTCAAGGCAGGGAGGGTTAGGAGGGAAGCACTAGAGGGAGGGGATATATGCATACTTATAGCTGATTCACATGGTTGTGCAGCAGAAATTAACACAACATTGTAAAGCTACTATTCTCCAATTAAAAATAAGTTTTTTATAAAAGCAAATTCAAAAAATCAGATGAGTATTCAAAAATCCTCACAGCTAGAGGAAATAGAGGGAGAGAAGACCTACTTAATATTTGTCATCTATATCATGTTTATTCTGAGTCAGACACTATTCCAAGTGTTTCACCGATATTAACTCACTAACACCTAGGAAACCAATGGGCACTGGACAGGACCATGCGTACAGGAAGGACTGCTCCCACCTGAAGCCTAAGTTCACAATGGCAGGAGAGAGCTTGTGAAAAGCAGGAGGTAAAGCCGAAAGTATACAGGCTCCTTAAAGTCAAACAAAGGAACTGGTTTTATTCTGTAAGGAATAAGGACCCACTAAACTGAAAACTGATCTGATGGAAGCTTTATTAAATACAAATTCAAGGCAGGGAGGGTTAGGAGGGAAGCACTAGAGGGAGGGGATATATGCATACTTATAGCTGATTCACATGGTTGTGCAGCAGAAATTAACACAACATTGTAAAGCTACTATTCTCCAATTAAAAATAAGTTTTTTATAAAAGCAAATTCAAAAAATCAGATGAGTATTCAAAAATCCTCACAGCTAGAGGAAATAGAGGGAGAGAAGACCTACTTAATATTTGTCATCTATATCATGTTTATTCTGAGTCAGACACTATTCCAAGTGTTTCACCGATATTAACTCACTCCTCCTGTCACCCTACGAGATAAACACTGTCATGATTGCCACTGTATAAATGAGAAATCTGTGGCTCACTTGCTCACAGTCCTGCACTGAAATCTTCAGAGTCAGGATCTGAATCCAGGATATCCAGTTTCCAGAGTCAGACTTCTGTAATCAGCTACAAGATCATTACAAGAGCGTAAGAATGAGATGACAAGCATTTAATTAGACTTACTGCAATGGCATATGCTAGGTGCCCTACAATTATATTCAATGAGTAAATGATGAATGAAAGAAGAGGGGAAAAAAGAAATAATAGGTACAAAGATCACTGGGGTGGGGGAAGTGGGAAATCAATGGCATTCAAAGTCTAATACAACAAATTTGAAGGAGACATCAGCGATCCTTCTCGGTTCCCTTAAGGATGGCCAAAAGAATGATGGAAATGACACAAAAGCTAGAACAGAAAGTCGGCTCTGGGGATGAAGTGGCAAATTCCATCTGAGATAAACAGCTAATGGATTTGATGAGATGGCAGAGCATCCAAGTGGCAATGCCAGCAAGCCCGCGGAGGTGTAACACCCAAAGCCAGGAGAAAGCCCAACTCAGAACAAGGCTTGGTGGTTGGGCAGCGCAGAAGTAATGGAGGGGACAGGATATCTCTCTCACAGTGATGGGAAAAAATGAAGTGATCTTCACTCATGACACTCACAATAAATAAGACAAAGAAAACCATTAGATGATGACAAGGTGCAAAATTGGCTTAGTGAGAAGAACATGGAGTGAAAAGAGCTGGCTCCACAGGAAACTGAGAAACAGAGGAGAATATCTATCATTTAGTGTCTCCTGCAAGCCAGGGTTCTGACACTTTCTTCAGCAGTCACAGTGAGGCTGAAATGAGTGGTGGTGTATCTCCTCTTGAAAGCAGGGGAGCCAGAGTTAGAGGGGAGGGATGACTTACAGAAGGACTCAAGCCAGGATGTAAGCCCCAGTCTGCCACCCCAAAGCCCTCACTCGTGGCCAAGGGTGCTTGTGTGTGTTTCCCAGTTTCCTCAGATGCTCAGCATCATCTGGTACTCCACTTTTCATGATCCAGCAGACTGTTCCATGATCCTTGCATACATCATGTGGGAGGATCCATCACTAGTAACCACTTCATGAGCCACTCCCTTCATGGGATGTGATCACTAAAATGCTAACTTCAGACCAGTTGGGGGAAATTTGGAGGAATGCTAAAGTAGCCTTTGAAAATCCACATGATGATTTTTCCCTACCGTGTTAATGTCTGGCTTATACACTGTTGGTTCCCCCCGAGGGACGGTCTCAGACACTGAGGATTCATCCAGAGCTTTGCCTCTGGAAAATGGTGAGTCCCAGGAATCTCTCCCCAGACCCTCAGTGTTTAGTATAAAGACCTACTTTATGTGGAACAACAAAGATATTATATAATGTGTTAGTTTGCTTTCAAATATAAATAAAACAACACTAAATACAATGAAGACCAAAAAGGAATGAGCTGTCTCATAATCAGCACTCTCTCTTCATTGGCCTTGTTTTTATCAACCCACTCCAGTGGGTTGCCTAGAGAATCCCAGTGGACAGAGGAGCCTGGCAGGCTACAGTTCATGGGGTCACAAAGAGTCAGACATGACTGAGTGGCTAAGCACACACACACACACATGCACACACACACATACACACACACACACACACCCAGCATAGCAACAAAATTTCTGTTTAAATTCCATATTAAAAGTACTTTGTAATTACACGAATTCTCTTAAATGTATCTATTCTAACTCTTCCCTTTTTCTCTCAGCTCAGACAACCGATCTCACAGACTCTTGGAACAAATTCCCTCTTAGATATTCTGATTCTATAGTGGAGTCCCATTGACTCATTATATATCTCAAATAACGAGATTTTTCACACAAATATCATGATAGACAAAGCCAAGGGAAGAATGAAGGAAAACCTATTCCGGGGTGAGACTAAAAGTCTAGATGCCTAGCAATGGCTAAATACAAGTCCTGTGTCCACGGACACTCATGTTAATATTATGTAGCTTATTCCCTCTACTAGCAAATGGAACTGAGGATCAGGAAATGTTTCAAGCAAGCAGCTCAAGGCTTCAGATACAGAATGGGTCTCTGATGTCTCTTAAAATGTCACCCCTTTGCAAGTGTGGGCAAAGGGATTGCACTCTGCAAAATTGCAAAACACATCTGGATTGGCATTTCTTGAACCTAATTACCCTCCATATGAAACATCTGCTGCTGCTGCTAAGTCGCTTCAGTAGTGTCCGACTCTGTGCGATCCCATAGATGGCAGCCCACCAGGCTTCCCCATCCCTGGGATTCTCCAGGCAAGAACACTGGAGTGGGTTGCCATTTCCTTCTCCAATGCATGAAAGTGAAAAGTGAAAATGAAGTCGCTCAGTCATGTCCGACTCTTCTCGAAACATCTAGCAGAAAGCAAAAACCTTTTCTATCCTGTTAGAGATATGATTCTGGTATATCTAAGACATGACTGCAACCACAGAGCTACAAGCCTCTCAGTACAACACTTAAGAATATCAATGTATTTCTCTTTTTATTGTGATAACATTCACATTATATAAAACATACTCTTTTAACCATATTTAACTATAGAGTTCAGTGGCACTAACTACATTCCCACTGTTGGGCAACTCTTACCATCATTCACCTCCCAAATTTTTCACCTTCCTAAAGTGAAACTCTGTCCCCTTTGATGAGATGCCCTGTCTTTTGCAAAAGCCTTTGCTGGGTAATGGCAGCTGCACTAAATGAAGTGGGCTGATGGGGATGGAGGTGGGGACACCAGGCTGAGCAGGAACATCATGAAAACAGCTGTGAGTCTATGGCAGGACTCATGTATCTCTGCCGGAAACTTGACTACCATATCAGGGCTTCAAATCAATGTTAATTTTGGATTACGTACTCAAGTTGCTAGTCTTTTCTCCCCCTTTGAAAAGAGGGGTAGTAACCTAGTAGCACGTGGCCCCCTTTCTTTCCTTAATGATTGCTTCACATCCTGGGCCCAGAATTCACTGGAAGCTCCTCTACTCTTCTTAGAAGACAATTCAAGACGCCCTCCTTGGGGAGCTGTCTCTGACACCCCAGGGAAGTTGCACTCTACTTCCATCTAGGTTCCTGTCGCACTGTAGAGTCTCCTATCGTTTTCACTGCTCTGTCAGCCTAGATGAACTTGTCTTCACTTCTAAACAGTGAGCTCCTTGGGGCCAGCACCTGTGTCCTCATTATCCAGGACAGTGTACAGGTAGTGGGCACGTCCTCAGACGTTCTCCAAGCCTCAAGGACCAACAGCCACTCTCTCCTTCTGTATGGGCTTAACCAGTGTTCCCCTACAACCTCAGAATGTGACCTTACCTGGAAATAGGGTCTTTGTGTGATGAGTCGTAAGTCACTTCAGTCGGGTCCAACTCTGCAGCTCTATTCACTGTAGCCAGCCAGGTTTCTCTCTCCGTGGGATTCTCCAGGCAAGAACACTGGAGTGGGTTGCCATGCCCTCCTCCAGGGGATCTTTCCAACCCAGGGACTGAACCCACGTCTCATGTCTCCTATATTGGCAGGCGGGTTCTTTAGGGTCTTTGTAGACGTACTTAATGTATGGTGTGAGACGGGACATTATTGGGGTATAGTGTGTCCTGAATCCAGCAGTGTGCCCATATAAGAGACAGAAAGGGGCAAACAGAGGGACACATGGGAAAGAAGACCCCGTGAAGACAGGCAGATTCTGGAGTGATGTGGCCACAAGCCAAGGAACACCAGGAGCCACCAGAAGCTGGGAGGAGGGTAAGGATTCTCCCCAGAGCCTTCAGAGGGAGTGTGACCCTGGAAACACCTTGATTCTGGACTTCTGGTCTCCAAGACTGCGAGGGAACACATTCCTGTTGCGTTAAAACACCAACTTGGTGGCAGTTTGTTACACCAGCTGTAAGAAACTTCTATTTTCTTTCTCTAGACTGGCTTCACACCAATCTGTATGGTTTCAGGTTCTGGGTGGCTGTGCTGAAACCTCAAGACTCTGCTGACCCCAACCTCACCCCCAGGCTCTTCCAGTGCTAGACACAAATCTAAGCTGGACAGCAAGGTTCCTTGTCTGGGCGTTAGGGGAATAATAAGAAATGAATGGTCTTTCCAACACTTATATCTCGGGTCAAGTTTCTGCCCAAAAGTCGTCCCCTCGTGGACACATTCCCCAACATCCTGTCTAGAGTTCTTCTCATGATTCTAGATACATTGTTCATGTCGTTTTTCTCTGTAGCCCTGATTTCTACCTGACATTGTTTTATTTATGTACTTCTTTCTTGTTTTTGTTCCTCTGACCTCCCTCATAAGAGTGGAGCCCCCAGCAAGGTAAAGACAAGGTCTCCTTGCTTTACTGCTGTATTTCTAGCCCTTGGACTCAGCTTTACACACAGTGAGACACATGAGGTGGATCTGAACTGAGAAATCAGATGAAGAATCCGTCTGATGATGATGGTGAGAGATGAAGAATCCAAGTCTCCTGTCCCTCAGAGCCTCAGTCCCTGGTTTAGTCCCTCCTGAGGCCAGATCTTATTTCTGCCTTTGTCTTCTGGTGAACACTCTGACAAAATGTGCCCTTTCAAACTTAAATTATTGGTTTGTGTTTCTTTTATCTACACAAGAAACCAAAGAGATGTAGCGACTACACAATGACACTTGATAGGAACTCCAGCATCTCAGAGGAGTAAATAACAGAATGGAAAACAGAATGAATTAATGTATAATTCAACTAATTAAGTCAAAACTGACTAACAAGGTTAGTCTTATGAGTAATTAAGGTAATTTGAAAATTGTAGGGTGTATTCACTACCTTCTAAATTTATCTTACCACCAAATAGAGTGTCTGAAGATTCTATCACTAGGGATTTTAGAAACTCTCCAGTCAAATACATATATACACACACCTGGAAAGAGCAAAACTTTAGCTAGTGATTATTTTAACAGATCTCAGAGAGCTAGACTTTCCTAAATGATGTATAAACTAGTTACCTTGTTGAAGGACAAAGGGAGAAATCACAGACATGGGAAATGGCAGGAGAACAAAGATGAATTTCAACCACTTTTCTAGCTTAGAGCTGGTCTTACACTCCTGGGGAATTATCAACTTTATATCCATGGAAGACTGACTGTATTGATGGCCCAATGAATGGCTGCTCTGGATCATGCTTTTACATGGTGATTCTACATCTCCAGGTTGGGTCTGCTTCTACACTGCAGGTTGGGTCTCTTTCTCCACTGCTTGAATCTGAGCTGTCCTGTGATTTGTTTTGGCCAAAAAAAAAAAAAAAAAGGCAGAAGTAATATCCTACCTGGATCTCAAGAGGTCCATTTGATTCCACTGTTACTTGGAAACTTACTACTTCCAGGAAAAGAAACTCAGCCTACTCTGCTGGGAAATGAGACCCATGGCTCTGTACTCCCTAGCCCACCCTTTCAACCATAGTTGAGTAGTGGACATGTCAATGAATCCATCCTGGACCAGCCAGCTCCCAAATGAACTCCTAGCTTTTCACAGATATATGTAGTCCAGCCAAGCCAAGGCCACACTAATCATACTCAAGAGTAATCAAATGCTCATTGTTCTCCTATTTGGAATTTTGGAGTAGCTTGTTAGACTGTAATAGCTGAGTGACAAAATATCAGTCTACTCTGGAAATCCTATATCTGAAAATATGCTATTTTCCAAAACCATTTGAAGTTTTAGATTCTGGTACCATCTTCTTTAAAAGAATTTATACTTGGCGATTGGGTTTTCCAAGTTGGTGTCCCAACTTCTACTTACTCTTCCACAGCACATCATCACAAGGTGTGACAGTATTTTTCTTGCTGGGATTTCAGGAATGCATCTCCCTTTACTGTAGATTTGGCACTGTGCCTAACACACTACTGAAAGTGTGAGCAAGGTCCCGATCCAGTTTCCTTGATTCCTTTTGAATTAGAACAAACTTGTCAGGTGCCTAGTCCATAAACTTTCAGATAAATAATCCTGCCTCTGTACTCAGGTACATCTCAGGGGCTTGCTATAGGAGATCATTCAGAGCACACCTCTTCTCATCATCAAAGAAAAATGAGATAACAAGCACGCAGGAAACAATGGGAAAATAAATGCAGTACACGAGTCTTTGAAGGTATAGGATTGATGGAGATTGTCTTCATTGCATCTCAGGACTCTATACGCCCCACTCAATATCACTAATTACTTTTACCAAAAGAAAAATTCTGTCCCCAAATATATTAGATCCCCTTTTGGAGGATGTACATTTCTTCTCCCCTTGTCATCTCCTAATAAGATTAATGAAATAAGATAATATATTCAAAGGACATAACACAATGCCTAGCACAGGATTAAAATCTTGGTGTATTATGTAGTCGTCATTTTTATAAGACAGAAATAGTCATGCATTAAACTTCTGGTATCTTAAGGATAAATCAGTACATTAAAAAAAAAAAAAATCCAGTCCATCCCACACTAACCCTTGCCCTCAGCTCATTGTAGAAGCAGGTTAGCAGCCCACTTGATAGGCAGTAGGTTGTCAGAAAACACAAAGGCCTGGACAGTCATGGAAAAGGAGCAAAATGTAAAGAGACATTTTCTCAAATCCATGGAAACAAGAGACTTACATAAACCTCATTATACAATTTGCCATTGCTACAGATTCATATACTATTTTCAGCTGTTTTGCTTTTACATTTTAAAAGAAGCCTTCTTGCATCTGCCAAAGTATGAACCGAGATGGCCGCGCGCCTTCACCTGCGCTCATGCCCCCCAGCAGGGCTGTCGCCGCTCTGTTGGCTCGCGGTCCTTTTCTAGGGCTCTGGCCCACACTGCTGGGTGAGTGATGCTGTGACAGTGACACCGTCCCCCTGGACCTGATTTCAACTAGGGCATTAAAAATGGAAAGCCATCATTCGCATATCACTGAATCTCTACAGGGGAGAGGGTCAGAATGTGGCATATGGGACAGAGTGAAATTACTTTTACTTCCCAGATCTTCATGAATAGAAACTGCAATTGTATCTCTATTTTGACAATAAGATCAAAGATGAGCTGGGAAATGGTAGATGTGTGCCTGGACTTTTGTTTACTAGAGATCTTAAATTATAACCCACTCTGTACCCCAGCCCCCAAATACCAAGTAACTTAAGTCTAAGGATCTCTTTTCAGGTCTCTCCATCTCACTCTTGAAGTAGCCAGTTTATCCTTCGCTTTCAGGGTATGGGTTTTGACAGCAGCACGTTGCAATCAGTTCACAGTCAATGGTGGTGACTCTCTTTCCAACTCCGCATTCAGTGTGCTCTGTGGGCATGTGGTGACTTCAAATCCACCATGATGGGACTGTTTATACCACAGAAAATGACCAAAGCTGCAAACTAGATTTTTTTTCTTTTTTTAAAGATAGCTGGCTGTTAAATATTTATTATCAGCATACCACTGGTTTAAGAAAGGTGTGTGGAAGCAATCATGAGGGCACCAGATGCTTAAACAGAAGAAGGAATTGATAGTGTTAGAAATGGGAAATGGCAGGGGCAAAGGATTCAGGAAAAGTGGCCCCAGGGCAAATACCACCACCTACTTCACCATTTCTCTGGAACTCAGTAATGCCCCACCCCAGACTATAGGACACCCCCATCCTACACTCGCCTGGCACATATATTCATGTATACTCACCTTCAACCTGAAATTCCTTATTAACAATCACCAAAGGCACTCATAAAAGTCATAGATTGTACTCTCTGAAGCTGTACAGATAAAACTTGTATTTCACACATTACATAATCTTTCCAGAAAGTAGTACCATATACTAGCAAACTGCTTTGAAATTTTTATTTTAAAATTTTTTACAAAGATACAGCAGTACTTAATTTTTATTCCTGTTCCCATAAAGTATAAGGAAACTATTCATATTTGTGTCAAGCTGCTAGTTTTTAAGTAGAAACCAAATGCCTGACTGTATTTTGTTTGGCTGCAGAATTACTTAAATCTTTGAGACAGTGAAAAGCAATAAACTGCTCATAACGAATTGGTTACTTCATGCTTTTCACTACTTGAACTGTGAAGGGCAACCTAATCTCTACTTGAGATGACAGGTATGACTTCTAAATTATTTATTTTTCTTCCTTTGTTTACTAGAAAGAAAAGCTTTTATGGCACTGCAAAAAGCAGGAAATGAGAACCACAGGAAATTATATGTCTGAGATGTTAATACTGGTGCAAAGTTGGGCTCTCAATCAAATCTTATCTCCAATCTAACTCCAATACTTTGGCCACCTGATGCGAAGACCCAGAAGAGTCAAACTGGACACATGGTACACATTTATTCTGAAAATCTTTGGGTCAAATTTCAAATAAACTATGGGAGAAACAAATACTAAATAAACTTTAGACTATTGAAATATTTTTCTGGCATACCCAGGGAGACTTCTGCAGAGTCTTCCAACCAAAGCCCACAGACTCCGGTGCCCAGTATCAGTTTTGTCTGCTCTGGTCCCTCTCATCTTAAATTAAAAAATAAAATAAAATAAAATAACAGCTCCCTTGAGCTGCTTTGAGGACTCTCTCGGGTTCCGTCCCATTTCCCTGCTCTCTTTCACGCTTCATTCTGCTCCAGTCAGGCTTCAGTGCCTTTACTCCACTGAAACCACCCTTGTCAAGGTCACTGAGAGTCTCAGGGTCACTTGTCCCTGACCATCTGACCAAGTTTCTTAACAGGAGTAGTGCTTGGGACAACCCTTTCCTCTAAAGCACTTTATTCTCTTAGCTTCAATGATCCCTTTACTCCTACTTCACTAGGTTCTCTTTCCCACACTCTGCTGGCTCCTCCTCTTGGCGAAGCTCACACTCGCCAACACGTTAACATGGCTGAGCAATCCTGCCTCTTTCTCTACACATCTCCATCCACATCTCTTCCAGGCCGATGTCACTAGAGACCAACATCTTTCAATGATATCTACATGCAGGTGACTTCCCGCTGGGCAGCTCCAACCCAGGCTCCCACATTTCCATACCGTGCTGGGCCTGCATATTATGTAGTCAGCCCTTTGCTCAATGCAGGCTCGCTGAACTCACCAACGAGAGAAGGAATAATGATGCTTTTGAACTGTGATGTTGGAGAAGACTCTTGAGAGTCCCTTGGACTGCAAGGAGATCCAATCAGTCCATCCTGAAGGAGACCAGTCCTGGGTGTTCACTGGAAGGACTGATGTTGAAGCTGAAACTCCAATACTTTGGCCACCTGATGCGAAGAGCTGACTCATTGGAAAAGACCCTGATGTTGGGAAAGATTGAAGGCAGGAGGAGAAGGAGACAACTGAGGATGAGATGGTTGAATGGCATCACCGACTCAATGGACATGAGTTTGGGTGAACTCCGTGAGTTGGGATGGACAGGGAGGCAACACGGGATTGCAGGGTCGGACATGACTGAGTGACTGAACTGAACTGAATGTCTTTATGCAGCATTTTGTGTCTGTAACTTTCACAGGGGAACATTTGTTAACTTCACAGATTTCTATAATATGTAGATTAACAAGGAGATAAAGACGTTTAGCAGAAAATCACAATCATTTCCCAGGGAAAATTCCATTGTATTAAACCAGCAATTCAGAAACCAGTATATAATTCCATATGCTATTTTAACCTTTAGAGTTTTGTCACAAACCATTACTATACTTCTCAGAAAATAGAAGGCAGGTAAACTAACTAGTGATAATAACTAGGATTGATCTTTCTTTACAATTTACTTTTTGGTTCCAATGAGTGCTTTTAGTATTCATCTCTTAATTCATCTGTCCTTAAAATGGATATAAGTAATTCCTTCTATTTTAAGATATAACAAAAACTGTAGATTTTATGCCTCTGATTCCTGAGGAGTCTTCTGAAGCTTTAGGTTTGAGTCTATGGACAATGGCCTACTATTAAAGCCACCCATCAACCATCACCTGCCTTTATCAAACTTCCTTACTAATTTCACACTCTTCTTTATATTAAATGTTAGAAATTCTGATTTGAGTAACAGAATTTGCTTTGTAGTTGTAATTTTCTTCCATTTTCACACTTACTATGATGATTCAATAGTACCCCTTTCTCTATTGCCCTTTTTAAGATTATTATTATTACTATTAGTAATACTATTGCTGTCTCCTTTCTTCCTGTGTCCTTGAACTATAGACCAGGGAAAGTCTGGAGTTGGTAAGACTTTTAGTTTCTAGTCTTGACTATGTTATTAATCAGTCATGTAAGCTTAATATATAGAATTATAAGTATTTTTAAATGAAGAAATGGATATGCATGGGGTTAAATGAACTTGCCCAATAGAAAACGCTAAAGGAACAAAGTAAACTGAAGGCATTGTTATTTTCATCCTCATTCTAGAAATCAATCCACCATGGCTTTCATTTTCAAACTTTTTAAGTAATAAAATCTGTAGCATTCCTAAATGCAGGTAGGATCTCATTTTCCAAGTTTACCAAATAAGAGGGTTTCAGACTTCTATTCTCTCAAGACCTATTTACAAAAATCTCCTCCCATGAGATCTCTTCCGTTGCCAACTGTAGAGATTAGCCCTTCGATTTAAGGTATCTGAATGATTACTAATGAAGAATCCTCCCTTTTTTCCAGTAAGTCATCCAAAGCTGATAAGAGTCCTCAGACAGTGCATTCTGTTTGAAGACTTCATAAGACTGAAATTGCAGATGAGTTGGATACATGATCAAACATGTGTGTTAAAGAGTGCCCATGGATGCACCTGATAAAACTTGTATTTCACACATTAAATAATCTTTCCAGCTAACCTCTAGCTCAGTCTTCCTCCTTCCCTCAGTATGTACTATGCTCCTCCAATACATCAGACTCCCTTCTTCCCTCTTCTGTTCTCACCTCCCTGGTATTCTGAAGGAAAACGGATGCTCTGGCTTTGAGGAGATGCACAGAAAGTACAACATTTAACTGGGATGAGACCAAGCTACCTGCCTCTAGGAAAATTCTACCAGCCCCTTACCTCCCTTTCCCCCACTCCTTTTTCCCTTCTAGAGCAAAGCCCTCCCCCTCCCTTGGAGCCTAGTGAAAGTTATGCTGCCTCTGGCTGCCCTCTGAGCCTCCTGCCCATTGAATTAAAGTGTCATTCTTTCTATACTCCTCACCATTGAAAACTCCAGATTACATCCCCTGAATCTTAGATAGATGGTAGAAGAAAAGGAGTTTAATTATATTGACCCACATCCTTCATTTATCATTCAGCTTGCATTTCTAGGGCTATCTCATGACTGAGATTTCTTTCAACCTGCATTTCTTTCACATATGTCAGATATTGAATGGTTTAATGACACAGGAAGACGAGTGTAAATGATATTTGCAAGCTACCTAAGGAGATATATGGAGTTATCCAATTTCCAAGTGCTTCCAACTCAAATGATTTTAAGTTGGTAAAATGTTAAACTGTGTTGTATGTAGGTTATAGAAAAAGGAGAGAGGAGCTAGTGATGAAAAAGAGAAATTTACCTAAATCTTATCCTTTAGGCTTCTCTCATTGTATCTATAAAGATCCAGGGAGGATAGAGGAAAAGTGTTGATAAACCAATTTCCTTCCCCAACAGAGGGATCAGAGTTTCATTAAAAAATCTGCCTGCCAATGCAGGAGATGTGAGAGACAAACGTTCGATCCCTGGGTTGGGAAGATCCCCTGGAGTAGGATATGGCAACCTGCTCTGGTATTCTTGCCTAGAGAATCCCATGGACAGAGACGCCCGGCAAGCTACAGTGCATGGGGTCACAAAGAGTCGGACATGACTGATTGACTGAGCACAGCATAGCACACAAAATTCCCCTTAAGCCAATAACCACTTTGCTACTTTAACTGAGACAGCCCTAGAGTCAATGATAGGAGTAAGATGGCCTAGATAGCTGATTTAGTGGAATTCTTTGTACCACAGTAACTGGATCATTCTCATTTTTGTGTCCTCAGCAGGACCTAGACAGTGCATTATGTATAAAATCGATCACTGGCGAATTGGTTCTCTACTGAAGGAACTAGTTAGGTGTAATTGACTTTTCTATAGTTTGATTCCCATAGTGCAGTCCATCAGAGTCTCAAGTGCAATGCTTTTACCTCTCAATTGAAAAGAGACAATTTTCATTACAGGAGGATGTGTACCACTCTGCCTTGTAGTGTATTAGGTTCTGTCCTGGACCAGTGACCAATCACTGGGAGAAACAACATCACCTCTAATCAAAATGCATATAAACCACAGCACCTGGGACTCTTGATTATGGCCCCAGAGTAAGTTCAGCATCTCCCCAGGTCCCTTTTCTTTTTATTCTGCAGCCCTACATACATCCAAGTTGGTACTGTAAAAAGAAAAAAATTAGTCATTTCCACAAATACATTTGCACGGATGTGGAAGTTACTTGCAATTCAGTCATGGCTATGAACATGATGCATTTTCTATAAGTTATATTTGATTACAACACTAATCCCCTTTCACATTTTCCCAGTCTCATGATTATCTATCACTATTTTTTATTTCAAGGTGATATTGGCTTACGTCCAATTAAGAATGTAATATCTCCTCTTTTAGAGAATAATCTATAGAGCAGCAGTAGTAACATTCCAAAATGGTCAGAAAAGAAGTGCTTTTTCAAGAACAAAATAGAAAAAAGAAAAGGTGTGCTGATTATGTTTATGTTTAAATGTTTGTGTTAGCACTCGCCATTATCTGTCAACAAACTGATTATCTGAAAAATCTGAACAAAGAGGCTAAGAAAATGCAATTGTGCTGATGCTAAATATAGCTATCTTTGTGTTTTAGACAATACCACTTAGATCACATTCATGTGTATTTTCATTTACTCATGAGCTGCCAGATTCTACTAAAGTAGCAATGAGCTATTCAGTCAGCTGAAAACAAGAATTTACATATCATATTAAGCAAAATAAGGTATTGATCTTTCTGTTGCTTTTTATAATGACCTCCTTGTACCTTTAAATAGAAAATGACTTAACAGAAAAAAACGTCTTTAGTCAAAGTAAAAAGTTCACAGGTTATTTTGGTAATCTTGGAGAAGAAATGTTATCCTAAGATATGATAAAATAACTATTCTGATTGTGGATTTTGACTCTGAATTTTTGATCACGTGGCATCACCTGAGTAACAGGCTGTCAAATTCGAGAAGAGAAACAACTGGAGTAATTTCTGACACTTCAATAATCTCAAGAGTAATGGGAATACCCACATGATTGCAACAGAACCCCCAAATCATCAAGGCCAGGTTATGAGGTTTCTAGCTTCTTTTTCTTTGGAGCATCTTGATAACGCAAACATTTTGAACTTCAGAATCTGAACTCTTAAGTCACCATCTAAACAAATGAAACCATTTACTGTGAAGCTTGGGAAAGTCCAAACACTTACTTTGCATTGGGTCTTCCATCTAAATAGATTCTCTTTAACAGTGTGCTTTTGTAAATGTGGATTAAGCATCTATAAATTATAATATAATATCAAGATTTTGCTATCAAAATAGAAAATGGATTAAGGTTTTAAAATCTACTACTGCTAGGAATAAATAGACCCTAAAAAATATTTTTAAAGATCCTCCCATCCCTCCTTCTCAAAGCTCTCTAACCAGTAATAACTATTATGACACAAAATAGCTCAAGAGGAAATTTTGAGATCCGTGGCATATCAGCTACAGAAATAATAAGGCTAGGTAAACTATGACATGTACACTCTAGAACAATCAATCAGCAAATGGCTGAGTATCTGTGAATAAAATACTGCTCTCAGTGCCGTGAGGCCATTCAATATTAAAGCTGGCCAAAAAAAAATGTAGTCAGTCAATCTGAGAAAGAAATGGAAAATTTTACTTGAGTCAGATTGAGGATTATAACCCAGGAACAGCCTCTCAGAAGAACTGTTCCACTCATTAGAGGTCAAAGCACAGTTATATAAGGTTTTGAGACCGAGGGCTGTACTTTAAATGACGTATTATTGACAATTTCACAATCCTGATCTCTGCCAGCAAAGCAACTAATGAGTCATGGATCGTCATGATCCCTCACAAGATAAAGAAGGAAGGTTATAGCCTAAGGAGTTGTCTGGTAGGTGCTGGAAGAATGTTGCTTTTCAGAGCTGAGCAGGTATTTCTGCCGCCGGCGAGGTTTGTTCCATGCATAAAGCAAATAAATAATGCACAGTAGAGGGCAGAGAGGAAGCCAAAGGGCAGAGAAAATATTTCCTGTTTAAATTTCCTTTGACTTGCCTTAGAGTATGAATTTTTATTTCATCAATACAATTCATAGCTGAATTAAGCCCTCCAAGGCCTTTAAATTCTATATTGGTGATAAGAGATTCAATTTATAAAATAAATTCAGAAAACGGAGAAGCTGTATTGACGCTTGCTTAGTTTCATCAGACCTGGATGTCTCACCTAATCAATAAGGGTAATAATGCTTATTCCAGGGATCATTGAGAGAATTATGTCAGATAAAGGTGTGCAAAACGCCCAGGGCAGTACCGTCACTTGGTCGCCTTCCGTGCAGTGACAGCAGTGGTGTCCAGTGCTGCTGATATTGCTGAAGAGATCATCCTGGAGAGGGCGGTCAGGAAACGTCTTCTTCATGCATGATTAGATTTAAAGGACAGCTTACATTTGAATTCCAAATAAGTGGAAAGATTCATGTGTCCTAAGGTCCTTCGTGGAAAGACAGTGAGGGCTGAGAATGCAGGAAATACCGGCTGTGACCTCCTTCTATGTTTGGCCTTCAGAGAGAGCACACGGTTTGGGGAGATTGATCAGGGAGTCAGGATCAGGTTGAAGCTTGTTGAATTCTTGCCTGTTGAATCCTGCCTGTTGAATCTCTTCACAACCACAGAGTTCTTCATGTTATCTCAGAAACTGAAAGGCCTGAAAGAGGAAATAAAGACAGATCTTTTCCTAATGACCACTTCTCAGAACTTGACTCTTCCACATTGTTCTAGAGTTAAGCCCAACACAATACTAATGTGAGGAGTGGATGGAGAAGCAGTCTGGGCCTCTGTTTTTCCCAGTCTCTCCCTTTTTTTCTGGTTTTCCATTTCCTTGTTTCACTCAGAAATATCTCTCCTCCCGGTACTCCCATCCCCAAACTTTTGAACTCAAAACTGACTTCTCTTTATCCTGGTCCTGAGTATTGGATGCCCCAGAAAGAATATTTTGAGGTGTGGCTTTCAATTATATAGGGGAGGAATAAAACTGTTTCCTCCACACTCTTAGGTTCATTGTCTAGGGCCCTGCAAATTAGATAACATATGAAAAATTAATAAAAGGGAGACAAATTTTATTTGATATTAATTTTTACATGATGTGGGGATCTTCCTAGAAAAGAAGTGAAAACCCAAAGTCGATAGGGCTGAGAGCTATATATTAATACCGTTTTTAACAAAGGGGATTTTAGGTTTCAAGGGATTTCACCATGAGAAAACAAATATATGGGGGAAATGAATGGAAGATGAAGGCTTATGAAACCATGGGTAATCATTAGTCTAATCCATTTCACCTATCTTTATTAATCAAGGTCATTTTAACTTTTGCTACAAAAGATTTCCGTGTCCTCCAAGAGGCATATAACCTAAACAAGGAAGATGTTTGTCTGAGTTCTTTTCTAGGAACTTGAAGTGAGCTGTGTTTAGTCCAGGCTGAGCTGGTTAGTACTACAAAATACTACAGAACCTCCAACCGGGCATGCAAAAGTTTCTGCTTGGTGCCCTTTTGACATCAGAGGGCACTAAGTGCTCTATTTTTGAATGTGCCAATGCTTGCAGCTTAGTTATGCCTGCGTGGAAGGAGAGTTACCACCCTTTTTTCCAATCACCATTCCCCACGCTCCTCATGTGCTCCTGAGGCTTCAGACCACCCTGCTTCTTTTTTCTTTATCCCATAAATACCTGGAACCCTTGGTGCTCAGAGAGGTAGATCTGAGACTTGTTTTCCCATCTCCTCTCTTGGCCGCCTTGTGAATAAAACTTCTCTTCGCTGCAGGCCTTGGCAACTCAACATTCTGACTTGCTGTGCAACGGGCAAAGTGAAGCTGGTTTGGTAACACTATGAGCAAAGATTATTTGTGTAGGTCCATCTTGGTGCCAACTTTCTCTCTTCTTCATGGCCATAAAACTTCCCTGGGAGAAGGGATATATGGTAGTACTTTTTTCTCAGGAATTTCTACTTTTAGTCAGATAAGGGAAGTTCCAGGAAGGCTTAATTCTGCATCTGTTGACTCTCAAATGTCTTTAGCTCAAAGTAAGACATGCCAAAGTGGTTTATTTGGGGGTGGAGTATTCTGACCCTCTTCAAATTACAATGTGTGAGCAGGACAGTATTAGTACTTTCAGACTTAACTGCCTGACTTTGGCTCACCCAGTTCCTGCTCCATGTCCCACCTGAAGAGAGCAGTAACATTGTCACAAAGGCAATACTTTTACTGTTGAGTGGTTATTTTAGGGTCTATGGGAGCTTCCACAAGGCACTTCTACTAATACAATCTGAACTACAGAAAGCACATAAAATCATCTAAACTGACTCTGTTAAGGTTTCAAGGTTATGTGTGTATATAACCACATAGGCATGTGGCATAAATTGTGATGAAACTTTAGAGAATATGAGTGCAGAATATTTATTTTATTTGTCAAAGTCATGATCTCATTTCTTTTTTTCATGATCTTTAATGGAACTATGATTCCAAATTTATTTGTTTAAGAATATTCCTGATGCAGAGAGAGAAATGAAGTCATTAGGGTAGGCATCAAACATAACCTTCAGAATTTCTCGCCCATGCCTTGCTTCTAGAAAAAGCAGAAACCAAACTTTTTTGTCGTATAAAAGATCACATATAAATTCTCAGTAATTTTTGGTTCAAGTGAAAGTGCTGCTTTTTCAAAACAAAATGCCTTTTGTGATTTAAAATGTTGATGACAATTTCACGCCTAAGTCTCTGTATGTCAATGGTAGCATATGTATCTTTCTGTATTCCAATATTGCCAACATTTCTCTAGTACTCCATTACTTTAATACCCTGGGTTAGGCTCAAACTGCAAGTTACTATGACAACAGAGATAAGTGTGGCTGCTGACACCAGTGGACTCCTCTGTAAATCACACTTTTAAGGGTAATTTTTCTAACAAAATATTGCTTAAATTGCTTCAAAGTTGAGGCAATTATGTTTCAGATGATACACATCAGAGTAAAGAGAAAAGCAAATTTACTAACTCTAGACCAGTATTACAGCAATGCAAACTATAGACAGATGCCGTTCTAGTAGCTGGGGCTCCTTACTCCACACACTGCTGTTGGTTCTGAGCAGCGTAATGCAGGCATCTCACTTCATAGGTTTATTGAATAGTAAAACCATTCATGCTGGCCTTCCCTTATTTCAACTTATTGTCATACTGTGATTTTTCAATGTGTTGCCACGGAAATGGTTTCTTTGATACAACTGAGGTGGAGATAACTTATTTTCTGCTATTAATTTCATCCATTAAAATCTCATAATACTTAAATGGTCACCTATGGTTCCAATTTATTCTATATATGTGTGCAATTGAGTGGTCTCCTGTGAGACTGCAGACAAACAGGGCTACAGTCATCTCATGGCTCAAATGGGCCAGAAGACCTGCATCTAAGATTGTTCCCATCATTCCTGACAGAGCTCAGTTCCTTTCCTGTGGATTCCTCCAGAAGACAGCTCACAATACAGAGGCAGGCTTCCACCCAGAGCAAGTGATCCAAAGGAAAGAGAAAGCATTCAAAAGGAGGAAAATTAAGTTCTACTTCTTGAAAAAAGGAGCATCAAAGAATGTATGCGCATTCATTTAAAACCACCACATCAGAGTTATGTAAATGTGAACTAGTATTGCTCTCCTGATACTTTTACAAACCTACTATGGCTCAGTAATACTTTAAGACTTTGGTTTGGTTTTGCTTTTCTCTTCCCTTTTCTCTTTCTGCCCTTCATTAGGTAGCTGGTTAACCCCTCGTTGCCTCTAGGGACTTACGTGGCTTCAGGAAACAGGAACTGGCTCACCAATCTGCTTAGGTCCCCTCAGTGACCAGCAGAGTCACAGTTTGGGCCTCAAAACAGTGTTACTGCCATTTGTTTCCAGAATCACTGCTTTATAATTCCTCAGATGTTCTACTCTGCTTTTGAAGGGGGGGGGGGAGGTGTGTAGGAAAGGAAGCTAAATAGTAATATACATTATGTACAGAAGTTTAATTTTTCTCAGTGATTGCCCATTAAAAGAAACAATAAATATAAGAAATATTGTTTTCTAGCATTTTACCAACTAGAAATTGCTATTCTCTTTATTTTAACTCTGACTATTGATTCACCAGAACACCTGTTTTGATTTATCCTATAAGTTAGAGCTTGCTGTATATTCCAAAAATAGAGATTGGAAAGAGATGTTACAAATATAGAACTGGGATATGCACATGTTAAATATACAGCTAGAGTTCTGATTAATAAGTGTTAAATAAAATTACTTTTATTCTAACAAGCTGTTATGCATGTTTCAGTAAAATAGCAATCAATCATGATTCAATGCTATTTAAAGATGTGTATTGTTATTGCTTTACTTTACTTTAAAGGGATAATCCTCAGTCTTATTCCTCACATACACACACCTACCTCCATACCCACACATATACACATACAAGGATTGCAAAGATTTTTTTCCCTTGTTTCCTTTTAACTACAAAAGCAAACGTTTTCAGGGTCAAAAATATTTAAATTTCATTAAAGTTTTTTTAAAAAAGAGGAAAATCACGCAATCATCCAGAGGTAAACACTTCTACATTTTTCCTATTCTAGTTGAAATGATATAGTATATTCAATTTTGTATCCTGATTAACATCAAAGCATAAGTTGTCTCCCTTCATTAAGAACTCTTCAGATATATATTACTAAATCAGGAAAGTTAATGAGGCCTGAAACAAAATAATTTCTTGACTTATACTCATTTAGTCAGAAACTCAAATGATTTTGAATACTCTGATTCTGAGAGCATGTAGTCAATTGCATTCAGTCCTGTTTCACTCATCAAATATTTACTGGATGCCTGACATGTGAGCGATAATAAGAAAAGAGTTTATAAGATGCTGTCCTTGCCCTCAAGGAACTAAAAATTTAGTTGAAAAGGCAAAATTGTAATACATTAAACAGCTAAATAAAGCAGTATATAATGAGAAATTCAGAAGCATTGCATAGACCATAGGGTTCAGAGATTAAAAGACTTAAGAGTAATTTAAGTAGAGGACAAAAGTGTGTGGCTGTCAACTCATAAACATACAATTACAGGCATAATCAGAAACCAGCTTCTCAAGCTATTCATCCATCTAGGACCATTCTTAAAATCCATTATTCCCCAGTTCCCTGAAGAGGCAAGCAGGCACTGGGAAACAAGAATCCACACACTGTTGAGCCCAGGATGGCAGGGATTGTGGCCATGGCAGATTACCATCTAACTCTTTCTACCCCACATACAAGTTATACATGCAAAACTGAATTACAAGCAGTAAAACCATGCATTTATGATGGAAAATATGCAAAAAAGATATGCAAATATTACGGATTTCCATTTAAATATGTTGACGGCTTCCAAGGTTAATGCAGATCAGTTTCTCTTAATTACTAATTTAAACATGTGAGTCTATTTTGACCTCAGAACAGTTTTAGATCTTTCTTTTAAAAATATAGAAAATGTACTTGAATGTGTTTAAAACAGCTTAAAGGAAATTTTAAAAATTCTTTCTGGAATAAAAAATATAAATACATTAAACTACAAGATGAATTTTTCAGGAGGAGAACTGAAAACTGGCTTGAATGAGCACTATATTTGACTGTTAACTATTATAGTTATTGTCACAGTCATTATACAATTAAACCAAAACAACATCACATGTAATATGAGAATCAATGGAATCAGAAATATATACACTTAACGTGTCATCTTTTTGTCTTTAGCTTCTAAGCACCTCTGAGATATTGGAGTCAAATATTAGGTCAAGGACACAATAAGAAATCCCTGTGCAACATGCATAAGATTTTCCTTATCTTATGCATGTCCACATCCTTTACAAACTGTAATTTCCATGATATTAAAGGATTTCATACTGTGATCTTTAGCAACAAGGCAGGACCTTAGCAAAGGAAAATTTATGCCATTTTGTAATGTCTGGAAATGTAGCAGGAACATATCAGTAATGAATCTTGTTTCAAACCTTTGAGTAATTATTACTAATTTCCTTTTCACTGTATTATCACCCAAAAGACATAGCACAGGAATAATAAAATCACTCAGAGATTCAGTAGCCAAAAAACCAACTATAAATTGGATTTTGTTTAGGCATTTATCTGTTTTTAATGTTGTGACTGCTCAATCTTTTTGTATTAGAAAGACTACAGGAACAGACATCTGAATGGATAGGGAAAGAGGTTCAGGACTTGCATTAAGCCATTAGCTCTGAAATTAGCAACAGCCCCAGGCAGTAGTCTCATCAGAGGGAGGCCTACAGCCATGGGGAGGCAGCCAGAGTGGGTGAGCTGCCCCTACCCTTCTCCATCCACTCAGAAGCTGAAACTTCTCTACTTAATAGAATATAAAGTAGGGGAGACAGGGTGACACCAGGGATGGATAGTTCCCACAGTGCTGAACTAAAGATAGAAACAGAAAGTTTGGTATTAGTATACTCACATTTTTCTCTAATTTATTTGCTCAGAGTACCAAGTTGAAAGGAAAAAAAATTCCCATATCAGCACCCTGGAACTAGAAGAATATGCCCAAAGCTGGACATTTAATTGTTTCTTAAGGATTATGTTTGTGCTTCTGAAGAGAAAATAACAAATGTATGAAAAAAGCAAAGGCACAATGAAGGAATTTCTTTTGAAATNGTTTTATTTGCTCAGAGTCCCAAGTTGAAAGGAAAAAAAATTCCCATATCAGCACCCTGGAACTAGAAGAATATGCCCAAAGCTGGAAATTTAATTGTTTCTTAAGGATTATGTTTGTGCTTCTGAAGAGAAAATAACAAATGTATGAAAAAAGCAAAGGCACAATGAAGGAATTTCTTTTGAAACTGATAAAACACTGAATGTGAAGATTAAAGGAATTTACTGAGACACAAGCTCAGTCAAGTCAATGATAGTCTTACACCCTGAGTAAAACTTTCAATTACTGCCATGTAATTAGACTAGATTGCTTGTGATTCTCCATATTTGCCACCTATATTCTACTGTTGCTTTACTATACTGTTCAAGCCTTCATCTTGGACAGTGGTAGATTCCAAGCCATCACTGGAATCACTGGCCTCACTATTCTGACCCACTAGGGTGTCACTACAAAATTCTTTTCTTAAAAAAATCAATAGGTGAAGCATTGCTGTCATTAAGACTAATCCATGGAGATCATCATCTTCTAGAAAAATGATTCATAAACTTCATCTCACCTGCGTGATACACTCAGTCACCTCAGTCATGTTTAACTCTTTGAGACACCATGGACTGTGGCCCACCAGGCTCCTCTGTCCATGGGATTTTTCAGGCAAGAATTTGGAGAAGGAAATGGCAACCCACTCCAGTATTCTTGCCTGGAGAATCCCAGGGACAGGGGATCCTGGTGCGCTGCTGTCTATGGGGTTGCACAGAGTCGGACATGACTGAAGTGACTTAGCAGCAGCATACTAGAGCGGGTTGCCATTTTCTACCCCAGGGGATCTTCCCAACCCAAGGATTGAACCCATGTCTCTTGCATCCCCTGCATTGGCAACCAGATTCTTTACCATCGCAACATCTGGGAAGCCCCTGGACCATCTGGGAAGCCTATGACTTGGAAAACCCAACTCAGCCAGAGGTCATAGGCAAAAGCAATACCTGTCTTAGAAACACAGCATATTAAGCTGTTCAGGTGAGGATCAGTGAGCATATGCCCTCTGAACATGAGGGCACAGGTGCCTTATGTGTCAGCTGAATAATATTCTTGTTGCACATATGGTGTCATGGTATATAAATCCCTGATGAATGACTTTGGGATTTAAAGCTAGTTCTTTAGTTAATGTCTGTGAAATTTGTGAGGAAAGGACTATGAATCAAGAATGTCCAAAAAGTCAGTCTCAGGTATGAAAATGCCCCCAAACCCTCTATGGGAGGACCTCGCTTGGAAAAAACAACTTCATAGAGTACTCCAACCAAGATGAATCAAAAATTTAAAAACTTAATAATAGTCTACCTTTATAAAAGGTCTCTTGAGACTTAACTTTTTTAGTTAGAATTCCAAACTTGGAAATGCAACTGGATACGTATTGTTAGAATTATTCAATAGCCTGGGGACATATCCTTCCCATAATTCTAGAAAATATGTTTCTTGAACCCCATTCTTCACCCCAGAATTCAGCTGGAATCCTTTGTTTGGCATATCTAAAGTGAAAGTGAGAGTTGCTCAGTCATGTCTGACTCTTTGTGACCCCATGGATTGTAGCCCACCAGGCTCCTCTATCCATGGAATTCTCCAGGCCAGAATACTGGAATGGTAGCTGTTCCCTTCTCCAGGGGATCTTCCCAATCCAGGGATCAATTCAAGGTCTCTCACATTGCAGGCAGATTCTTGACCAGCTGAGCCACCAGGGAAGCCCTTGGCATATCTAACAATCATTTAAAAGACTGCTGCTGCTGCTAAGTCGCGTCAGTCGTGTCCGACTCTGTGTGACCCCATAGACGGCAGCCCACCAGGCTCCTCCATCCCTGGGATTCTCCAGGCAAGAATACTGGAGTGGGTTGCCATTTCCTTCTCCAATGCAGAAAAGTGAAAAGTGAAAGTGAAGTCGCTCAGTCGTGCCCGACTCTTAGTGACCCCATGGACTGCAGCCTACCAGGCTCCTCCGTCCATGGGATTTTCCAGGCAAGAATACTGGAGTGGGGTGGCTAAATAATCTCCTGCAGTTATAACATGCACTGGGAGAAACCTGAAAGGGAAGTTTCTTTTCTCCAAGCTCTGTCTCCTTACCCCTCGATATACACAATCAGAATTTCCTGGAAATAAGTGGGAACCATTTAATTGCCGAGTAACCTGAAAACTTATTCTCAATATTTTAATTCATTTTTAATGATCTGAATGATTAACTTTTGCTATGAAACATAAATATATCATCTGTCATTAGCCCCACTGCACAGCATCTTCAACCAAAGTTTTGTGATATTCCTCCTCTCATTATGCCATAAAAATTAGTATTTATTGTGTCCTTGTATTTTTTCAGTTCCCTGTACCTTTATCAACATTAGCCTCACCCATGATTTACCTAACAACCCATTATTCATTACTATTGTGTACTCTTAAATATATACAAATATGCAAAAAAATTATAATTATAAGTAAACTATTGACAGTGGTTATGCCAGGGTGGGATTCAATATCATTTTTATCTTCTTCTTGTCTTTATTTTCCAGATGTTCGGTAATATTACTAATTACTTTCATAATCAGAAAGAGATGTGTTAAAATCAATTTGTGCGTCACATGATCTTTTATTTCTGAATATAAGCAAAACTGTCGCTGTTCTTCAGTTGCTAAGTCGTGTCTGACTCACTCAGTTCCCATGGACTGCAGCATGCCAGGCTTCCCTCCTTCACTGTCTCCCTGAGTTTGTGCACTCTTGTCCATTGAATCGGTGATGCCACCGATGTCTCATCCTCTGTTGTCCCCTTCTCTTTCTGCCTTCAATCTCTCCCAGCATCAGGGTCTTTTCCAATGAGTTGGCTCTTCCTATCAGGTGGCCAAAGCATTGAAGCTTCAGCTTCAGCATCAGTCCTTCTAATGAATATTCAGGACTGGTTTCCTTTAGGATTAACTGGGCCCCAAAACACAAAAATAATATTAAAAGCTACTATCTCTGGGTGATGGATTAGGGTAGTCTTTCCCTATTTTCAAGTATTTTTTTCTATAATGATATATTTTTTTTTACTAGAAAAGGCTATCCTTATAAAAACTCAAGAGTACAGAACAGCTTTGAGGAACATGTATGCGCCCATACCATAAAATATTTATTGTGCTTTACTTCTATTTCACACTCAGAATTTAATAGACTGCAAGACACTCTACAGATAAGCCACCTGGTGCCCAATGAGCTGTAATCAAATAGGCAGAAGCAGAGAGGTGACCTATCAGCACTGTTTTGTCACGCTGCATGTGTCACAGGAGAGCAAGCCCTGCTTTAATTACTAGTCATTTGAATTTCTGATAGATATTATGGCAGAATTTAAATCCTGTTAATTTGCTTTGGCAGCTTGACAAGGGGCTCATTTACAATCCTTTGAGGGAATTGCAAATTTCCCATGCTTTGATTTGGGGTGAGGTGGTATTATTCATACAAGAGCATGTGGTGGAATTCAGGGCTGAACATTACTCAGAATATATTTTTAACCCATCAGAAGCCTAAGTCATGATTTTTAACATTTGAAATAAATGATACAGGAAAAAAAATCAGTTACAAGCTTGAAAAATTCAAACATGGTCCAACGCTTATCATTTCTTTTATCTAAAATTTTATCATTGGAATAATTTCACAGAAGTATAGGACAAATGCTGTTATACTGACCCCTCCCAAAAATGTGCCAAAATTCTTTTTGACTAATGTCTTGAGCAAGGTACCTTCTTTAAAAACCTATGTTTTTTCCATTTTAAAATTTAAATGCCACAAACAGAAATTTTCGCTTTCCTCATTTTTACCTCCATCCAAGCCCTAAGTTCAATGCCATGAACATTTGGAATGCTAAATGAATTCTAATTCTCAGGGGGTCAGTGGGGGATCCCAGGCCAAGTTAAAGTAAAATAAAGTTACAAAAAGTTTCAAATGTGACTTTGAGAACAATGAAGCCTTCTCAAAGAAGAGATTTAAGGCTTCTAGGCTTTGTCTTAGGATCTCCTTCACACAGGCCAAATATCAAAAGAGCCTTGGGTTAATATTTATAAAGCATGTGTATTCCTCTCAAGAGGAAAAATTTCAAAGCAATAGTCATTTTAGATCTTTTCCTTTTTCAAAATGCAAATTTTATCTTTTTCCTGGCTTTTATGTCCATGGATGGTCAGTACTTGATTCTTTTCTTAAAAATCAATAAAGCACAAGTTCATAGGATGACAAAAGTAGGCAGCAAATTTAGAATGATCAGATTTCAACCTCTAAGTTTTGGAATCAGAAGGAAGTCAACCCATTAAACTTAAAATCAGTGGAAAAATTAACTCAGTACCTAAATATATGTTGGAACAAGATATTAGCTCTCTAATGAGAGTGTTTTCAATTTGATCATCACTCTCTCTGACTTCTAGGGACCTCTTGATGTAGTGAACTGTCTGCATATGCTGTATATTATTCAAAATCAACGACTGACTTAGGGGAAGAAATATGGATTGGTTCATTACTTCTGTTCATTTTCTCTTCTGAGTCTCTGATCTCAGTGGACTTTCATCTAACCCAGAAAGATAAAGCTGAAGAAAGTACTGACCTTTAGCTTCTTAATAAGTAACTGAAAAGCAAAGACAGATGCAATTAAATAGTACATATTCATTGTTTAAGCATCAATATTCTCACTTGATAAAAAATGTAAAGTTTAACTTCCATCATCAGCCAGCTTTGAAATTTGTTGTAGGTTGAAACACACCTTTTGCTTGATTTTATTTTACCTTGGTGTTTGGGGTCCTTGATTTAACAGAAGCAGTTAACCAATTGCCACCTGATTTCTTTGATGTAGTAAATGCCCTGGTCTGAAGACTCAGCTCTGTTTTCTCTGACTCCTGAGACTTGCAATGTCCTTGACATCAGGCATCTTTTCATCTTCTCACTGAACATCAGTCTCAACTGCAGAGTTCAAAACTGTGTAATATGGAAGAGTCAATTAGTTGATATTTTTGTGGACACTCAATGCTTCAGCAACCCAGATCTGTGACATGATTTCCCCAATATCCCCTGGCAGCTGCAGATGAAGGGATGAATGCAGCATCTATAATGGGACAGCAATGATGTAGATTTGTGATTTATGATCTCTATATGCTGTGCTTGTGCTTAGGCATTCAGTCGTGTCCGACCCTTTGCGACTCTATGAACTGTAGCCCACCAGGATCCTCTGTCCTTGGGATTTGTCAAGCAAGAATACTAGAACAGGTTCAGTTCAGGCACTCAGTCATGTCTGACTCTTTGCCACCCCATGAATCGCAGCACGCCAGGCCTCGCTGTCCATCACCAATTCCCGTAGTTCACCCAAACCCAAGTCCATTGAGTCAGTGATGCCATCCAACCATCTCATCCTCTGTGTCCCCTTCTCCTCCTGTCCTCAATCTTTCCCAGCATCAGGGTCTTTTCCAATGAGTCAGTTCTTCACATCAGGTGGCCAAAGTATTGGAGTTTCAGCTTCAGCATCAGTCCTTCCAGTGAATATTCAGAAATGATTTCCTTTAGGATGGACTGGTTGGATCTCCTTGCAGTCTAAGGGACTCTCAAGAGTCTTCTCCAATACCACCGTTCAAAAGCATCAATTCTTTGGCCCTCAGCTTTCTTTATAGTCTAACTCTCACATCCATACATGACTACTGGAAAAACCATAGCTTTGACTGGACGGACATTTGTTGGCAAAGTAATGTCCCTGCTTTTAAATATGCTGCCTAGGTTGGTCATAATTTTTCTTTCAAGGAGCAAGCATCTTTTAATTCTGTGGCTGCAGTCAACATCTGCAATATTTGGGAGCCCAAGAAAAGAAAGTCTGTCCCTGTTTCCATTGTTTCCCCATCTATTTGCCATGAGTGATGGGACCAAATGCCATGATCTTAGTTTTCTGAACGTTGAGTTTTAAGCCAACTTTTTCACTCTCCTCTTTCACTTTCATCAAGAGGCTCTTTAGTTCTTTTCTTTCTGCCATAAGGGTGGTGTCATCTGCATATCTGAGGTTATTGATGTTTCTCCCAGCAACCTTGATTCCAGCTTGTGTTTCATTCAGCCCAACATTTCTCATGATGTACTCTGCATATAAGTTAAATAAACAGGGTGACAATATACAGACTTGATGTACTTCTTTTCATGTTTGGAACCAGTCTGTTGTTCCATGTCCAGTTCTAACTGTTGCTTCTTGACCTGCGTATAGATTTCTTAGGAGGCAGGTCAGGTGGTCTGGTATTTCTATCTTTTTAAGAATTTTAAGAATGGCTACCTGGAGTAGGTAGCCTTTCCCTTCTCCAGGGGATCTTCCCAACCCAGGGATTGAACACAGGTCTCCTGCATTGCAGGTGGATTCTTTACCATCTGAGCCACCAGGGAAGCCCATAGATCTGTATAGATCTGTGATATAAAAACAAAAACAGAAACAAAACAAGTACTATTTGGAGGTATAAAAAAAAGCCCCTACACAAATGCAAACAGAGCTCAAATAAAATCGAGAGTTTCTATTTATTAAGCTGGCTTTGCTCTAACCTCTTTGATAGGTTGAATGGATGCACTGTAATCCATGCATCAACCTTCTAAGAGAACATCTCTTCTCATCTCCATTACACACATGGGAGCAAGGAACTGAACAGTTAGATCATCTGTCCAAAGTCACACAGCTAAAAAGGCAGCACCAGGAACCTGGATTCCAATCCAGCTCTGGCTCAGACTCTATGCTCTGAACCTCTGAGTACAAAACATTTTCATGACTTGCTTTACACAAATATTTTTTTAAATACAAAGTCATGTATTGTCAATGTTTCCCAAACCCCAAATGAAAACACATATCTGGTTAAGTGATTTTTTAATTTCTGGATTTGCTTGATAATAATGATTTTATTTGATTTGCATTTTCCTTTTTAGGCCATGCACCCCAGCATGTGGGATGGAACCCATGCCCCCTGCAATGGAAGCACAGAGTCTTAAGCACTGGACCAACAGAGAAATCCCCTTATATTTTTAAAAGGCATAAAAACTAAGTTGTTCAGTTACATGACTGAATCACCTTGACTTGAAATGAATCATTTTAATGTGAAATGAATCACATCACATAAAAAGTTAAATGTTTCATTGCCAGAGTCCAATGAAAGGCATAAATTTATACATTGAAATGTATGTCAGCAATATAGCCTTAAATTTTGTTTGTGGATGACTTTCTTTCCTCTTTTTGAGAATAATAGGTCAAGCATGTCATTGGCAGGCTTGTATAAGTTTAAAGCATCTCAATGCATTTGTCCCCTTTCCATTAGAACCCATTAAGGGCTAACCTCCTCACTGTCTATTATTTTCTTTGCCTTTGGCTTAGTCACTTAATGGCTCTGATCTTTAGTACCTGTAGGGTTGTTTAACAGCTTTGAGATAATGGGTGTGAAGGGCTCAGATCATACCTGCATGTAATAAACCTCAGTTATTATCAACGTCATTTTCATTATTAACAATGGTTTTCTCTAGATGAGGTGTTAGACGTGTCTGCTCACTGCATCTCCCTCTTTGCTTCTCCTGGTATCTGCCCCTCCCACTCCCCTCCTCTGAGGGGTTCTTCCCAGTTCCTTGGGTTTGGAGGGCCTGTCAGTCACATTGCCCACCCATGCTGGCTACAAGGGTGGGCTATGACTCATGGTGATCCAGTTAAAGACTTATGTGGGATTCCCAAACAGGAGCTGAAGCCAAGTTCTTCTTTTATTTTGAATTAAAAGTTCTAAGAATGTAACTACAAGGCTGCCTAGGGTCATATTCTTGTGACATACCTGTAAAGGAGCCAGAGAGAAACTGAAGTCATTCAGGGGCAGCTAAGCAAAGGCAAAATATACCTGCATCCAGTTTGACTCTCTTCCTTCCAGGTACCATAATCACTAACGGCCCATTATGTCCAGTTTTCAGAAACTTGTAATTGAAAGACTTCTGGCCAAATATGGTATTCATGAATGTTACTCATTCTTTCTTGCATGTATTCATTATATGTTAATTAGATGTCTACCACATGTTGGATTTAAATAGAAAAATTATATATCCTGTCCTTGATATTTACAAGAAACTGAGCAATTGGAAAGTTTTCAGAGGAAAATTACAGTTCCGGAATTGTTTGAATTTTTTTAAGGTCTTGGACTTTAGGGATAATTTATAGTTTTCTGAAGCAGAACTCTGTGCCTCGTTCATACTGAAAGTAGAACCCTGAGGGTTAAGCTACCCTATCTCTCATTTTTTAAAAATCTGAATCCAAAAGTAATATATATTGTTTCTAGAAGACAGAAAGGACAGAAAAACACAAATAAGAAATAAAAACCATCCATAGACCAACTACCAAGAAGTAACTTCTGTTACTATATGGGTACATTTGTTTCTAATAAGAAAATGCTCATTTTCTGAACTAATTCTTGGGTCTGTATGTTGGAATCATTTTGACCCATCAAGATATTCTATTCATTTAATTCTCTTCTGTCACATCAAAATTAGATGGCTGTTTAGAGTATAATAAAGATGCTTCAATGGGATAATAAGAGCAGCAGTTAGCCATGCCTTCCTATTAAAAGACCAAGTCCTGCCTAACTGACAACTGTCCACGGTCAATTGGTTGTCTTCAGCAGGGGATAATTAGAAAAGCTGCCTGCAGCTGCCGCATGGGCTGTGAAGCCTAAACTAGATGATACATGTGAGAATTTGTCCATCCTGGGAGACAAAAGAGGAGGCAACAGAATCCTGGTACATCTAAGATTTGAGGCTTAATGAGACCTCCAGCCTCCTCTCCCCACATACAAAGAACACCAGCAGACCTATTAGTCTGCCTATAAAAGAGCTCCATCAGAAACTGAACCATTAGTTTTCTCATAGAATTTAAGGTCACCCATTCCTGGCTAGATGTTTTGACAAACTGTACAACTCATTGCAGGAAAAAATGTGAGTGTTTACCTTCAGCTTAGGGGTGAGTGGAATCTGTGACACCACATTCATTCACCCAGACCCTTCTCAGAAGGGAACTTGCTTCTTTAGAAGCACCTAAGGTAGGTATAACCAGCCCATTTCAGGTTAGGGCCAATTAGCAGACAGAGTTTACAACTTCCCCTTTCACATGTCATCCTCACGTTCTCATGCCAGTGCAGAGTATCTCTGATAATGAAATGAACAAGCTCTGCAGATGGGTCCCTGGGTTCAAGTTCGTGAAACGGCTCCTAATTCAATGAACTTCTCTCTGTTAATATTACAAGAGTTCATACTTTAAAGCTTTTATTATATTTCCAGCTATAATAAGTGCTCAAGCAATGTTAACTCTTCTCACTATTTATNTCTCTGATAATGAAATGAACAAGCTCTGCAGATGGGTCCCTGGGTTCAAGTTCGTGAAATGGCTCCTAATTCAATGAACTTCTCTCTGTTAATATTACAAGAGTTCATACTTTAAAGCTTTTATTATATTTCCAGCATATAATAAGTGCTCAAGCAATGTTAACTCTTCTCACTATTTATCCAGCAACTATCACCATGGTAGTTACATATTTAGAAGTATCTATTACAAAGAGTTAAAAGCTTTTAAAGCAAAATAAAAATGACAAGAAAAATAAGAATTTTCCTCCCTAGATAGTTTAAGAACTAGTCTTACAATCCTATGGATAATATTCACTTCCTTAAAAAATTTATGGCTAAAGTTCTGTCTGAATTATCGCAAATTCTGAAGTGATGGTTTCTGAATTATTGATTCTGAACCTCTTTCTTAATGCTTATCTTTCACACTCATAATCTTCTCATCATGAAAATCTTCTGACTCTGGTAATGGAAATATTTTCTTTCAGACTAACACTCCTACAAACTACAGTTGTATATAACAGACAAAATGTAAAATGCAACCACTGCATTTTCACTGGAAAGTGACCTAAAGGAGGCAGAATTGGGAAGGCATGCAACTCTTAAAAGAGGCAACTAAATCGAGTAAGACATTTATTCAGCTTCTTCTAGGGGACACAGTCCAATCCTGAGCATAGAGTGTAACTTCCAGTTGTTGTTTAGTTGCTAAGTTGTGTCTGACTCATTGTGACCCCATTGACTGTAGCCCACCAGGCTCTTCAGTCCACGGAATTCTCCAGGCAAGAAGTGGGTTGCCATTTCCTTCTCCAGGGGATCTTTCCGACCCAGGGATTGCAGGGAACTTGCATCTCTTGCATTGACAGACGGATTCTTTACACACTGAGCCACCAGGGAAGTCCATCTAATCTCCAGTAGAGAGCTTTAATCTTATTAACCTGATTCTCTGTGGACTACCACAGTAGCTGGAAATTGAAAGACATTTCAGAAAGGAGTCAGAGTAGTACCCTGACTACGCCAAATTTTGTGCGTTAAATACGCCCAAATTCTCCCTTAACCTTTGAATCACACTTGTACAGGCTAAGATTCTAAGGACTCAAGAGAAAACCGATAGCTGGAAAGTTGAAAGACCTGTGCTTAGATTGCAGTAGTCACTAACCATAGGAGATACAGTGTGGAATTCAAGATCCATCAAATAGAAGGATTTGTTAAATGGTTTTGGCTTCCATCAGAACATTAAAAAAATTAAGATCACAGCATCCGGTCCCATCACTTCATGGCAAATAGATGGGGAAACAATGGAAACAGTGACAGACTTTATTTTCTTGGGCTCCAAAATCACTACAGATGGTGACTGCAGCCATGAAATTAAAAGACGCTTACTCCTTGGAAGAAAAGCTATGACAAACCTAGACAGCATGTTATGAAGCAGAGACAATACTTTGCCGACAAAGGTCCATCTAGTCAAAGCTATGGTTTTTCCAAAAGTCATGTATGGAAGTGAAATTTGACTATAAAGAAAACTGAGGGCTGAAGAATTGATGCTTTTGAACTGTGGTGTTGGAGAAGACTCTTGAGAGTCCCTTGGACTGCAAGGAGATCCAACCAGTCCATTCTGAAGGAGATCAGTCCTGAATATTCATTGGAAGGACTGATGCTGAAGCTGAAACTCCAATACTTTGGCCACCTGATGTGAAGGACTAACTCATTGGAAAAGACCCTGATGCTGGAAAAGATTGAATGCAAGAGGAGAAGGGGACGACAGATGATAAGATGATTGGATGG
>SJYX01016798.1:105573-134464 GCA_006410675.1 Oreotragus oreotragus
CCGAACTGAACTGAACTGAGAACTTCAGAAGGGCCATGCCTCAAGAGCAAAGAGCTCTTCGTGATCTCTAAAATGAAAGAAACCAGATGCAAAAGACTACATATTTTATGATTCTGTTTATATGAGTGATTAAAGAAAGTAAATTTATAGAGACAGAAAGCAGGTCAGTAGTTGCCTAGGGCTAGGGGTGAGAATGAGGATTAATTGCAAGTGGGCACAAGGGAGATTTTTGGAGTGATGGAAGTGTTCTAAAACTGAATTGTGAATAAACAAAATGTGGTATATATACACAATGGAATATTACTCATCCTTAAAAAGAAAGGAAACTCTGACATGTGCTATAACATAGATAAAACCAGAGAGCATTAATAGTAAGTGAACTACTGCTACTGCTAGGTCACTTCAGTCGTGTCCGACTCTATGCGACCCCATAGACGGCAGCCCACCAGGCTCCCCCATCCCTGGGATTCTCCAGGCAAGAATACTGGAGTGGGTTGCCATTTCCTTCTCCAATGCATGAAAGAGAAAAGTGAAAGTGAAGTCGCTCAGTCTGTCCAACTGTTAGCGACCCCATGGACTGCAGCCCACCAGGCTACTCCATCCATTGGATTTTCCAGGCAAGAGTACTGAACTAAGCCAGTCACAAAAGGGCAAATACTGTATGATTCCACTTACATGAGGTACATATAGTAGTCAAATTCACAGAGGCAGAAAATAGAATGGTGGTTTTCTGTGGCTGGGAAAAAAGAAGAATGGGTAATTATTGTTTAATAGGCATAGATTTTCAGCTTAGTAAGATATAAAGGAGTTATGGAGATGGTGGTAACAGTTGCTCAATAATATGAATCACCTAATGCTAATGAACTATACATTTTAAAATGAGTAAGATGGCAAATTTATTTTATGTGTATTTTATAATTTAAAAATATTTTATTGTGGCTATATTTGCCCAATTCTATAAATTTACCAAAAATCATTGAATTATACACTTATAATGCATGAATTTTATGATATGTAAATAGTATTTCAATTAAGCTATTAAAAAGATCCTGAAAGAAAAAGAAAGACCTTATTCCCAGACTAAGAGATGTGCTTTGGGAATAGAGACAAAACCAAAACAAATTTACTTTGAGAAAGGCCAAAACCAAGTTTTCCCAGACTCAAGGTGACCTTCCAGCAATACAATTACCTGTTAGAACAAAATTATGCACTCTTCTGAAGAAGACAACTGAATTCAGATTGCCCATAATTTATCACTACAGTATCCAGCTTGCAATTACTGGAGAAGGAAATGGCAACCCACTCCAGTGTTCTTGCCTGGAGAATCCCAGGAATGGGGGAGCCTGGTGGGCTGCCGTCTATGGGGTCACATAGAGTCAGACACGACTGAAGCGACTTAGCAGCAGCAGCACACATCAGAAAAGCAGAAAAATGTGCCCTACAGTCAAGAGAAAAATTAGTTAATAAAAACAAGCCTGTAGATGGTCCAGATGTAGGAAAAAGACTTTGAAATGACTAAAAATACGTAAGGCATCTACAGGAAAAGATTAGTAGGATAGATGAGAAGATAGGAAATTTTAGGAGCTATGCAGAATTTTTAGAAAATTTGAGAAAGAAAAGAGCCAAATGGAAATACTAGAACTAAAAAATATGATATTTGAAACGAATTCACTGGCTAGCTCTAAAAGAAGTTTGACCATAACAGAGAAAATAATTGGTGAACTTGAACACAGCTCAGTGAAAGTCATCCACACAGAAGCATAGAAAAAGAAAATATTCTTTCAAATAGAATATGAAATATCTATGGAATAGTATCAAGCACTCTAAGACACATGTCATTGGAGTCCCAGAAGGAAAGGAGAGAAAGAATTGGGCAGAAAATTAAAGCTAAAGAAATTAAGACCAATTTATTTTGAAATTTGATCTCAACCCACAGATCCAGGCAACTCGTAAAATCTAAGCAAGATTAAAAAGAAAACCACACCTGGTAATAGCAAAGGAAACTTCTAAAAATAAAAGTTGAAAAGAAAATTCTTAAAAGTAACTACAGTTTAAAAAGACTCATCTCATAAAGGGAACAACAACAATTACTGTGGCTTTTATCAGAAAGAATAAAATCCAGAAGACAATGCATCCACAGCTTTTAAATACTGAAAGGGAAAAAGAAAACCCTATCAATGAAACATTCTATATCTAGCAAAAGCATCTTTCAAAAATGGAGATGAAATAAACCTATCTTCAAATAAAAAGCTGTTAGAATATGGTGCCAGGAGATCTTTGCTACAAGAAATGATAAATTTCCTCAGACAGAAGAAAAATGATGCTAGATACAATTTGGATCTATAATTAAGAAAGAAAAGCACTGGAAATGGTAAATATCTGAATACACTATTTTTCTTCCTTTTCTTACATTCTTCAGATGTCAATTAACTATTTAAAGCAAAAATGACAATAATTTATTGTGATTTATTTCATGTCTAGAGGTTAAAAATATGAAAATAATACAAAAGTTGGGAGAAAGAGTACAATTACACTCTTGAGAGTTCTTACATTATATGAAAAGTAGTATACTAATTCAAATTAGGATGTGATAGTTAAGGATGTGTATTATCTCAAAAGAATTCTTTATCATGGATTAATTACTACATAAATTTAATGATATTTCCATTAAAATTACTTAAGAACCATCATGTGAAAGTTACTTAAAAATCACACAGCTCATTGGAAAACACTAGAAAATATTTGATTCCTTAAGAGAAAAATCTTATTTGCCTATTGAAAATATAAAATTACAATAGATTAAATATTGTATTTAAAAATTACAATAAATTAAACATTTTCAATAGACAAGATTTTTCTCTAAAGAGTCAAGTATTTTCTAAGTCATTCTCTCTCTTATGACTCAGAGAAGATTCATAATAAATCAGGGTGATGTATTTGATTGAAAGATTTAGGCAAAAATACCACACACTTTCAAATTTTATTATAATTCTATATTTCCCCATTTCTAGCTTTACAATACAGAATAAATTTAAAATATTACTGTTTTAAAATGCAGTATGCAAGTTTGTGCTAGAGAGCAAAATTCTTCATGGAGAAACTGCCCTTAATAACTGGTAATATTTTATAGTTTTATAATAATAAAAATAGAAAATAATTATTGAATGTCTATCCTTTCAATAAGAGTTAACTACAGAGTTGATGACCACTCTGACCGTCAAGGACCTCCTCATCTGAAACAATACAAAAATGATAAAAAGTACACAAACAACTATAAGATAGAATGCAAAAAAAAATATATATATATATCAAGTTTCAAAGAGAATGAAATCATCTTTAGTTGCAGAGATTAAGAAAATCTTTGGAGCTTTTGCAATGGATCTTGAAGGATAAAGATCTTTTTAGTGAAGAGTGATGAGCTGAAACAATATTGACAGAGGCACGAAAGTGGGAAACTATGGAGAGTGTGGCAGGACAATTCAAAATTCAGATCATCTCTATCACAAGGGACTAACAAAGGAGCTGTCAGTGATAACATGGACAGACAAATTCAGGCATTCTTTGAAGGGACATGTATGTCACCCCCAAGAATTTAGACCCTCATTCTGTAGTTTCTAGTGTTATGCCCGAGTGGCAAAATCTCCCAATGACTACCAGGGAGCCAATATCCGATGCAAAAACAAGAGTTTTTATTACCAAGCTCGAGCTGGGGCTCCCACCGATACTGACACAGCGGCTATAGGGAGGAGCCCTGAGCTCTGGGTTACATTGCTTATATAGGGTATTCTCGCATGAGAAATTTGAAAAACGGGAGTTTCCGGGTTGGGAGACGTCTAATTGGTTGCCTTCTATGGAAGGGTTAGGTGTTGGTTTCTGATTGGTTCCCATTTCCCGGGCTGGCCACGGGTTCTGATTGGTTCCCATTTCCTGGGCTGACCACGCGTTCTGATTGTTTCCCATTACCTAGGTAGACCTCGAGTTCCTGAACGTTAAGTCAGGAGATTCTGGCCTGGGGTCCAATTGGCTCGAGGGTGGCGGGGTGAGGTCAGGGGATTTCCAAAGGCTCTTGGATTTTCAAAGGCTCTTTTCCTGGAACCTTGCAAAATGGAGGTTTTTTTTGTTAACAAAATGGAGTAGCTTAGGTCCTTCACTAGGAAGTCATTTTCCACATGCTGGAAGGTCTTGCATAATCAAACTATATTCCTGGGAAAGATGAACGTGGTTGATGGGCTAGAGGCAAGAGAGACTACAACCAGAGTCCCATAAAAACATCCTGCTTATTTGGAGGATCACAGCATACTAAAGATTAAACAAAATGACACTGGAACAGAAGTCAGAGCTAATTCCTAAAAAGAGCCTGTCAAGGGACTCTTAAACCTAATATTGTATACTGAATCCCTGCAGGGTGGCAGTTCTGCATTAGGCACTGGGTAGTATATACCAATGAGTGGCATCTGGCTATCAAAGAGCAAATCAAAACCCACACAGAACACCAAAATATAAGCCGGAACAAAGTAGATGCTACATAGTTTTTCCACCTTTCAGGGCATGATCTAGTACTACCTGGCCAGTTGCAGCTGAGCAGGGCAGACCGGGAGCAGCTGGAATTTGGAAATAGACATGTCTACTAGAATGGAAAGGTAATGAAAGGACAGGCTCCACTTCAAATGAAAGAGGAAGTTCAACTTGGTAAGCAGAATGTGGAGTCCAGAAAGCACAGCCACCTATTAGAGGAAGAAATCCAGCCCAAGTCATCTTACCATGAGGGCACCCAACATTCAGGAACACTCTGTATGACCCTACCTTTGGACAGAGCAAAAATAGGGGAAACCAGAACAGCTGATAATCACAGATACAAGCAAAGAAGTAGACTGTAAGGACACCTACATTCTGCTGTCATTCAGAAAAGCCCTTCCTAGGCTCCAGGTCAGGGGCAAGACATGTGTATAAAGGGGGCAGCAGATGGCTATACAGTGAGACCTTTGAAGTCCCACACTGTACATACTCTCAGAGTCTAGGCAGGTAAACAACAGCTTTTGGGGCACAGAGCAAAGGACCGAAAGCCAATTCCCAACCTGGCCTATAAATTTGAGAATTTATATTAGGACCTACCCATCAAGCCAACTAACAGAATTAGGGGCCAAAGTCAATACCAGTCTTAGATATTCCAAGCTGAACCCCCCATAACTCTGGTTAGGATATGTCTGAGCGAGTAGGACAAGGCTGAGACGGAAGGGAGAGCAAGTCACATTCATAAGGACAAGAAGAGAGTGGTCAAGGCTGCAGGCCAGGTCTCCCCTGAATTGACTGCACGATACATGGCATCAACCTTGGGGGAGGAAGCCAAGGTTCTGACTTCAAGGATCAGAAGGAAGCATCATGGGACAGACAATATTGGAGCAGGCTCTTTTCTGATGAGTAAGATCTCAAAATGGAGACCTGGAAAGGCTTGTCAGGCTGTGGGAACAGCACAAGCAAAAAGGGAGACTGGAATGTCAGTGATTCGGAGGGTGGTAGAGGGTAAGGTGAGGGGACCTGGGTTACTGAGACCCCCGAACCAGCCCCAGTAACTAGGACTTCATTCTATAGGTGCAGGTGGATTAAAGATTTTGAGGAAAGAAGTGACAGGGTATCATTTTGGACAACAAGCCTGACCATTGGGTCCACCTCTCCATCTTCTCAATTTGAGAGTTTCAATCTCAGAGATAATGATGGTGCCCTCCCTGCTCCAATATTGGATCAAATGGGGTCGCTGGCCCTTCTGGCCCAGCCTGTGTCCCACCCTACCTACTCATTCTCATCAGGAGTCTCTGTTCTCATTTCTTACTGTGGTCTCCCCAGCTATCGTTTCCCCATCTCCTTTGTCTCAGATTCTTCACTACAGCCCACCAGGCCAACATCTTCCCAGGCCTGGTTCTGGGCACTGGGCTTATGCATGCGTGCCCCTGCCCTTATGCAGTTCTTGATTCTGCATATTTGTGTGCGATGCTCTGGGCTCAGCCTTACCCATACCTGCCCACTTTGTGCTGTAGGGCACAGTCCCCCAAAAAAGGAGAAGGAGGGAACGAGAGTTTGGGAGAAAATAAGCAAAAATAAACAAACACACACTGGGCATTATTTGTCCATATGTCTCCGACTGAGCACAGAAAGTCATTCAGGAAAAAATTGAGACCCATAGTTTGGAATATTGTAAAATTCCCTGTTGTTTCCTTTCAAAGATAATTCAGTATAAAGCTAGGAGGGAAAATGTTTGTCATTTATCCTTAAAATTGGGAAGAAAGAGGGAAAACATTTCACAGGTAAAAAGATACTTGAAAGGAACCATGAAAATGTTTTTAAGCTTAAGAACTAAAATTATCATTTGAATTTATATAATAGCATTTGGGTTTAAAGCAGCAGAACCTACCTAAATCTGGCTATCTTAAGCAAAAGGGCAATTTAATGGAAAGATTGAGGGCTCACAGAATTATAACAAAGCTGGAAAATTGGATCTGGAAAACAAAAAATTACCCAGGGCTGCTGGGGGGAGCAGTAGGAGTCCCAGTTACAAGCCACCACCACCAGTATGGAGCTGAATGAGTCAATTCCATCTCCAGATCCTTGGGTTGTATTTTCAAGGCTGAAATTTCCAGAGAGAGTGCCTAACTGTCCAGACTAAGTCACATGCAATTCCCTAGCAATGAGATGCAGGAAAAGAAAAACTCTGTCTGCTTTAGATCCCAATGGGGAAGGTAACTTCTATCTAGACTACATATAACTGAGGCTTTTCCAAAATATAGACTGAGGAGCAAGCAGTGAGGAGTATTAAATACTTAACAGTGAAAAAATTTACAAAAGCCCACTACAGTCTACGCTTTGGATCCACAAATATTTTCCTGCCTAACAAAAACCAACAACCCCTCATGGAACTGAGAACATTCTCAGTTCCCACTCACAGGGAAATTCCCAAATTAAGAGTCGACTGCAACCCAACTCTTAGTCTAGTATCTCTAGTTGGTATACACTTTTCCCCATATCTGTAACCTGTGGTCAAAATATAGATATAATTATAAATAACTCACCCTATAAAGTAGATCAAAGAGAGAGGAGAAAGAAGATATATCAGTTAAAATATTTATGTACACTAGACAGAGTAGAAAGTCAAATATAGTTGAGGTTATAGTCCTTATTTCTGCATATAGTCACAAAGCTATTGCTGCTAGTCAGTATTCATTGCTAAAAGAAGCAGCCACTCATCCATTTTTTTAACTTGTCTTCTCCATGACAGATTCCACATTCCCCTTGCTTTGGTCAACACAAGTGGTTGGAGTTCTTTGCTTTGTCGAGTTACTCGCAACGTATTGAATTCACTGTTGAGCCCCTGGAGCTGCTGTGTGCCTGAGATTGCATTAATGAGGGAGATAGAGAAATGAGGAGGCTCCCAGAGGTCACATGGGCTCCAAGCTCCTAACCACCATGGAGATCAATGATAGCCAAATCCTCTTTCTCAATTCTACAACACAGTTTGCCTTTTATCCTAATAAACCAAGGACCCGATGAGCTCAAAATGGCCATATGGCAATGTGGTACCCAATTCACTAACATCATTGTTGTATCCAGATTGGAAGCATTCTTACCCTGGAGTTAAGGCATTTAGACCAGTCATACCCAGCATGCAGAATGAGAAGTGAAACAAAGAAAATGCAAGTAGGTTATTAGGTGTAATCATCCTTTAGTTCACAGATCCTAATATCAGTAGTCACTATTAACAGTCTCTTTGGGTCAGATCATTAATATTATCATGCTGACCTTCCTAACAATTAAGGAAATAATGCTCCTTTTGCCTCTAAAAATTAAGTGGGGCTCCTTGGCTTCTGCCACCTTGAAATCCTTCAGTCAACACTGAAATCATGTGGTTCATTTCCTATTAGAATCCTCAGTCTTCAGAAAATTGCCCATTCCATAAACAGTGTTTCCTTTACCATTTGTCTGTCTGAAGACCTTGCCAAGGGAGTAGATTGTAAGATAATTTAGGATGTAGCTGGACAAGATGCTTACGAGGGATCACTCCGTATTTCCCTTGTATAAAATAATATATTCATTTATTCTACACCAAAAAGTATTTTCATCTGATCCAATATTTTGTGGGCTGTAGTTGAAATCGGTTTGGGGTTAATCAAGCTAACAAATTATTGGAACTCCATATAGCTACTCGGGTTTTCTTTAAATGCAAAATATCTGTTGATATATCTGTATTCAAATTCTACCATAAAAATGATTGTATTCCTCCCCATTTATCAAGTACCACCAGTCATCCCCACACACACTCCACAGATATTTTCCCATAAACTTAGCAAAGCCCTCAAATTCTTACGGTATGTAAACTTTCTCATCCAAGGAATGACTGTGATTTGAGCTCAAGTCATGGTGAAATTTAACTCCAGTAATAGTTTTAAGCAACCAGTCAATCCTAAAAGAAATCAACCTTGAATGTTCATTGGAAGAACTGATACTGAAGCTGAAGCTCCAAACTTTGGCCTTCAGCTGATATGAAGAGTTGACTCACTGGAAAAGACTCTGATGCTGGGAAAGTTTGAGGGCAAGAGGAGAAGGGGGTGACAGAGGATGAGATGATTGGATGGCATAACTAACTTAATGAGCTTCCCTGGTGGCTCAGATGATAAAGAATTTGCCTGCAATGTGGGAAACCTGAGTTCAATCCCTGGGTCAGGAAGATCTCTTGGAGAAGGAAATGGCAACCCATTCCAGTATTTTTGCCTGGAGAATTCCATGGGCAGAGGAGCTTGGTGGGCTACAGTCCATGAGGTTTCAAAGACTCAGACATAGCTGAGTGACTGACACCAATGGACATGAGTTTGAACAAATTCTGGGATACGGTGGACAGGGAAGTCTGGTGTGTTGCAGTTCATGGGGGTCTCAAAGAGTTGGACACTACTTAGCAACTGAACGACAATTTCTCTGAGCAAAGCCAAGTATAAGGCAAATGAGAAATTTAAAGAATAGGTGTCTTCTTTCAAGAAGACCTTTTTCCTCAGGCAAAAAAATAAAAGAACCTTGAAGCAAGAGAACAACCTCATCAGAGAAGGAAGGGGAGACTGCGCCCTTGTGAAAAGAAGCTCATATAGTGGGGGGATTTGGGCTACTCAGACATGGGTCCTCTCCTGGACCCCATCCTACTCCCTGGCAGTCTACTCTTTTTGGATTGATGACTACCTTTCCGTTGAAGTGAAAATTTTATCCAATGATATAGTTTGGAACCCTTTATGATCAAAATCTGATTCTGGGTTTTGGCTACTGCAGTCTGTCAGGGCAAAATAATAAATTATTTCATCATGGTTATAGAAGGTTCCTGAATTTCATTCCATGGCTCAAACTGAGAATTTAGAGATTTAAGTTCATCGCTCTCTGGCTTTAAACCATTCAGTGTTACCAGAAGCAGCCATCCATCAATATTTCATATTTTTCATACTTCATTGATGGTGATGACAGCGTGGTCTGCCAGAACCCTCTCTTCAATGAATCCCTGATTATAGATGTCCAGAAGCAATCATTTCTTTCACTATCGTATTACTGAAGGCCAAGGACTGCTAGATTACTAACCCAGAAAATAACAGAACACTTAATGCTCTCCATGCTATCTAGATTGAAAACTTGTCTCTAGTCCTCCACGTAGCCTTGAAGATCTGTTACCTAGAACTCCAACTCTAGATACAAATTTCTGAACAGTTTGGTTAAGAGACTGTGTAGATTCAAATCCTAGCTCTGCTATTTATTTATTAGCCAAGCAGATTCAAGCAACCTTCCTGCAATTCAGTTTTCCTCATCTGGAAATCAGGATAATAGTGCCTATCTCAGTGAGGATGGGGTGTTAATACATGTGAACACTTAGAGTGTGCTCAATTATTGTTAGCTTACCATTATAAAAAATGATAATATTACTATCAGCCAAAATTCTTGTCCATAAGTGAAAGAAACCACATCTGTACAGCTTAAGCAAAACAGAGAAATTATTGGACTATCTGGTGTCACAGAATTAATAGGAGATGAGAGGCCCAGGGTTGGGAAATATGAGGGAGCAGGAGAGGGCTAAGGGCTGGGATGCAATAGTCATAGCACAGATGGGGGCAGCAGGATGTCTGGCCCACACACCCACTGCTACTGTAAAAGACAGACTCCAGCCAACTCCAGGCACTTCTGTAAAGACCAAAGTTCCAGGAGAAAGCATTCATTTCACTAAGTCCGTGTCATCTGCTCCTGGACACAAACTGCCACCAAGACGGCATAAGGGGCGTTTCTCCAAATGTTAGTTTGGGTGCTCCATGGAAAAAAAGGACTTAAATCTCAAAAAGCCAAAGGATAATAAACATTGAATTCATTTGGTAGTCTTAGTGTCACAAAAAATGCAAATAATTGGTGATCCATGAGTATGACAACATGTGACCAACGTGAATTTTCCTCTCATTCCACTCTGCAATTTAAATGCCAAGGAAAGGAGGCTTTCGGCTTTTCTGAATATTTGAGGTGTCAGCTAACACTATCCTTACCAAGATATATCCCCAAAGAAACAAAATGTGGCAGCAACTTGTTCAGCCCTGTCTGACATTGTCTCTTCCTCTCCTGCTTGCTTCCTAGGTGAGGAACTCATGCTTCTTCTCCCAGAAGTTCCAGAAGAAGGCGAGACAGCTCCAGCAGAGGGAGAGATGCCTCAGGGAGGAGTGACTTAGCTCATCTTTGTGGGATGGGTCATTTTGAAGAAGGAGGAAAAGATAAGGCCAGTCTGGCCATCAAAAGGAGGGTGAGCAAGGCTGGGCCAGCAGGACATGTCTGTCTCTCCAGAAGTTTCATCGTGAGGATAATGAGAGGGCGCGTTTGAATGAAATGTTAAGGCTGGTGTGTGGAGTCCCTTAGTTGCCAAGCTGATTGAGATGTAACCTGAAAACGTCTTTAAAAATGCGGGCAGACTCACAGCCTTGGTGACAGCAGCATTTTAAAACTTGAAGCCTAAGCTGATATTTCTGCAGCACGAGTTAGGAAAGGAAGAGCCAGAGGCAAGAGAACAAGTTAGGAGTGCACTAGGCTACTCCTTCTCGCTTCCTTCTTGGGTTTGATGGGAGGTCATTTAGGAAGAAACTTTGGGTATTTGCAGCAAACAAAACTAGGGTTTTTGTTATCACATCAGAGAGCAATGGAAGCCCACAAAAATTATTAGGTGAGATTTGGATTAATTAGCTAATTGACATATCTTCAGTTCAGTGCAGTCGCTCAGTCATGTCCGACTCTTGGCGACCCCATGAATCGCAGCACGCCAGGCCTCCCTGTCCATCACCAACTCCCGGCGTTCACTCAGACTCACATCCATCGAGTCCATGATGCCATCTCATCCTCGGTCGTCCCCTTCTCCTCCTGCCCCCAATCCCTCCCAGCATCAGAGTCTTTTCCAATGAGTCAACTCTTCGCATGAGGTGGCCAAAGTATTTGCCAGTTTCTGGTCTTTCTACATGGCTCAGCAGTAAAGAATTCGCCTGCCAATGAAGGAGACTTGGGTTCAATCCCTGGGTAGGGAAGATCCCCTGGAGGAGGAAATTGCAATCCACTCCAGTATTCTTGCCTGGAAAACAGAAGAGCCTGGTAGACTACAGTCCTTGAGATCACAAACAGTCAAACATGACTGAGCGACTGAGCGCGTGCATGCACATACACCCACACCCACATCCATACCCACACCCACACCCACACACACACACTGTGTAAATACTCAATCCATAGTCATTTTCAAGCAAGGAGTGTGACATCACTGAATGTGCAGTTAGAAGAGATGCAAAAGTTAACTTGAGAGGCTACATGATATGACTCCCACATACAACTTGCTTCTTGTTCTGTCTTGAGAGCATCACAAATATACACACAGATGAAAGTACACAAATGCATATTAAAGCCAGATGAATCTGCTGTCCATGGTACATATACATAAATTCCTTTAATTAATTAATGTAAAATAATTTAAAATATTTAATAAATTCATAATAAAATTATTTGATAAACTATTAATTTATTAGCTACTTATAACTATTTTAATATATTCTCAAATTCTCTATATTGTACATATAAACTTTTCTCTGCTGCAACTACAGGCATAAACTCACATAACAGAATCTAAGTGATATTAGAAAAAAATACAAATGAGAGACAGTGTTAAAGACAAGTGTATTTGCCTTTGTAGAAGAGATTCTAAAAATTCAGAGTGTAAAACAACATGTGTGAGAAATCTGAACCTGAATATCTTTGGACAAAATATCTAAAAAATATGTCATTTTTCTTTAATATTTTTATGTAAAATACTGCTGTGTGAAAAAGTATAAAAGCATATCTCCAAATGAGTCATTTTTCCTAAAAGGTAGCATCAATCATATATGCTCTTATCAAGAAATCATTTAGATGTGTATAAGAGACAGGCTTTAGCATCATTCCTTCCAAAGAAATCCCAGGGTTGATCTCCTTCAGAATGGACTGGTTGGATCTCCTTGCAGTCCAAGGGACTCTCAAGAGTCTTCTCCAACACCACAGTTCAAAAGCATCAATTCTTCGGCACTCAGCCTTCTTCACAGTTCGACTTTCACATCCATACATGACCACTGGAAAAACCATAGCCTTGACTAGACGGACCTTAGTTGGCAAAGTAATGTTTCTGCTTTTGAATATGCTATCTAGGTTGGTCATAACTTTTCTTCCAAGGAGTAAGCGTCTTCTAATTAATTTAGATAACAGTACTGATGGTGATAGTATAACAATGGTAGTGGTGCTGGTGGTAAAAAATTAAGAAGTCACTATGGCCCAACAGCCTATTGATAAATTATCTGTCTGTTTTCACCTGTGGAATTGTTGGTTCCCATTCCCACATGCCCACATTTTATTTATTTATTTTTATCTTTTTATCTATTTATTTTATTTTATTTTATTGGAGTATTGCTTAAGGGGACAATGGAGGATGAAATGGTTGGATGGCATCACCGACTCAATGGACATGAATTTGAGCAATTTCTGGGAGTTGGTGATGGACAGGGAAGCTTGGTGTGTGGCAGTCCATGGGGTCGCAAAGAGTCGAACACAACTGAGTGATTGAACTGAACTGATTGATAGTTGCTTTACAATGTTGTGTTAGTTTCTGCAGTACAACAAAGTGAATCAGCTTTATACACCCCTCTTTCTTAGATTTCCTTCCCATTTAGGTCACCACAGAGAGCTGAGTAGAGATCCCTGTGCTATACGTCAGTTACCTTTAGTAATCTATTTTATACAGAGTAGTGTTATATGTGTCAATCCCGATCTCCCAATCCATCTCAGCCCCTCCCTTCCCATCTTGGTATCTATACATTTGTTCTCTAAGTTCATGTCTCTATTTCTGTTTCGCAAATAAACTCATCTACACCGTTTTTCTAGTTTACACATATATGACACATACCCACACTTTATCTGTCGTTGGAGTCTTTGACATGGGGGGATTTGTGTTTTATTCATAACCTTTCTAAATAAAATGGAGACTTGTCAAGAGGGGTATTCTGCTAGGAGGGCAATTCTTAAACTGACTGTTGTTTTTATATCCTAGGTCTACCAAGCATTAAACAAGACCATCAGAAAGGGAGGAAATGGATGCAATAGGGACATGGCCTCAGAAACAGTGATGTTGCTGGTTTCCAAGGTAGCTGCAGGGACCGAGCTCTGAAAGGTTCACACAATCATTCCCATTTCCAATTCAGTCACTCTCAAAAGGCTGATAGTGCTCAAGGGTGACCAGCTGCCCCAGTTTGCTCCAGGAGTTCCCAGGATCCAGGACTATCAATGTGAAACCAGGAGAGTTCTAGGTAAACCAAGGCAAGTTGGTCCCCCACATCTTGGAAGGCTGTCTTTCTTCACAGACAGAGCAAGCTTCTACTAGAGCTGTCTGTTTTCAAATGAAATAATGCAATGGCCACTCTGTGGTGTACAACCAGAGACTGTTCCCATTTTCCTGCATTGCATAAGCTCTAGAGGTTCTTCTACAATACAGGGGGAGGAGAGGGGCCTGACATTTGGCTCATGTTGGACATTTTTTGCTAACCTTGGCAGGTGGAAACTTTCAGTCGAGTTAGAAAAACAAGAAATATGACATTTCTTGAATAGCTGATGATGTGTAGCAGTTCCTGTCTCTTCAAATAATATTAACTATTTCTTGAACATTTACTATGTGTTAGGCCCAGTGCTAAGTATTTACATGCATTATCTCAATTAATTCTCACAATGGATAATATGGGCTGAGTATTATAAACATTTCAGTTTATAGTTTAAAAAATGAGGCTCAGAAAGGCTAAATAATTACTCAAGTCCATGCTGCCAGAGGGGACTTGATGGATTTTCAGTGTCTACAGTCTTAATTATTCACTAAACTGTACAGTCTTATTTAGAGAGTAAAATACATGTTAACAGGTATAAAATTTGTACAGGATATTTGGCACCTAATAATATTTATAACTCATCATATTCATTATTATGTAAAATATTTAATGACTAGAAAAGCGTCTGTAACCTTACTTCCCCTGACTTCGCTGAAGGGGATTCTCCTACTGAGGCTTTTTATCTGTGGCATAAAGTTATTTTTTTTTCCTTCTTTGGAGCTTTAGTATCAACACACACAGAAAGAATGACATTTCTTTGGATGGTGAAGGTTACATTCTAAAGTATCTTTAAAAAATATATTTTTGCAACACCTCCATAAAAGGACTGATCACTTCATCAAAACCCTGGCATCTTAATCTCTTCTCTCTTCTTTGCAATCAGCTCCTTCACAGAACATTAAAACTCAAAGAAAACTACGTCCGTTGCATTTGCCCATAGACCTGATTGAAATCTTTTTGAGAACAGAATCATTTCTCATTAGACCTTAACTACCCCGTTGCATTTGCCCATAGACCTGATTGAAATCTTTTTGAGAACAGAATCATTTCTCATTAGACCTTAACTACCAGTGCAATATTGGCTGATCAGCTGTAAAGGCTGCACACATTTTATGAGAATCATCTCCGAAATAAAGACAATGGCAGTTGCTGGAGTTCTGCAATGTTCTCTGCTCAATGGTGTTTTTTAGAGACTGTGAAAAAAAAAAAAAACAAAAAAACAGAACTTCAAGACTTACAGCCTCAATTTGGCTGAGTAAGGGCTTCAGAACAGTAGCTAGTTGAAGCGACACAGGAGAAGCCTTCAAACTCAAATATCTCCACCTACCCCCGAGGCTTAGAAAGCTCGCAAGTGTGAGGGAAGTTTCAGAGGTCCTGAGGATGACCCTCTTCCAGTGCTCAGTTCGGGGTTCTTCACACAAATGCAGTTGGGCAATGCAGAAGTGGGGAGTACAATTACAATGAACAGCTGAGCGAGGCTAGGATACTAATGCCAACTCCCTCCTACCCAACATTGGACTCCTTCAAAGGCCAGCCTTTGCTCAAGGACCCCCCCTGATCAACCAGGCCCAGACTTTATTAGAGCTCCATGATTGAGTCATCCTACCTAATCCCTCTTCCTCTCTCCTTTCACAAGTGTGAAAGCAGCATGGACCAGTAAAAATACAACATGAGCCACATGTATAATTTCCAATTTTTAAGTAATTGTACTCTTACCTGAATTTCCAGCCACTCAGCCTGTGCTATGGATTTTAGACTTGCCAATTCCCCAAATTCCATGAGCCAGTTTCTCAAAACTAAATCTCTATTTTTTTATGTATATAAATCTTATTAGCTCCATTTCTCTAGAGGGCCCTAACTAATACCTAAAATTATCAAACTAATTTGTTGATATCTCAACCCTACATTTTTTAAAAGTGTATCCCACATTTATTCTGTTTGGGGCTTTGTTAAAGTATGATTCTGCTGAGATAGAAAAGAAAGCATGACCTAGTTAAACTCTGGCAAAACTAATCTTGCAAGCTGATCAAAAAATTGCTTCGCAAAAATGCCCTTGTTAAAGTGTCTTGGGACTACCTTAGGAAGAATTTAAAAGGTCCCAATATAAATCAAGTCATAAAATTGGTTTTCCAACATTACACACCAAAAAAGTCAGTCATTTGCTTCATTAGAGAGGCAACTTTATTTTAACCTGACATTTTTTTATAAAGCTAAGTTGTTTTATTTTCCTTGTTTCATATTACTTTTCACCACACTCACACTCTCTTATGCAAAACATTTTTAAAACTAGTAAACTCAGCTTCATCTCCCTTTTACATTGCAACTGACTCTGTTAAATCTATGGTAGCTCAATCATAGTCAATTACTGAGATACACAACCCAGGGGGAAAAAATTAATAGTAAAGCAAATACTTTTGTATAAAAAGCCTTAATGTCTGATAAAAGACTGTTATCCAAAATATGCAAAGAACCTTGAAAACTCAACAACAACAACAACAAAAAACAATTTAAAAATGGTCAAAAAGGCTGAATAAACACCTCACCAGAGAAACTATACAGATTGCAAATAAGCATGTGAAAAGATGGTCCATATCAAATTTCACCAGGGAAATGCATATTTTTTTAAAAAATGAAAACCACTATATACTTATTAGAATGTCCAAAATCTAGAACACTAACAACACCAAGTGCCAGCAAGGATGTGGAGCAATAGGACCTCTCATTCATTGCTGTTGAGTGTATAGAATGGTACAGTCACTCTGGAAGATACTTTGGTAATTTCTTACATAATTAACATACTCTTACTGTTCAATCCAGCAATCACGCTCCTTGGCATTTACCCAAATTAATTGAAAATATATATCCACACAAAAATGAATGTTCATAACAGCTTTATTCATACTTACCAAAATTTGGAAGCAACCAAAATGCCTTTCAGTAGGTGAATGGAAAAAGAAATGGTGGCCATACTGACAATGGAATATTATTCTGTGCCTAAAAGAAATGAGCTACGAAACCATGAAAAGACATAGAGGAAACACAAATGCATATTATTAAGTAGAAAAAGGCAAGCTCATCATACTGTATGATTCCCACTATAGGATGACATCTGGAAGAGGCAAAACTACGAGGATGGAAAACAATGAATGGTTGTCAGGGGTTAGAAGGGAAGGAAGGATGAGTAGACAGAGCACAGATTTTTAGTGTAGTGAGACCTTTCTTTATATACTACACTATGGATATATGTCACTATATATTCGCATAATGTGTCCCAAAATAGCTCCACAGAAACATCCAGAATGTTTGACCACACATGTGGGCACCACGGTCCAGCAAAGCTGACACATAAAATGGCCGTCACATCTACTACTAACCTGGGTCTTGAGCAATCTCATCTCTTTCTTTTATTGAAGTTCTCTCAGCTCTTCAGAAGGGTTGAAGCTACTCTTTATGAGGCCAACTGTGAAGTACCTTTGATAACATAATATTGAGATCCTGATATTGTATCCCAAGTACTAAAAGAAGGGAATATATTTGTTCCACTATTTCAGTAGATCCATAAGCATGAACAATGACAAAAATATAAGTTGAGAAATTTGAAAAAAATGCCATGATCTGAATTTAGGGTATTCAGAAATTCAATTTTTTGAAATTCTGCTAAATAAAAATTTTCTCACTGTGAATCTGAATATAGAAAACACCATTTAGAATTACTAGATTCTAAATGCTCAAATCTTTCTACTTGATGTTAGAAAAGAATTTTAAACATTTGTCAGCCTTTGCTATGTTATTGGAGAAGGCAATGGCAACCTACTCCAGTACTCTTGCCTGGAAAATCCCATGGACGGAGAAGCCTGGTAGTCTGCAGTCCCTAGGGTTGCTGAGGGTCGGTCATGACTGAACAGCTTCGCTTTCACTTTTCACTTTCCTGCACTGGAGAAGGAAATGGCAGCCCACTCCACTGTTCTTGCCTGGAGAACCCCAGGGATGGGGGAGCCTGGTGGGCTGCCATCTATGGGATCGCACAGAGTTGGACACAACTGAAGCGACTTAGCAGCAGCAGCAGCAGCTATGTTATTATCCAATATTACATCTTAAGTTTGTTCTGTGTGTCTACCAAAACCCAGCTCTCTTCACACCTCCTGTGGTCCATATTGAGAGAAGCCATCATCTCTTGACTTTGGGCATCCCTGCATTATCTTCCTGGCCACATCAAGAATGCAAGGCTCTGGCCACTCTATACAAAAGCTACATCTCAGAATTGAGTTTGAAACCTCAATGAGATGAGGTTACACCTCCCCTAAGACAAAAACTAGGCTTCCTTCCACTTACTATGAATGTGGCAGATTTCTCAAGTTCAGTGTTCCTCTCCTATAAAGCAACACACTGCATGTACAAGCATCTACTCAGGGCCATGTGTCCCACTCCCTGTGCAACTCTGGGGCATGAAGCTGTGGCTAACACTTTTGCTATAACAAAAAAAAAATTTTTTTAATCTCTGACCCAGGAGTCTCATGTCCTCTGCCTTTTGAGAAGGTAGCCATGAGCTAGAAAAAAGCTGACTTGTTAGCTTGTAAATAGGATAAAATCTTAGACCACTCACAGTTCTTGACAGTACTATTGTGAGTGTGTGAGTGAGTGAGTGAGTGAGTGAAGTCGCTCAGTCATGTCTGACTCTTTGCGACCACGTGGACTGTGGCCAACCAGGCTCCTCCGTCCATGGGATTCTCCAGGCAAGAATACTGGAGTGGGTTGCCATTTCCTTCTCCAGGGGATTTTCCTGGCCCAGGGATCAAACCCAGGTCTCCCGCATTGAAGGCAGGCATTTTAACCTCTGAGCCACCAGGGAAGCCCCAGTGAAGAAGTGCTAGCAATTATACATCTTCCCTCCCCCCAAATAGATTCCATACTGACTGAAGCAGCTATTAAGCTATTAAATGGAGGAAAGTATTAAAAGAAGAATCAGAAAAGAATTGGGACTGTGGCTAGAAGGGTTGGCCAAAGTTGTACACTGCCGTGGGAATTCTGAGTAGACTCATTGATAAAGACAAACTCCATGACTGTAGTTGAGGTCAGGCCTGCCTTCCTCTTTCAGGAAGACTACCAAAACCCATATTTTATGCCTCTTACAAATATTTTGTTAATTTATTCATTCAATGATTGTTTATTGAAGGGTCTGTACAAAGAAAAATTTCACATTCTTTTATTTTTAAAATTTTACAATGTAATTTGGAGGTTCATCCACACCAATGCAGAGAGGTGTTCTCATTCCCTTTTTCATTCATCCTTTTTATGAGAAATTGTTTTTAAAGACTTCCATTGGCCCAGGTTAGTTAATATTCTAGCTTCTATTCTAGTTATTTTACACTGTAAATAAAGTTATTTCACACTCTAAATGAAATTATCTTTCTCCTGTTCTGCATCTTTCATATGTTCACAGGTATCTTTCAGGATCTCCTGCATTCCACTCCAGTTACACCTTTATTCTCTATCACCTTGTCTACAATACTGGTATCATATTTGTAAATTAGTATTGTATTTGTATAATTGTAAGGGATTTGATTTAGATCATCCCTGAACAGTCTAGTGGTTTTCCCCACTTTCTTCAATTTAAGTCTGAATTTTGCAATAAGGAGTTCATGATTTGAGTCACAGTCAGCTCCCAAACTTGTTTTTGTTGACTGTATAGAGATTCTCCAACTTTGGCTGCAAAAAATATAATCAATCTGATTTCAGCATTGACCATCTGGTGATGTCCAAGTGTAGAGTCGTCTCTTGTATTGTAGGAAGAGGGTGTTTATTATGACAAGTGCATTCTCTTGGCAAAACTCTGTTAGCCTTTGCTCTCCTTCATTTTGTACTCCAAGGCCAAATTTGCCTGTATCTCCAGGTATCTCTTGACTTCCTACTTTTGCATTCCAGTTCCCTATGATGAAAAGGACATCTTCTTTGGGTGTTAGTTCTAGAAGGTCTTGTAGGTCTTCATAGAACCATTCAACTTCAGCTTCTTCAACATTAGTGGTCGGGGCATAGACTTGGATTACTGTGATACTGAATGGTTTGCCTTGAAAACAAAGAGAGGTCATTCTGTCATTTTTGAGACTGCACCCAAATACTGGATTTTGGACTCTTTTGTTGACTATGATGGCTACTCCATTTCTTCTAAGAGATTCTTGCCCACAGTAGTAGATATAAATCTGAATTAAATTCACCCATTTCAGTTCATTTTAGTTCACTGATTCCTAAAATGTCGATGTTCACTCTTGCCATCTCCTGTTTGACCACTTTCAATTTACCTTGATTCATGGACCTAACATTCCAGGTTCCTATGCAGTATTGTTTTTTACAGCATTGGACTTTACTTCCATCACCACTCACATCCACAACTGGGTGTTATTTTCACTTTGGCTCCATCTCTTCATTCTTTCTGGAGTTATTTCTCCACTCTTCTCCAGTAGCATATTGGGCACCTACCGACCTGGGGAGTTCATCTTCCAGTGTCATATCTTTTTGCCTTTTCTTACCGTTCATGGGGTTTTGTAAGGCAAAAATGCTGATGTGATTTGCCATTCTCTTCTCGAGTGGACCAGGTTTTGTCAGAACTCTCCACCATGACCCATCCATCTTGGGTGGCCCTACATGGCATGGCTCATAGTATCATTGAGTTAGACAAGGTTGTGGTCCATGTGATCAGTTTGGTTAGTTTTCTGTGATTGTGGTTTTCATTCTATCTGCCCTATGATGGAAAAGGATAAGAGGTTTATGGAAGCTTCCTGATGGGATAGACTGACTGTAGGGAAACTGGGTCTTGCTCTGAAGGGCAGGGCTATGTTCAGTAAATCTTTAATCCAATTTTGTGTTGATGGGTGGGGCTGTGTTCTCTCCCTGTTGCTTGACCTGAGATCAAACTATGGTGGAGGTAATGAAGATAATGGCCACCTCCTTCAAAAGGTCCCTTGCATGCATTGCTGCACTCAGTGCCCCCAACCCTACAGCAGGCCACTACTGACCCACACCTCCACCAGAGACTCCTGGACACTCACAGGCAAGTCTGGGTCAGTCTCTTGTGGGGTCCCTGCTCCTTTCTCCTGGGTCTTGGTGAGCACACGGTTTTGTTTGTGCCCTCCATGACTCTGTTTCCCAGGCCTGTGTAACTTCTGCAATCAAATCCCACTGGCCTCCAAAGTCAAATTCCCTGGGAGTTCTCAATCCCTTTGCCAGATTCCCAGACTGGAAAATCTGTTGTTCTTCCTAGAACTTTCTTAACAATGCCAGAATTTATTTGGTATAATTGTTCTACAGTCTGTGGACCATTTGCCTGGTGGCTCTATGGCAGGGTTAATGGCATCCTCCAAGAGGGCTTTGGCCACAGCCAGCTCTGCTGCACCCAGAGCCCCTGCCCCTGCCCCGGCTGTGGCAGGCCACTGCTGACCCATAGCTCCACAGGAGATGTTCAAAACTCAAAGGCAGGCCTGGCTCAGATTCTGCGGGGTCTCCTGATGCAGGATATGAGATCTTATAGACAGAGTTCTTAAAGAACTATGAATGGAGGTTCATGACCTACAGGTGGCAGTGATCAAGACCACTCCAAAGAGAAAGAAATGCAAAAAGGGGAAATGGTTGTCTGAGGAGGCCTACAAATAGCTGAGAAAAGAATAGAAGTGAAAAGCAAATGAGAAAAGGAAAGATACATCCATTTGAATGAAGAGTTCCCAAGAATAGCAAGGAGAGACAAAAAAGCCTTCCTCAGTGATCAATACAAAGAAATAGAGGAAAACAATAGAANGAGGCCTACAAATAGCTGAGAAAAGAATAGAAGTGAAAAGCAAATGAGAAAAGGAAAGATACATCCATTTGAATGAAGAGTTCCCAAGAATAGCAAGGAGAGACAAAAAAGCCTTCCTCAGTGATCAATACAAAGAAATAGAGGAAAACAATAGAATGGGAAAGACTAGAGATCTCTTCAAGACAACTAGAGATACTAAGGGAACATTTCATGCAAAGATGGGCACAATGAAGGATGGAAATGGTATGGACATAACAGAAGCAGAAGATATTAAGAAGAGGTGGCAAGAATACACAGAAGAACTATACAAAAAGATCTTCATGACGCAGATAATCACAATGGTGTAATCACTCACTTAGAGCTAGACATCCTGGAATGCGAAGTCAAATGGGCTTTAGGAAACCTCACAACGAACAAAGCTAGTGGAGGTGATGGAATTCTAGTTGAGCTATTTCAAATCCTAAAAGATGATGCTGTGAAAGTGCTTCACTCAATATGCCAGCAAATTTGGGAAACTCAGCATTGGCCACAGGACTGGAAAAAGTCAGTTTTCAGTCCAATCCCAGAGAAAGGCAATGCCAAAGAATGTTCAAACTACCACACAATTGCACTCATTTCACACACTAGCAAAGTAATGCTCAAAATCTTCCAAGCCAGGCTTCAACAGTACGTGAACTGTGAAATTCCAGATGTTCAAGCTGGATTTAGGAAAGGTAGAGGAACCAGAGATCAAATTGCCAACATCGATTGGATCATCAAAAAGCAAGAGAGTTCCAGAAAAACATCTACTTCTGCTTTATTGACTATGCCAAAGCGTTTGATTGCGTGGGCCACAACAAACTGTGGAAAATTGTCCAAGAGATGGGAACACCGACCACCTGACCTGCCTCCTGAGAAATCTGTATGCAGGTCAAGAAGCAACAGTTAGAACTGGACATGGAACAATGACTGGTTCCAAATTGGGAAAGGAGTACATCAAGGCTGTATACTGTCACCCTGCTTATTTAACTTCTATGCAGAGTACATCATGAGAAATGCTGGGCTGGATGAAGCACAGACTGCCAGGAGAAATATCAATAACTTCAGATATGCAGATGACACCACCCTTATGGCAGAAAGTGAAGAAGAACTAAAGAGCCTCTTGATGAAAGTGAAAGAGGAGAGTGAAAAGGTTGGCTTAAAGCCCAACATTCAGAAAATGAAGCTCATGGCATCTGGTCCCATCACTTCATGGGAAATAGATGGGAAAACAGTGGAAACAGTGGCAGATTTNAGGAACTAAAAAGCCTCTTGATGCAAGTGAAAGTGGAGAGTGAAAAAGTTGGCTTAAAGCCCAACATTCAGAAAATGAAGCTCATGGCATCTGGTCCCATCACTTCATGGGAAATAGATGGGAAAACAGTGGAAACAGTGGCAGATTTTATTTTTCTGGGCTCCAAAATCACTGCAGATGGTGACTGCTCCATGAAATTAAAAGTTGCTTACTCCTTGAAAGGAAAGTTATGACCAAACTAGGTAGCATATTAAAAAGCAGAGACATTGCTTTGCCAACAAAGGTCCATCCAGTCAAAGCTATGGTTTTTCCAGTAGTCATGTATGGATGTGAGAGTTGGACTATAAAGAAAGCTGAGTGCTGAAGAATTGATGCTTTTGAACTGTGGTGTTGGAGAAGACTCTTGAGAGTCCCTTGGACTGCAAGGAGATCCAACTAGTCCATCCTAAAGGAAATCAGTCTTGAATATTTGTTGGAAGGACTGATGCTGAAGTTGAAACTCCAATACCTTGGCCACCTGATATGAAGAACTGACTCATTGGAAAAGACCCTGAAGCTTGGAAAGATTGAATGCAGGAGGAGAAGGGGTGACCGAGGATGAGGTTGTTGTTGGATGGCATCACTGACTCGATGGACATAAGTGTGAGCAAGCTCTGGGAATTGGTAATGGACAGGGAAGCCTGGCGTGCTGCAGTCCATAGGGTCGCAAAGAGTCAGACACAATGGAACGACTAACTGACTTACTAATTGTATTTGGATAACACACTATTCCATTGTCTGCCCAGTCCTAGACTTCCCCTGATCAGAAAGCTGCCCACATCTGGGTGAGACTCTTATATTTAAACAGAACTCAGTTGTTCAACAGATATTTATTGAGCAACTTTGATCTGCCATGGATTATTACAAGAGCTAGAAATCAACAGTGAACAAACAGAAAATAGCCTATTCTAGCCAGGTTTTGTAAATAGATGGTCAGGAAGCAAGCAATAAATTCATATTCTTATATATGGCAAAGATAAAATAGGATAATTGGATAGGGCATACAAAGGCAAATGGTATTTTATATTAGATGCTTATAGAAAGTGTCTCTGAGGTGACATTATATCTGACACTTGGAAGCTGAAAGAAAAACCAGACACATGAGTCCCAGGTATAAAACATTCTAGAAGAGGAAATCAAAGGACAAGGAAATAGCTGGCCTATCTCAAGGACAGATAAAGTCAGAATGGCCAGAGAAAGGGAGAGAAATGTGCGGTCGACAAGATCTCCTCCCTGTACTCTGGAGTTAAGACCCAAGAGAAACTAATACTATGACCAAAACCATCAGGAGTACTATGAACAAAATCATTAAGTGCCCAACATTTTGTGTTCCCCTAGACCTATCTTGGGCTTCCCTGGTGGCTCAGAGGTTAAAACATCTGCCTGGAATACAGGAGACCTGGGTTCGATCCCTCGGTTGGGAAGATCCCCTGGAGAAGGAAATGGCAACCCACTCCAGTACTCTTGCCTGGAGACCTATCTTAGAATTGTTATATCAGCAGAAATCATAGTCACAGGATGACTTTGTGCTGGTTTCTTAGTAATGGATATTCACCAATTTTACAAAGAATTGTAAGACATACTATATCACTTTTGTTTTTTCCATCTTGTCATGTCATGACCAACATAGTAATATGTCCAGAAGTACAAATAACAAAGAAAGCATAGGAATTAATTCTATGGACACCAGATAATGGTGTTAGGGAATTAATATTGGTACTGATGATTAAATTACATCAGTTCAGTTCAGTCGCTCAGTCGTGTCCGACTCTTTCCGACCCCATGAATTGNATTCTTGCCACCTCTTCTTAATATCTTCTGCTTCTGTTAGGTCCATACCATTTCTGTCTTTTATCGAGAAGAATGCCAAAACAGAATATATGACCCCGGGAGCCCTAGGATAGAAGTTATAATAGGAGATGAGAGAGAAACCATCCTCCAGGGAGCCAGCATCAGATCCTACAAAAACATTGGGGTGCATGTTGATGTACAGAAGAAACCAACAACCTTGTGAAGCAATTATCCTCCAATTAAAAATAAACCAATTTTTAAAAAGAATTCTGAAAAAAATACAAAATTTCCAACCTAAGGAAATAAAAGAGTATTAGGGATTTAACTCAGGAAAGGGTGTTATTTAGAGAACAAGAGGGGTAGAGGGCAAACTTAGTCACTCCCTCTTTCTCTTGGATCAGTCTTTTCACTGGAAAAGAGAACTAAGTGTCAAATATTTTTATTGAAGACATTTAAGCTTACTTTGAGTCGTACACAACTAAAGTAGCTGAAGAAGATGAAAAGCTCTTTTACTATATTTAGTTGCTGTTAAGCATTATCTTAGGGCTTCCCTGGTGGCACAGTGGTAAAGAACTCACTTGACAATCCAGGAGAGGTGGATTCTATCTCTATGTTGGGAAGATCCTCTGGAGTAGCAAATGGCAACCCACTCCAGTATTCTTGCCTGGGAAATCCCATGCACAGAGGAGCCTGGTGGGCTCCTGTTCGTGGGGTCACAGAGTCAGATACAACTTAGCTACTAAACAACAAACATTATTTTAACTGGCAAGCAAATTTTAAGACTAGAAATTATTTACCCCATATTCCTAGCCTTTTAATAAAACTTAAGTCGATAAAAAATTTAACTTGTGTCAATTTCCATTTCCAGTCTTTTTACCTAGACACACTTATAAGTAATGTTGTAATAATAGTTTTATAGATACAATCTCACAATATTTAACATTGGGGGTTTTTTGAGGGGAGGAGAAAGTTGGTTCCATTTCTGGTCATCTGAGATGAAATAGACTAGACTGTCTGGGTGCAACACAACTCTGGCTTTTAAATTTTCACAACAGAATGACAACTCTGCCTTCTGTTCACCTTTTCTCTAAGCATGTGGTTCTCACTTTTATCAGCAACATAGACTTCATGCAGAACAAACACTTGCCAGAGAAAATGACTGCATCTAAAAGCTCTTATATCTAACATATCCAATAGGACAGAGTTGAATAGGCAAGCACACCACCTATTTTTTTCCCCAATCTCTACCTTGGTATTGTTAGATCAATAGAAAATGCAGTCCAGAATCACACTCTCTCAGCTCTTCATTTCACACTATATTCTTTATAAAGAGTTAATATTGGAAGATTTCAGGCAAGAAGTGCCTTTGTCCCCTTTTTACTGTGAACTAGATTTACCTATGAAAAGAGACTAACAGTGTAAATGTGTTGTGAGATTTGGTTCCAGAAAAAATGGTGCTTCCTGCAGAGCTTTCTCACATGTTTCCTGTTTTGAAAAATTAAGCCATTAAATGAGGATGATATGACCCAATGACCTTGTGATTTGGTTCAGCTGCTTGGAAAGTCAGCCACGTTGTGACCCATTATAGCAAATATTTCACCTCAGATTATCTGTTAACATTTTTTCCTGCTCTTTATAAATAGTTCTAGTTTTCATCATTAATTTTGTACTGCTTACTTTTACAAGTCATGTTAAATCCTCTATAATTCTGTTTAATGCCTACCAAGGGAATGGCACATATTCAAAGTCTACTAAAGTAACCCTTATATTCCAGAGAATCAGAATATTTCTCACCAATGGATCCAAGCCTTCAGCAACTTCATTACAACTTTTTAAAAATTCTTTATTGAATTTGTTACAGTATTATTTATGTTTTATGTTCTGGTTTTTTGGCCACAAGGCATGTGGGACCTTAACTCCCTGACCAGGGATTAAACATGCACCCTCTGCATTGGAAGGCAAAGTCTTAACTGCCAGGGAAGCCCCTTCATTGCAACTTTCTAACTAGAGAAAGAAGGACATTCTTGCAGGAATAGTACTTAAACAAATATGGTGAAAATATATTCCCTGTACCAGTGAATGCATGGCTGATCATAGAGAAGGACTGGTGGGAAATAGTGAAGCAGGAAGCTAGAGAGACATTAGGGTCAATCTTTAGAACACTTTGAAGGTCAAGTTTATGAGTTTAATTTCCTGTAATTTTTGAACTGGAAAGAAACTGATGAAATTATCTGGATGGTTTTGACCAAGACAGCACCATTAATATATCTACATCTTTCTGGAGGAGAGATCGTTTGTTGTATGGGATGTTGAGAGTTCATTTTTAGACATTAAATTTTAAGTCCTGGTAGACTATCTTGGTGGAAATGCCCAACCAGTGCTGAGATAGGCATCTGGAACTTGCTATTGATATTTGAGAGACAGATTTGGGAATTATCTGCATAGAGGAGCATTAGAGAAACAACGAGGAGAGATGAATGCTCTGGGCTCATTCTCCTTCAATGAACATTTAAAATAACCCCAAAGAGCTGTGAAATCCAAAAAGAAGATTAGGCTCTGCTAAATTAGAGGGCATGGGAAGACAATAGGGCACTTGAATGCCCTCAAAATGACACCTTCCTCTCAGCCCAACAAATAGGCTAAATTTAGAATAGTCATTTGTCGCTTCATTACTAGGACTAAAGAGGTCATGAACAGTTTTTTTTTACAAAAGGGTCATAAATAATGAAGCTGAGATGCTGAACCAAGAAGAAAATGTACGTTATCTATAAACTGAGAAAACAAATTCTTTAGAGAAGAATAAAAAAGTAATACTGCCAACTCAGCTGGGAGAAAATGCATGGGAGGCAGTGCCTCAAGGTTGTTCAGTGACACACTTAAACTGCAAGTATTACCCGATGTCAAGAGAAATAAGTGCACGTTGTTAAAATCGGCCCTCTGTTAAAATCACTCGAGAGAACAGGAGGAAAGAGAAAAATAAAGATAACAATGGCACCTTCATAGCAAAGATAAGACCTTTGTGAAGTGGAACCCAGGCATCATAAATGAACAATGTAAGTTAAATTCAAAAATAGCCTGTTTCTAATGGTATGTTGACAGAATTGGTTAGCCTGAAGTGGGCTAGGTATAAAAGAGAATGTTGCAGAAAGGGAAGCTCAGTGTGACCTATGGAAAGATAAGCATTCACATGAAGGGATGAAGCCATAGAGGATAAGCTGTAGAATTAAGGGACACAATGACAGGTCAAAGCGTTTGGGCTCCACCCTGAAGGTAATGAGATTCACTGGAAACTTATAAGGAAGGGGAATAACAGATTCCTGTTTGTGTTGGAAAAGGGGACTGAGGGCAGATGCATCAGCCACCTCGAGTGAACCAGAGACCAGCAGAGGGAGACCAGCTAGAGGTCTTGCAACAAGGTGGACAAGCACTGCTGAGGATTTGCCCTAGGAAACCACTGGGGAACGAGAGTGGTGTAGGAAGAAGGGGTGTTCTTACTGTTGTTTAGTCGTTAGGAAACTTATAAGGAAGCGGAATAACAGATTCCTGTTTGTGTTGGAAAAGGGGACTCAGGGCAGATACATCAGCCACCTCGAGTGAACCAGAGACTAGCAGAGGGAGACCAGCTAGAGGTCTTGCAATAAGGTGGACAAGCACTGCTGAGGACTTGCCCTAGGAAACCACTGGGGAACGAGAGTGGTGTAGGAAGAAGGGGTGTTCTTACTGTTGTTTAGTCGTTAAGTCATATCTCATCTTCTGCCACACCATGAACTGTAGCCACCAGGCTCCTCTGTCCATGGAATTTTCCAGGCAAGAATACTGGAATGGGTTGCTATTTCCTCCTCCAGGGGATCTTCCCAACCCAAGGACTGAACCCACTTCTTCTACATTGGCAGGAGGATTCTTTCTCAAAGAGCCTCCAGAGGAAGCCTGGGAAGAAGGGTTACTGATCGCTATTCTTTAGTGGAGAAGGCAATGGCACCCCACTCCAGTGCTCTTGCCTGGAAAATCCCATGGACAGAGGAGCCTCGTGGGCTGCAGTCCATGGGGTCGCAAAGAATTGGACACGACTGAGCG
>SJYX01016798.1:143689-174710 GCA_006410675.1 Oreotragus oreotragus
AAGTGAAGAGGAACTAAAAAGCCTCTTGATGAAAGTGAAAGAGAAGAGTGAAGAAGCTGGCTTAATGCTCAACATTCAGAAAACGAAGATCATGGCATCTGGTCCCATCACTTCATGGGAAATAGATGGGGAAACAGTGGAAACAGTGTCAGACTTTATTTTTTTTGGCTCCAAAATCACTGAAGATGGTGACTGCAGTCATGAAGTTATAATATGCTTACTCCTTTGAAGGAAAGTTATGACCAACCTAGATAGCATATTCAAAAGCAGAGATATTACTTTGCCAACAAAGGTCCATCTAGTCAAGGCTATGGTTTTCCCAGTGGTCATGTATGGATGTGAGAGTTGGACTGTGAAGAGAGCTGAGCGGCAAAGAATTGATGCTTTTGAATTGTGGTGCTGGAGAAGATTCTTGAGAGTCCCTTGGACTGCAAAGAGATCCAACCAGTCCATCCTAAAAGAGACCAGTGCTGGGTGTTCATTGGAAGGACTGATGCTGAGGGTGAAACTCCAATACTTTGGCCACCTCATGAGAAGAATTGACTCATTGGAAAAGATCCTGATGCTGGGAGGGATTGGGGGGAGGAGGAGAAGGGGACGACAGGATGAGATGGCTGGATGGCATCACCGACTCGATGCACATGAGTTTGCGTGAAGTCCGCGAGTTGGTGATGGACAGGGAGGCCTGGTGTGCTGTGATTCATGGGGTCGCAAAGAGTCGGACACGACTGAGTGACGGAACTGAAGTGAACTGAAGGATCTTCTGGCTCATGCTATGGGATTCTAACAGTTTCACTGCCATTGTATTTGGTATTTGTGAGGTAGTCAGGGATCCATTGTATTCTATGTCCTCTTTCCCTTTATGTGTGTATGTGTGTGCTAAGTTGCTTCAGTCGTGTTCGACTCTTTGTGACATTATGGTCTGTACCCCACCAGGCTCCTCTGTCCATTAGCTTCTCCAGGCAAGAATACTGGAGTGGGTTCCCATGCTCTCCTCCAGGGGATCTTCCCAACCCAGATCGAACACGTCTCTCATTATGTTTCCTGAATTGGCAGGCGGGCTCTCTACCACTAGTGCCACCTGAGAAGTTTTTTCCTTGATATCATTCCACAAATACTGATTGACCACCTACAACATCTCCAAGGAATCACCCTCCATACCAGCTATATCGCACTGATTCACGTAATCAAGCCCCTGTGGTGGTGTAAATAGTGGCCCTCCAAAAGATAAGTCCACCCGGAAACTATACATTCAATCTTATTTGGTAAAGGAGTCTTTGCAACATAATTCAGTGAAGGCTTTTGAGATAAGATCATTCTGAGTTAGGATGGGTCAAAAATCCTATAATAAGGCTCCGGAAGAGAAGGGGGAGCAGAGACAGACACAGAGGAGAAGCACAGAGGAGCAGGTCATGAGAAGATGGAGGCAGGGGTTTGAGTTATGTAAGCATGCAATGCCAGGATTGTCAGCAGCCACCAGAAGCTAGGGGAGGCAAGGAAGGGTTCTCCCTGAGAGATTTCAGAGGGAACCCAGCACTGCCAACATCTTGAGTTTAGATTTCTGGCTGCCAGAACCATAAGAGAATATATTTCTGTTGTTTTAAGCCAACAAGTCTGTAATCATTTGTTTTAGTAGACCTAGACAACGAATGCATCCTCACACGGCACTTATCATTATAGTGAAAAGACAAAATAAACCACCAGGAGATTGCAATCTAGGGAAAGGTAAGCCCATAAAGAAAACAAAACAGGACAAAGTGAAAGCTGTCATCCAGAGCCACCTAAGATTAGACAGTGAAGAAGACTATTTAATCTCTTCTAGTACTTCCTGGGAAAGAATATTTGGAAAAAATTATGATGTCCAAATTAATTATTTGTTAAGTAATTTTTCCATGTGCCTTTTTAAAGTGTATTTTCTTCTGGTCCTTTTAAGGTATAAGTAAGATGTTAGCTTTCCCAGGTATCTGGCCTAGGGCATCATTAACACATATCTAGTGACCTGAAATGGACAGTACAGATTACTCTGAGTGGTGGCCATAGCATCTAGCTTAAGACTAAAATAAAACTGTAAAATAAAACAGTTATTCAGGAAATAGAGAACAAATGTCATCACAATTAAACATCATCCACATTATATTTCTTCATATAATAAGCAATTGAGTACCAATTGTTTTCATGGTATTATGCAAATGTGGCAGGTACAAATGACCTTGCATTAATGGGGTCTGACATCTATGGGGAAATACTCATATTAAATAAGTAATTTCAAGTAAAAAGTGTTAGTCGCTTAGTTGTGTCCAACTGTTTGTGACCATGTGGACTGTAACCCTCAGGCTCCTCTGTCCATAGATTTTTCCAGGCAAGAATGCTGGGGAGTGTAGCCATTCCCCTCTCCAGGGGATCTTCCTGACCCAGGGATTGAACCCAAGTCTCCTACATTGCAGGCAGATTCTTCGGTGGCTCAGATGGTAAAGAATCTGAGGTGGGGATCATATGGAGATGTAGACAGTAAAGTTCTCCCTGGCTCATATATTTTCTTTATTTATCAGATATTTTCTAAGGGCCCACTACATGCCAGACACTGTTTTAGTCACTTGGGGGAAAAAAAAAGTCAATGAATAAAGCAGACCAAGATCCCTATTCTCATATGGATACACCTACCAGGGGAGACAGGCCATAACAGACCCAAGCAAACGAATGTTAGTATTTTATGATCGGTAAGTGCCGCGGGAAAAGAAAGATGTTGAGAAGAGTAAGTAATATTTGGGGGTGAGAGGTAGGAGACAAGCTTCCCATTTATATAGGGAGTTCAGGGAGAGTATTGGTGAGAAGGTGACATTTGAGCAAACATTTGAAGGAAATGATGAATTTAGCCCAGCATACATGTGAGCAAAGAGAATTCCAGCCAATACAAAGGCCCAATAGCAGAGTGTACCAGGCTTATCCAAGAGACACCAAGGAGACCAGTGTGGTTGGAATGGAGGGGATGAGGTAAGAGGAGTAGGAGGTAAGATCAGAGATGTAACGTGGGACCAGATCCTAAACAGGACCTTGCAAGCTGTCGCGACACTTACCTCTCTCATAACGGATGGAGTGCCACCATGAGAAGTGCTATTTCTTTATCTTCATATGGTCTCAGTGACTTCACACTTCAACTTGAATGTGACTCCTAACTTGATTATCAGAGATATTGCTGTTACCTACAGAAAGTTTATAATTATTTCCACCTAACAACCACACAGATTCTTCTCTTTCCCCTGGTGCTACCCACATACAATCTAGGAAATTTGAATCCCAATGAATAGAAGGGCTTGCCAGAACTCTGACAGGAAAATGGCATTAATGCATTTATTCCAGGTGAAAGAATAAAGCCCATTCATAAATCAAAGGGAGCTAATTTGAAAATGTCACCTAGCCCACCATCATTCTGGGAAGGAGTGGGAGTGAAGATGAATGGTCTTCCAATTGACAAGCAGGTGGGGGACATCTGAGCACCAAGTCACACAGCCCAGTGCTTTTCATCCTGTCAAGTGTATAAGGTAAAACTGGGCAAATGGAACATTTTTCACTTTGAACAGGACTGTGAGGAAAATGTAAACTTAAATAGAAAGAAAAGAGAATTTCTCCTTGTTTGGAAAGCCATTCAATAGCATGTTGTTTAGTTGCTAAGTCATGTCTGACTCCTCTGTAATCCCATGGACAGTAGCCCATCAGGCTTCTCTGTCCATGAGATTTCCCGGGAACAATCCTAGAGTGGGTTGCCATTTCCTTCTCCAGGGAATCTCCTGACCTAGGGATCGAACCTGTGTCTAATGCATTGCAGGGGGCTTCTTTATCACTCTGAGCCACCAGTCAAAAGAATGTCACCACGAGAAAACAAAGGGACCCACAAGACAATCAGCCTCTGATGCTGTCCTTCAGATGAAAGTTCTGAGAGAGACGGGACTGCCGTACTTGCCCAGAGGAGAGCCATTAGGTAAGCAAGGAGACGCAGCCAGTCCATCCTAAAGGAGATCAGCCCTGAATAGTCACTGGAAGCACCGATGCTGAAGCTGAAACTCACATACTTTGTCCACCTGATGTGAAGAGCTGACTCATTGGAAAAGACCCTGATGATGGGAAAGAGTGAAGGCAGGAGGAGAAGGGGATGACAGAGGATGAGATGGTTGGATGGCATCACTGACTTGAAGGACATGAGTTTGAGTGAGCTCCAGGAGTTGGTGATGGACAGGGAGGCCTGGTGTGCTGCAGTCCATGGGGTCGCAAAGAGTCAGACACGACAGAGCAACTGAACTGAACTGACTGAAGGAAAAGAATTGTACACAAGTTCTAGTCTCCATTCAAAGTCCACACCTTGAACCAGAGACTCATGATGCAACTTTCTTCTTCAAATAAAATAATGATCGATACTCTCTACAATGACACAATTGAAAACCAGGAGAACACCGATAGGAACCGGAAATACAGAAGTAGACCTCAGGTGAGTAGCCTCTTACACCCAGGTATCGTGACCCAGTATCGGCTGCCTAGCCTACACTACTATTCTTAAAGCAGGCTCAACTATCTTAAGATATTGTTTTGCTTCCAGTTATAAATAAATAAGTCCTGGGGATATAATGTACAGCATGATGATTCTAGTAACTAACACTGTATTGTATGCCTGAAAGTTGCTAAGACAGTAAATCTTCAAAGTTCTGATCATGCAAAAAAAAATGTACCTATGTATGGTCATAGATGTTAGCTAGATTTATTGTGGTAATCATTTCACAACACATACAAATATTAAATTATTATTAAATTATCATATAGCTGAAACCAACATAATGTTATATATTAGTTATATCTAAATTTTTAAAAAAGATATCTTTATTTTTAGCAAAACTCCCTATAAATTCTTAACCTTATGGAGGCTGGGCAGTGGAGAGAGGTACTGTGTTTTGCTTTTATCTGAACTATAACTCCTATAACTGTGAACAATAATTTTTAAAAAATCCCCCAAGATAAAGACTTTTCTAAACAAAAGGGAGATTATCTTAAACAATACTATCATTTCATTGAGGAAACCAAGCTCACTAGACAGAATATGTGAGAGTTCCATGTCTCTGTCAGCCAGCTGGTGTTTTTAAGGGGTGAATTTTGAAGAAGTCAAAGGGCTAGAAATTCTGCTTAATTTGCTTCTCCTTGTGTTAAAGTGAATTCAGTCCCAAATGGGTAATTGCATTCCTGAACTCCAGGAGGTATCATTTATCCCTCTAGCCAACAGCATAGCTCCTTCTGGAATTCTGCAGCGCAGTGTCTCAGCAGAGCTACTCAGTGGTCCTTCCCAGAAATTTCCTTAGATGTAGTCTTGGGTTAGGTAAAAAGATGCATTGACTTTCAGTATAAGGCAATGGCACCCCACTCCAGTACTCTCGCCTGGAAAATCCCATGGACGGAGGAGCCTGGTGGGCTGCAATCCATGGGGTCGCTAACAGTCAGGCATGACTGAGCGACTTCACTTTCACTTTTCACTGTCATGCATTGGAGAAGGAAATGGCAACCCATTCCAGTGTTCTTGCCTGGAGAATCCCAGGGATGGGGGAGCCTGGTGGGCTGGAGTCTATGGGGTCACACAGAGTCGGACACAACTGAAGCGACTTAGCAGCAGCAGCAGCATAGACTCTGCTTTTACTTCAAACTCTTTCAGAAGTTGGTTAAGTGCAAAATTTGACTAAAGCAAAATAAGAGTTATTCAGAAGACATTATGTCTGCAGGGGAGGAAACAAACCCTTCTTCTACTTTACTAGGTTCTCTGGCTGGGGCCCTGCTGGAAATTAAATTGACAAAAGACAGATTAATAAGAGAAAGATAGTTTATTAATATGTGCAGCACACATACACTCAGGAAAAACTGACAAGTGACTCAAAGGGGTGTTTCGAATTTGGGGCTTATATAACATCTTAACAAAGAAAAATGCATTTGTAGAGAAGTGACAAGATAGAGGAAAGGGGTTTAGCTTTGAGGGGCAGAAACGGTGGGAAGGTAAGCGTACGGGGGAACTGATGGAAGGTGAGGGCTATTTTACCAAGGCTCATTATGACGTCTCCTCTGGCTTCTTCTCTGACCTGATAGGAGTCTAGAGGTGTCTCCCATGAGACCACCTAAGGGTGGGCCTCCTCTTCCTGGCACGAGAGAGTGAGACACCTCTATAAATGGAAGTTTATTGTCCTGCTTTCAGGTAAATGAGAGGAGAGTTTTTGGAAATCTGCTGTTTCTCAGTTGTCTTCAGCTCAAAATAACCTATATCAACGTGACATGTTTGAGGGCGACACATTCTGATTCCCCTCTTTTCCTAGCTGAATAGTTGACAGCCATGGTGAGTAGATCATGGTCTCCACGGGCAGAAATGATCTCTTCTTCTTTCCCTACTTCCAACATCCCTATTCAGGCTGCCCTTAGCCAGCTCTATTACTATAGGTTCTTCAACATGATCCATAGTTGCCTCCCTAGCCTCATCGCCAAGCACTTCTTGCTTTGCTTTTCCTATTTTATTAACACCAAACTGTAGTTCCCTATAACTACCTTTCTGTTTTCTACTTCTAAACTTTGCTCGTATTGTTTCCTTAGCTTAGAACACCCTCTCCCTCATTCATCACTCAGCCAACTCTCATGCATCTTTCAGGACTAAGATCAGATCTCACCCATCAGAAGTCTTCTCGGGCATCTTCTCTGCCATCCACTGGCTACAGGAACTGACCCTCCTTTAAGCAAAAGTATGCCATGCACTAAAATTTCTTCTTTCCTCCCACTAAATTACATGCTCCTTCAAATCATAGTTACCAAACTTACATTGATTAGCCAATACATTGTGTCTTTATATCCTGCTCATGGTCAAGCTTCTGTACCCAAGAAATAGAGGAGTTAGTCCTAGCACTCACCATTGGCTACAGTCACTACCACGGAACATCATCAAGTATGTTATAATTACATCATCTAATCATTTCCTGTGGGCAATGAGTTGCATATTCTGACTCATTCCCTGATCCCCTAAAATCTTTAACCTTGAAATTCCATGGCCAGTCAGAGAATCCATTTTGGGCAGTGAGCAAGCCAATTATTTAAAGTACCCAAGGGGTAAATTTGGTCTTGCTTATAGGTGTGGTCAGCCATTTCTCACCTGTCTGGGCGATTTTCAGTATGATAACTGCCTTCGAGACTGAAAGACCATTGTTAGAGATAAATCCCTGACAGTTATAGTATTTTGCTCACCAGTGGTCAGCTGATTCAGGGAGCATCAGTTCATGCTGCCCTGATTTTCTTCAAGTTTGGTTGTAACCAGAAAAGACGCATGTATTACAGTCCACTGGTTTTGCATGGTTTCAAATGCTGCTTGGAGAGCCAGATAGACAATGGTTCTTGAATCATTCTCACTTAGAAGGATGCTTGCTGAACAGGAAAGAAGGCTCTCTGAGTCAAGTCTGAAGAAATGCTGAAAGTTTTGTGTCTATATCTGAAACTTGTTTGTCATGGTTAACTAGAATAAGCTATCCAATATGACTTGGAAAACTTTAAAGTCATATATGAATATAATAATTAAAGTTTTCTCTCCAGTTCCCTTTTCTGGATGCTTGGTATGATCGAAAAAATATCTATCTTCTTTATGTCTTTAATATATTAGACAATGATTGGCATAGAGAAGGTATTCAAAATACATTTGTGGAACAAATAAAGTGATGAAAAGTAAAACAGATAATTAAAAACAATTGAATTACCTTCCCAAGTAACACCGACAAAGCGATGATCAAAATGTTTCTTAGTATATTTACTTTTATCATGAAGGGTTGAACTAATGTAACTAACAGTGAGGTTATGCTGCTCACCACTCAAAAGCCAATAAAGAGGTAAGATTTGTGTAAAGAAAAGATTGCTTTCTGTTGGATGCTGGCAACCGGGGTGAAAAGACGAAATCTTGTTCGAAGCCTGACTCCCCCCACCCACCACAATCAGGGGACAAGAATTTTTATAGGCAGAGGGAGGGAGAGATGTGTGGAAATGACACAATCTACTCTGTTCAGTTCAGTCAGTCAGTCATGTGTGACTCTTTGCTGCCCCATGGACTGCAGCCTACCAGACTTCCTTGTCGATCACCAACTCCCGGAGCCTACTCAAATTCATGTCCTTTCAGTCAGTGATGCCATCCAACCATCTCATCCTCTGTCATCCCCTTCTCCTCCTACCTTCAGTCTTTCCCAGCACCAGGGTCTTTTCCAATGAGTCAGTTCTTTGCATCAGGTGGCCAAAGTATTGGCGTTTCAGCTTCAGCATCAGTCCTTCCAGTGAATATTCAGGACTGATTTCCTTTAGGATGGACTGGTTGGATCTCCTTGCAGTCCAAGGGACTCTCAAGAGTCTTCTCCAACACCACAGTTCAAAAGCATCAATTCTTCAGCACTCAGCTTTCTTTATAGTCCAACTCTCATATCGATACATGACTACTGGAAAAACCATAGCTTTGACTAGACAGATCTTTGTCAGCAAAGGAATGTCTCTGCTTTTCAATATGCTGTCTAGGTTGGTCATAGTTTTCTTCCAAGGAGCAAGCATCTTTTAATTCCTTGGCCGCAGTCACCATCTGCAGTGATTTTGAAGACCAAGAAAATAAAGCCTCTCATTGTTTCCACTGTTCTCCATCTATTTGCCATGAAGTCATGGGACCAGATGCCATGATCTTTGTTTTCTGAATGTTGAGTTTTAAACCAACTTTTTTCACTCTCCTCTTTTCACTTTCATCAAGAGGCTCTTTAGTTCTTCTTCACTTTCTGCGGTAAGGGTGGTGTCATCTGCATATATGAGGTTATTGATATTTCTCCTGGCAATCTTGATTCCAGCTTGTGCTTCTTCCAGCCCAGCATTTCTCATGATATACTCTGCATATAAGTTAAATTAGCAGGGTGACAATATACAGCCTTGATGTGCTCCTTTCCTGATTTGGAACCAGTCTGTTGTTCCATGTCCAGTTCTAACTGTTGCTTCTTGACCTGATACAGATTTCTGAAGAGGCAAATCAAGTGGTCTGGTATTCCCATCTCTTGAACAGTTTTCCACAGTTTGTTGTGATCCACCCAGTCAAAGGCTTTGGTGTAGTCAATAAAGCAGAAGTAGATTTTTTTCCTGGAATTCTCTTGCTTTTTCCATGATCCAGTAGATGTTGGCAATTTGATCTCTGCTTCCTCTGTCTTTTCTAAATCCTGCTAGAACATCTGGAAGTTCAGTGTTCATATACTGCTGAAGCCTGGCTTGGAGAATTTTGAGCATTACTTTGCTAGTGTGTGAGATGAGTGCAATTGTGTGCTAGTTTGAACATTCTTTGGCATTGCCTTTCTTTGGGATTGGAATGAAAACTGACCTTTTCCAGTCCTGTGGCCACTGCTGAGTTTTCCAAATTTGCTGGCATATTGAGTGCAGCATTTTCACAGCATCATCTTTCAGGATTTGAAACAGCTCAACTGGAATTTCATCACCTCCACTAGCTTTGTTTGTAGTGATGATTCCTATGGCCCACTTGACTTCTCATTCCAGGATGTCTGGCTCTAGGTGAATGATCACACCATTGTGATTATCTGGGTCATGAAGATCTGTTTTGTATAGTTCTTCTGTGTATTCCTGCTACCTCTTCTTAATATCTTATAATATCTTAATATCTTGTCTTATTATCTTATTAATATCATAATATATTCTGTTAGGAATTCCTATGGCCCACTTGACTTCTCATTCCAGGATGTCTGGCTCTAGGTGAATGATCACACCATTGTGATTATCTGGGTCATGAAGATCTGTTTTGTATAGTTCTTCTGTGTATTCCTGCTACCTCTTCTTAATATCTTATAATATCTTAATATCTTGTCTTATTATCTTATTAATATCATAATATATTCTGTTAGGTCTATACCATTTCTGTCCTTCATTGTGCCCATCTTTGCATAAAATGTTTCCTTGGTATCTCTAATTATCTTGAAGAGATCTCTAGTCTTTCCCATTCTATTGTTTTCCTCTATTTCTTTTCATAGATCACTGAGGAAGGCTTTCTTATCTCTCCTTGCTATTCTTTGGAACTCCACGTTCAAAGGGGTATATCTTTTTTTCTCTTTTGCCTTTCACTTCTCTTTTCTCAGCTATTTGTAAGCCCTCCTCAGACAACCATTTTGCCTTTTTGCATTTCTTTTTCTTGGGGATANGATCACTGAGGAAGGCTTTCTTATCTCTCCTTGCTATTCTTTGGAACTCCACGTTCAAAGGGGTATATCTTTTTTTCTCTTTTGCCTTTCACTTCTCTTTTCTCAGCTATTTGTAAGCCCTCCTCAGACAACCATTTTGCCTTTTTGCATTTCTTTTTCTTGGGGATAGTCTTGATCACTGCCTCCTGTACAATGTCACAAACCTCCATCCATAGTTCTTCAGGCACTTTGTCTATCAGATCTAATCCCTTGAATCTCTTTGTCACTTCCACTGTATAATCGTAAGCGATTTTATTTAGGTCATACCTGAATGGTCTAGTGGTTTTCCCTACTTTCTTCAATTTCGGTCTGAATTTGGCAATAAGGAGTTCATGATCTGAGCCACAGTCAGCTCCTGCTCTTGTTTTTGCTGACTATATAGAGCTTCTCTATGGCTGCAAAAAATATAATCAATCTGATTTTGGCATTGACCATCTGGTGATGTCCATGTGTAGAGTCTTCTCTTGTGTTTTTGGAAAAGCTTGTTTGCTATGAGCAGTGCATTCTCTTGGCTTAAAGCTCTGCTGGCCTTTGCCCTGCTTCATTTTGTACTTCATGGCCAAATTTGCCTGTTACTCCAGGTATCTCTTGACTTCTGACTTTTGCATTCCAGTCCCCTATGATGAAAAGGACATTTTGGGGGGATGTCTTGAAGTTGGTCATTCGATGGCGAGACCAACCTTATCTTGATTGTTTCAGGTACAGTTAATCTTCAGTTCCAGGGTGTTTGTTCCCATTTCTTTGAGGTCAGTTCTCAGAACTGTGGCAGCTTATGTCTTGGCTAGTCTGGTTATGATGTAGTTAATTTCTTCCACCTGGTGGGGGTTTCAGTCCCTGCAAGACAGCTCAAAGGATATGGCTCAGAATATTATGTATAATCCTTGAAGAATAACTAAAGATCTTTGACTATGCTTAATGACTAAACTATTATTAGTCTTGTTGGACTGTTTTCCTTTGCTTCTGCATTTCCTCACTTGTCTAATTAAACTTATTCTTTGGTTAAAGTTTTTCCACAGACATAAAACAGACAGAGGAAGTGGGGGACAGGGGGAGGGTATATAGGATCCTGCGCCATTTCAGTAGATTATCTTGAAAGCTCTCTTCAGTTTTGTGACCCTGGACTCAGTTTCTATGTTAACCATCTACCTTTTATCTATATTTGTAATTTTGATGTCCCTTTCTTTTTGCAGCTTGCTTTCAGAAAATGCTAACCTATATTTACCTATATTTATTACCTATATTTACAAATGATTTTTCATTGGGAACATTAAGGTAGGTTGCTTCCTAATAGCATCTAGACAATTACAGCTCTTTCATCAGTAAATTGAATTTCCACCATACTATAAGTGAGTTTCTTCCAAAGAGCTAATTTTGTTCAACAGATACAGATTCATGGCAACTTCAACCAGTGGAGATGGCATTGTCTGACTCAAAAGACAGATCCTATCCCATTCTTATATATACTCTGCTTCAAGTCTATTTCCATTCAACAATTTTTTCTTTAGGACTGATTGTGTGTCAGGCGTTGCACAAAGCACTGTCCCCTTAGTCCACAGCCTGTATTTGTTTTGTATTATATACACAATTATAAAAACTAATTTCCTGCATGTAAATGAATATCTGGATAGTCTGAGAGACTAAGCTTTAAAGTTCTTTTTGTCAAATAATATAGTTACCTTGAAGCAGCCTCATAAGACTTAATAGGCTAACAGCCCAAGTCACAGGGGAACATAGCTTCCCTGCAGTGTCCCCTAATCTAACCAGATTACCAACAGCAATGCCTGTCTTCCCTACATATAATGTGGACTGTGTCCCAGAGAGGGTATGTGTGCCCAAAAGTATATCAAAACACAGCCTGGCCTTTAAGGATTTTATGACACTGTAAAGGATTCTTTGTTTAGTCAAAACTCAGATCTGTTGAAAGCAAACCACACAACATGACAAAGGTAAAGTATTCACACAGCTTTGCTCTGCAAAGAGAAGACACACAATGGCTATCAAGATCAAGCTGGGGGACATCCCTTCTGGAGTGGTTAAGACTCTGAGCTCCCAATACAGGGGACATAGATAATACCTGGTGGGGGAGCTAAGATCTTATATGCCACATGGTATAGCCAAAAATACAAAAAAAAAAGAACAAGTTGGAACAAGACAGAAGAGAAATTGGCAAATGAGCTAGAGAGTTGATTCTGCAATTGACAAAAGATCAACCTGCCTCAAGGAAATTCTTGCTTAGTTCAGTTCAGTTCAGTTCAGTCAGTCAATCATGTCCAACTCATTGCAGCCCCATGGACTGCAGCATGCCAGGCCTCCCTGTCCCTCACCAACTCCCAGAGTTTATTCAAACTCATGGACAGTGATGCCATGCAACCATCTCATCCTCTGTCATCCCCTTCTCCTCCCACCTTCACTCTTTCCCAGTATCAGGCTCTTCTCCAATGTGCCAGTTCTTCCCATCAGGTGGCCAAAGTATTGGAGTTTCAGTTTCAACATCAGTCCTTCCAATGAATATTCAGGACTGATTTCCTTTAGGATGGACTGGTTGGACCTCTTTGCAGTCCAAGGGACTCTCAAGAGTCTTCTCCAACACCAATTCTTGCTTCAGTTCAGTTCAGTCGCTCAGTTGTGTCTGACTCTTTGTGACCCAATGAATTGCAGCACACCAGGCCTCCCTGTCCATCACCAACTCCCGGAGTTCACCCAAACTCATGTACATCGAGTTGGTGATGCCATCCAGCAATCTCATCCTCTGTCGTCCCCTTCTTCTCCTGCCCCCAATCCCTCCCAGCATCAAGGTCTTCTCCAATGAGTCAACTCTTCACATGAGGTGGTCAAAGTATTGGAGTTTCAGCTTTAGCATCAGTTCTTCAAATGAACACCCAGGACTGGTTTCCTTTAGGATGGACTGGTTGGATCTCCTTGCAGTCCAAGGGACTCTCAAGAGTCTTCTCCAACACCACAGTTCAAAAGCATCAATTCTTCAGTCCAGCTCTCACATCCAACATGACCACTGGAAAAACCATAGCCTTGACTAGACGGACCTTTGTTGGCAAAGTAATATCTCTGCTTTTTAATATGCTATCTAGGTTGGTCATCCCAAATGTCCACAAACTGTTGGCCACCATTCCATGAATTATGAATTTTTACACTTACATGGGACATTCAAAGACATCATAAAATGGCATAAGGAGCTTGTGATAAATTCCCTTAATTGAATCTGAAACAGAAACTGACTAATCCTTATGACTCTTCCAGAAGAAAATATTTGTGCTGTCACATTTTTAATGTCAATATTTAATGTCTTCCTTAAAAATTTTTTTATTATAGGGAAAAATCCTTGCTATTTATTTGGTATACCTTTGATGAAGAAAGAGAGTGTAATTGGAGGAAGTTTACAGAAGAGTGATCAGAGAAAGAAAAAGTGTCAAATATTGATATTAAAGAACAGTCTAACATCTGGTTTTTCACAAAAGGGTCTAGTTCTGGTAATTGTAAAGCTATATGACAACAGTTGTATAACAGTCAAGTCTCATTAGTTTGAAATTCAGCAAGCTGGAGAAATAAAATCAATTTTCAGCACTGGTATGAATAATCCAGGATGTCATTTTATCTGCACTATAACAGAGGACCCAATAAGCCCTTCTTCAGCCGAGGAACCTTTGAATAAGACAAGTTCATAGTGAGAAGAATTAAATTATTTTGTTATTTATGCTCCCCTCTTCTTGGCAAACCATGATCATTATTCATTGAACTTTCTTTTTCTAGTCATGGTATTGACGCTACACTTACAAAAGTACAGAGTTTTAAATATCTGTCATGCAAATACTCAGAGCTCTTTCTTGTTGGCTATTAAATGCTTTTGGCTTTCAAGAAGGCATTATTGAACACATCAAAAATATGCAGCTAAGGTATTAAGGGAATGTAATAATACTTTTAGGGGGAGGAAGGAGGAGAAAAAAGGAGAATGAGAAATAGAAGGGAAAAAAGGAAGAATATAGTGTTTTACATAAGCATTAAATAATCTGGATGAAAAACACTTCTTTCTCCTGGATTTTAACACATCAACCTTTCTAATTCACTTTAAATTTCCAAATTCAACTGGAAATAAATAAAAACTAGAAGGCACTCAAGTATGTGTAGTCACCTTAGAAGTACTTTTACTCACCCACTTTTTTCAGGGAAGGCTTTTTTGAAACCAGAAAGTTTACTGTCGCAACAGGTAATGAGAGAGAGAGATTTAAATGCTATTCCTGATTCTCTTGGCTTCCCAGGTGGCTCAGTGGTAAAGAATTCGCCTGTCAATGTAGGAGATTTGGGTTCAGTCCTTGGGTCGGAAAGATCCCCTGGAGAAGGAAATGGCAACCCACTCTAATATTCTTGCCTGGGAAATTCCAAGGACAGAGGAGCCTGGTGGGCTACAGTCCAAGGGGTTGCAAAGAGCTGGACATGATTGAGCGACTGAACATGCACCCTCCCCTGATTCTCTTCCCAGGGGCCTGATCTTCACCTTCTGTTGATCCCACTTTTCACATTTATCATTAAACTTCTGAGATAGCCTTGAACTAGCCTCCCCTGCTCCAATCTGTTCTCTGCTTACAATCACCCTTCATGCAGCTGCCAGAGTCCTCTTTCTGTCACATATACGTATTCATGCTGCTACCATGCTTAAAACATCTGCTACCATCTCAAACAGATAGGATAAAATCCAGCCTCTCAGCAGGGGTAACGAGGCCCTCAGCAATCTAATGCTACCAGTCTTTCCATCTTCTTTGCCACTTCTCCCCTTGTCCCACCCTTTCACCACCCTGTGTATTCATCGGTCCCTGAACCCACACCTTTTCTTTCCTGTGGGCAGTTTCTACGTTCTGGATTCCCTCTTTACCTGACTCCTACATCTCCATGGTAATATCAGAGTCACCTGACACTCAGGGTCCTTTCAAACCCTAGAGATCTTTGGGGTCACTGTTTCCAAGCTTATAGGACAGAGCAGCCCCTTGTTTCAAAATGCAGGTTTTAGTATTATTCAAGTAAGGCCAAGCAAATCAGGAGATGATTGCTATTGAAAAGATGGCTTGTTATTCAACAGTTCCCAAGAGGAGGAGGCAGATCATGTCAGAGAGGGCCGCCTGGGGAGGCACCAGGGTCAGTGAAATGAGGGGAAAATGTTGGCAAGAGCCTTTATTGTGGTTTCTGCCAGAAAAGCAAGACAAGGCAAGGTAAGCAGGCTTAGGGTTGATTAGTTTGAACAATTGCATCAGGCTCTGCGATACAGGGGCTGTCTCTAGTTGTCTAGTACCTGGCCCTGGAGTGATCAGGGCAGAGGACTATTGGCCCTTAGTATGAACACCCACCCAATAGCAGAGGTGGAGGGTTGTGTGGTCTCTGGATTGGTGAATTTGCATACAGAAGGCATGTTCTCTGGTAGTGAGGCTGTATCCTATCTCTAGGAAGTGGGCACTCGGGGAAGAGCAGCCTTTTCAGCATCAGCAGGCTCCAAGAGGTCAAAGCATTAAAATTACAGAAAATAAAAAAGCATGATTAATACCCCCTGCCCTACTTTAGATTGTGTAGTACCTTTATAACATTTTATATTTAAATTGCTTGCTCTTCAAGAACAGAGGTCTCACTTTTGGAGTTTGAATACACAAAGATCTAAATGTAAAACAGTAAAAAGTGAAGGCAGATTGTTCTTGACCAAAAGAAAAGAGAGATGAATATTTTAAATAGTCTCTTCATGCTGAACTGGCCAGAGTTTTCAAATCACAACCTTTAAGGTGATGATTTTGCACTGGGAATATTGTATATGAGGTCTATGCAGTCAGCCATTGGCAGGCAGCACCTGCAGAGTCCCAATTCCCATAAGCCCTCCTTGAGATATGACTTCTATAGGCCTATGGACCAGGCCCTCCATCACCTGTATGAGCTGAGTGGTACATTATATTTATTCTATTTCTTTAATACAAAGGAAAGCAATTACAATAGCCAACACAAAATGCTTCCCTTAAATTGTTTACTTAACCCCCAGATGAATATCCATTAGCCCAGACTCAGTTTTAACAAGAACACTGTGATAAAACAGGAGAGAGGATGAGACAGAGATTCCTCTTTTGCTGTGATGATATTTCTACTTTGAGAACTAAAAGGAAAAATAGGCAACAACAACAAAAAAAAAATTGCAGAATAAGTCTCTTAACTGAAGCCTATTTAATAAAAGCCCCAGAGACCCCACATGGTGCCCTGATTGGAAGAGAACACTTAACAACAAATGAGATCTGTGGGCTTGAGGACACAAATGGGCTACCAATACATGATGTTAACCATAGATAAAGAGAGAAAGGGGAAAATAGATATCAGCAGGGGGAAAGAAGACAGAATCAGGACCTAGAGGTGGGAAAAGAAAGGAACCTATGCTTGAATGAATGAGGTCATTTGTTTAAGAGCAATATTCACTTTAATTTGCAACTAGAAAAATATAGTCAAGCCTAAGTAAAATTCATTACTTCCATCAAGTAAAACCTGTAACAGAAATATTCAACTAGTCCTTCCTGCCAATGAAAACATCTTCTTGTTAGGCATAGTGGAACAATTTAACATTTGTTTTAAGTGAGACAATGTATGTAAAGGCATCTGATGCTCTGGAGATAAAATGGGGCTATTCAATAAGTGTTCCTGTTCCATTTCCTTCCCTGCGAGCAATCTGAGAAGCAGCTCCAAGGCAAGGCATTGCGTCCATGGTTGGTGGTAAGTGTATCACTCATCCCTTCAAAATTAAATTTCATGGTTGGTGAGAAGTTCAAGACTTCAGAGTCATTAGGTCACAAAGGGACTCTATGTGTGGTCCTTTCCTACTGTTCCTCTGGCACTTTCTGGCATTGTCCTTGGCTCTTCCTCCCTGACAGCTGACAGCTCAACATTTCTCTTCATGGCCAGAAGCTAAGCGAGTGCATATTCATCCACTTGGCAAATGTGCTGTTTCCTTTGTGTCTTAGCCAACCAAAACATGCCATTAAAGGAAGACATCGGCTAAAGTGTCCTGGCTCCCACAGGTCCCCTCACCCCTGCTTTAATATATTGTAAATATTTACCTCATTTTCTATCTTTGATCTCATTTGGGCCTTTTCCCACAGGAACAACCATGCAACTGAGATTTCTAGTGAAGATGTCCTAAATTTCTCCCTCCAATGTAATTTCACAATTAGTATTCGCGTGTCTTATACTCAGTGGAGGATATTCAGTTTGTGTTTATCTCCTGGAACCATGCCAAATTGTACAGAAATAAACTGTCCTAAACGTAAAGAGATCATCAAAGAGTCACCCTGTCAGGTTGTACAAATTTTGCCCCATACAAGGATTTCTGACCCAGGTGACTGGGTTACAATCTAGCCATTGCTCTGTTTGCCAAGCAGTGCCCAGAGGGGGAGATTTCCCCTAGTTTATGAATAGATGCCCTAGTGAACAGAGTGATCCTGGGCATGTCAATATTAATATATAAAAAAAGAATTGAGTCAACATATGAAGCTGGGTGTTATGTAGCCAAATAGATTATTCCAATAATAATATCAATGAATGTCCCCATTTTCTTCCAAATTATCCCTATAGAAGTTCATTTTCCATCCAACTTACTTGTGTATTAATTTGAAAAAATAACCACATCTAATAAAAAATTTCTGGACTTAAAACACTGAAATGTATAAAGAGCAAACTTCATCAAAATCTGTTTTACTTTCTGAAGTCTGATGCTTAAAGATAGAAAAGCATTACCAGATTCTCCTCCTTAAGGACAAAATTAATCATGAAAAAAGATTAGAGACCTGAACCCAGTGCAAGTGCCAGTAAAAATAATATAATACAAGGTTTTCATTCTTCTCTCACCCAGCTGACTTATGGAGAATCTGAAAAACATATTTTGACAGAAAATAATTTTCATGGGACAGGAAATTTTTTGCCCATAAAACATTTTCAAACATTAAACTCCAAAATGGCCTACCCAAATATAATAAATATTAAATGCAAAACACTCTACTTGGTAATAGGAAGGACAAAAAGATATTAAAGAATCCCCTACCCTCTAGGGACTAAAATCTTCAGTAAGATCTTAAAACCCTAATATTGCTCTCATAGACGCATATGTGTGTCATGAAGGAAATGGGTGGGAAGGAGAAAGGATGGTCCCTGAGGGGTCAAAGAAAGGTTTTGTGATATTTGAGCTGGGACCTAAAGAGGAGAGACTGAAGGAGGATTGACTTCTAAAGCACCAATGTTCTGCATTCACAAACACAGGGGAATGATGGCATTTGTGTGGCATGCCAGGGTAAACTGAGGATGCAGATTCCTGCTGGGCAAGGGCTCTGTCCCCAGGGATGAAGAGATCTGTGACTCGGTACACCTGTAAGCCATTTTGGTCACACCAGGATTCTGAGGAACAAGTCGTTAGCAAGTTCTGTCAGGTTTCAAAAGTAAATTGGTAGTTCTCAACTTGCTGTGACACATTATAATCACTTGAGAGTTTTAAAGAAAATGATGCCTTTTAAGGCAGAACTTCTTAAGGAACAGCCTGAACATTGGAATGTTTAAGGAACTGACAAATAAAGCTAATGGGAGACAGGTTGAAAACCACTGGTCAAAACTCCCCTCTCTTAACAGAACAAAACTAGCTAACTTTAAGCAAATTAATAGTAATAATTAAAAACTGGTAGATAATTAGAATTAAATAGTATCTACTTCTGTTTCTGGCCACGAAGGAGTGACAGGGTCCAATATTACCCTCCTGTTGTAAACAACTAGAAAAATTGATAAAACACACACAAAAAAATATTTTCAAACATTGGACAGTAGATGACTGTAATCTTCAGGAGCAGGGTGAAAAAATAAGGTGGGTCCTACCCTTATCCAAGTTTTCTGCTGAAAGACAGTCTCTAGACTACAGGATGGGAAGGGTGAACCTTACCTCAGACCATGTGAAAATTTAAGTCAAAATGGATCACAGACCTAAATTCAGTGTTTAGAACAACTAAACTAGAAAAAACATAGGAGAAAAAACATTATTTATCTCAGGGTAGACAAAGATTTCGTCTTTAAAGCACGAAAAGCAAGAAAGAACAAATTGATAAGTGGGACTTCATCAAAATTTCAAACTTAAGTCCCTTGAAAGACATTATTAAATTAACAGATATATCCCAGATAGGGAGAAAATACTTGCAATACAAATGTCTGGCAAAGGACTTGTGTGTAGAATTTATAAAGAATTTAGTTAGAACTCATTAAGAGGGCAACACAATAAAACCATATAGGCAAACATTTGAACAGTTTACAAAAGCAGCTGTGTGAGTGGTTAATACACACGTGAAAAATTACTCAACATCATTAGTCTGCAGACGTATTAATCATGCCATTTATTCAATATTTTTTGTTTTAATATTTTAGGTCCTTGCTGACCCTAATGGCAATCATTTCCTGATCTGTTGACCTTACTATACCTGACAAATAATAAAATCTGAATTTTAAAATACAGAGAAGTGCAAATTAAATGCATAATGAAATGCCATTCTATATTCACTAACACAGTTAAAAATGCTTTAAGATGACAACCTACGTAGAGTTGATGAGAATGTGGAAAAATTAGAATCCTCCTCACTCGTTGCTAGTGAGATTGTGAAATAACATAATCATTTCAGGAAGCTGTTTGATAGTACCTTATAAAGTTAAAGTTATATTTCCCATTAGACCCAGAAATTCTGTTCTTAATTCTGAACTTACTCAAAAGAAATGAAAAGATATATCTACACAAAGACATGTACACAAATTTATTCATAATAATAAAACTTAGAAATCAAATGTCCATCAACAGGTGACTATATAAACAAATTATGGCAAATCCACAGTGATAAGGAATGGATATGGAATGAACTACTAATTAGCAATAAGGAAGAATCAGTTACTGAAAAGTGAAATACTATGGGTGAATTATGCTAAGCAAAAGCATACATACTATTCCATTTCTATGAAACTCTAGAAGAGGTCAATTTAATCTACACTGACAGATGATCACAGGTTATTAGGTGTTGGGGTAGGTTGACAGGAAGGACCACAAGGGCAATTTGGAAGGCTGATAGAAATATTCTATATCTTGATGGTCATGATGATCATATGAATATGTGAATGTGTCAAAATACATTGAAATATAGACAACTTCTTATATTCTTTCTTTAAAAAGATTTTTATGTAGATCATGTTGAGTCTTCATTGAGTTTGTTACAATACTACTTCTGTTTTATATTTTAAATATTTTTGGCCTTGCATGTGGGATCTAAGCTCCCTGAACAGGGATTGAACCCATATTCCCTGCACTGGAAAGAGAAGTCTTAAGCACTAGACCACCAGGGAAGTCCCTTAAATTCTTATATTCTTAATATAGACTTTATTGTGTGTGAACTATACCTCAATAAACTGGATTTTTAAAAACAGTGTCCTTGAAATAGAATCAAATTTATGTCAGTCTTACTTATTATTTTACCCATAATGAGGTAATTGGTCTGATTTTTCTGAAGACATCATGAAAAGAAAAAAAATTATATTTGGAAGCAATTACTAAGACCAGATGGCTTCCTGTTCTTTCAGGAGTTAGACATTATTAACAGTATTGCTTTATATGTCTGTAAAGAGCCTTATCTCTGTGTACATTGTATTAGTATGCATCTATAAAATACCACTTTATAGCAGTAGCTGTACTTTACAAATCTCTTTTTACGTGACTTAATGCTAACTCTGACATACAGGCTCTCTTACATATCCCTCCCAATTCTGAAATTAGGAGGCTTTGGATCACCAGCTCCATAGCATGCCAGTTCAGGAATCCACTGTCTGGATGGCAATCTGCCCTGCATTCCCCAAGAGGAGGGCCAGGAACTCTGAGCAGCTGGATGGATGCCCATGAAAGACTGTCCCTATTTCTGCTTTTTTTAGGGGCAGTGGGCAACATAAAATAGGCCTGCCAGATGGCTACAACTCATTACTGCCTGGCAGCAGGCTGGGGGAAGTGAGAGTAAATTAATCAGCATTCAGGAGGAATGAATAGCAAAGGGGGGATGTGTATTGATGCTATTTTAACGCAAGTCAAATTAAACCTGTAGAAATGACAACATGCATTAATCTCCCTATTGCCTCCAGTAGCTGTGCAAATGAGCTCCTAGTTTCTTTATAACAAACAGCTGTTATTTTCCTGTACCATCTTGGCCCAGAATTCTACTAATTACCTGATAGGTTAGCCTTAGTGATTAATACAGACTTGTGCATTATAACGACTCAGCTGCTAAGGAAAGAGCTTCACCTATGTTGTAACAGTGAATCTCTAAACTGCAGCTCTCCAACACAAAGCAGGGCTCATGCAAAATGATAGATCTGTCAGTCAACTGCAAACTCCTAGACTTTAATGAACACTGGATTTACTGCTTGTATATTGCTGAAGTCACAAGGAATTTTCTTCTAAAGGGAATCAGAAATAAATTGTAAAAAAAAAAAGAAAATTTAGATTTATATATTAAAAGTTAGCTATAAAATCTGTGGAATGGCATTATGTTGGATTATCTTCTCTGGAATGTTTCTTTAAGTATAATACTATATTGCAGGAAAAGGATGACTCAAGTTAAAAAAAATACATAAGGTTGATTGATGATATCTGGGTTAAACTTCATTCTTGCTTGGGTAAAGCTCACCTCTGACATAGTCTGCAGGATCACTTTCACCACCTCCCTCTAACTTACAAGGCCCAAATAGTCAGAGAGACCAAGGAGAAGGGGTCAATATCCTGAAATGATGGCAAGAAGCATACACTAGAGAATTTAGAGCAAGGTCCTTCAGTACTTGTCTCAAGCTTCATTCTTTAGGAACACTTCTCTTCTTACCAGCAGCAGACCCAGATAATGCAGGTCTATAGCATATATGTTTTGAAAATCCCCAGAGAAAAGAATACAAAATTGCAAATACAAAATACTGGATGAAAGTGAATATTTACATAGACTGGGAAATGAAATAAATTACAGATGTTAAAAAGCTAACAAACTTTGCTGTTGTTGTTTTTTTATTTTTTTATTCCGAAGCTTCTGTCAATCCTTCATTTTTTTTTTTTTTTTTAAAATTTTGGCCTTCACTGGGAAGCTTCCTTTTCATCATATTTGAATTTTGGTATAATCCATCATTTTGAAACACACAAAAATAATCTGAAAATAAGGCTTTCCATGAGGAATTAAATGTGCTTTTAAATTGCCATTATATTGTGCTATATAGTCATATAATAAAATTTCCTTATATTACATACACTGAACTTTCATGAATATATATTTTTGTTATTGTAACACGGGTTTCCTTAGATCCCAATTCAGGGCTCTCTTTTGACCCAAACTGCCACACTTTGTCAAGATAAGATCTATCGTACACCCTAAAATGTAACCCAATGCTTTGGGATCTTTAAAATGTACAATGTCACACAAAGATGTACTTACTGTTTGTAGTACTACTGCAAACACAGGAGCTCTGGCAAATTCTACTCTACTCAATTAATAAACCAAAATGTAGCTGAATACATTGCAGGAGAAAACTTTCATTTGACAGAGCAGGAGTGAAATTCAATCTTGCACTTATAATTCTACATGCATGAGGTTTGGAAGAATTTTCCACAACAGAATCTGGCTCCTGACATTTCATATCTGATTGCTCTCCCACTTCCCACACAGTGATGAAGCTGAATGGATAAGTGAAGTCGCTCAGTCGTGTCCAAAATTCAATCTTGCACTTATAATTCTACATGCATGAGGTTTGGAAGAATTTTCCACAACAGAATCTGGCTCCTGACATTTCATATCTGATTGCTCTCCCACTTCCCACACAGTGATGAAGCTGAATGGATAAGTGAAGTCGCTCAGTCGTGTCCGACTCTTTGCCACCCCATAGATTGTAGCCTACCAGGCTCCTCTGGCTGTGGGATTTTCCAGGCAATAGTACTGGAGTGGATTGCCATTTCCTTCTCCAGGGGATCTTCCCAACGCAGGACTCGAACCCAGGTCGCCCGCATTGTAGACAGACACTTTACTGTCTGAGCCACTACATTTAAATTGTGATACGACCTTTTGCCCCTGAAAATTTGGTGAATTATAGTACAGGCAGTGGTATGAGTATCCCTGAAAGTCATTGCTGCCCTAAGACAACTAGCTACAACTTAACTATATACAGAAATGGCTGCAAAACACACAAATATTCCCCTAAATCAAAATTAAATGTCCCTAACTCATCTTTTGGAGAAGGCAATGGCAACCCACACCAGTACTCTTGCCAGAGGAGCCTGGTAGGCTGCAGTCCATGGGGTCGCAAAGAGTTGGACATGACTGAGCGACTTCACTTTCACTTTTCACTTTCATGAATTGGAGAAGGACATGGCAACCCACTCCAGTGTTCTTGCCTGGAGAATCCTAGGGACGGAGGAGCCAGGTCGGCTGTCATCTATGGGGTCACACAGAGTCAGACACGACTGAAGTGACTTAGCAGCAGCAGCAGCAGCAGCAGCAACATCTCTTCTTTTCCCTAGATCTGCCACCAAAATTTCCATGACTGCTCTGACACTTCCTGATACAGAGTCTGACAGACAAGAATTTGAAGTGGAAAGATATAAATTACAGTTAATATATCTTTCTTTTGCAAACTTGACAAAACATGCGACCACATGTCCCTCCCTGGGTCTTGGAAGGATCCATGAAAATAAGGGTGCTGAAATGTAAACTTCACTAGCTCTCAAATTAGCATAAATCAGTTTCTATTCTTATCACTTATTTTATAATTGTGTTGATTGACCAAAGCATAATGGATGAAGGGAAAGAAAAGCTGTATTGAACCGAACTTCCATCTCTTATGCCCCAAATTTATTCAAGCAACAAGTAATTTGGGGGTGTCAAAGTGCCCTCTTCTCCCTGGAGACCCTGAGGTGCAAACATTCACCCTTAAATGATTCCCAGAGAGCCACCCACTCCTGTCATAGCCTGTTAGTGACCAGGAACATCAAATTGTTGTCACCATCCCAGATATGATGGGATTATAAGTAATCTGTTTCAAGTAGGTCTGTTCCAAGAACCATTTTCCTGTGAACAAAATAACTTTGAAAAAAGTTCGTGAATGAGACAAGAACATTTCCCTGTCAACAAAATAACTGTAAAGTGAGGTGGGCTGGCATGATACTTGGAGAATTTAATGAATAAGACATTGTTGATGCTTCTTGAACTGCTGGGGTCAATCTGTACTAGTACAATCATAAAAACAAAAGTTAAAAAAAAAAACCAACATACTTTTTCAGAATAATTTGATTCCTATCTGTTGTTCTGTACCTAAGAATACCAACCCTATGTGATGATATTTGGGCTTTCCCAGTGGCTCAGCAGTAAAGAATCTGCCTGCAGTACAGGAAATGCAAGAGACGTTGGTTCAATTCCTGGGCTGGAAAGGGCTCCCTGGAGGAGGCCATGACAACCCACTCCGGTATCTTGCCTGGAGAATCCCGTAGACAGAGAAGCCTGGCAGGCTACAGTCCATAGGGTCACAAAAAGTTGGACACTACTGAAGCAACTTAGAACACATGCACAAATGATACTTGGGGGAAGGCTTTATGTTCAGAGCACCTGGAAAAATCTCCTTACCTGGAGACCAATACCCAGAAGCATGTTCTGCAAGCCATAATCTCCTGAGATTCTTCTGGCAAAAAAACTTCAATGGCCCACTAAGTCTGAAAAGACTCATACTGTATCCCTCTTGGAGATTCACAATGCACTCTATCGAATTAAAGTCTCTAAGAAACCTTGCAATAATCTACTTACCCCAGTATTCTCTACATTTATCCATTTCCAAGCAATGTCTAATTAAATGCGGTAGAATGAGAGCTTCACAGACCAGTCTGTGGGCACATTTTCTTGAGCTGCCGTCAGTGTTGTCCCATTTCCAGGTCAGAGTTTCTCAAAAGTGTGGTGGTGGTGGTTTAGTCACTGAATCATGTCCGACTCTTGCACCCCATGGACTGTAACTTGCCAGGCTCCTCTGTCCATGGGATTTTTCAGGCAAGAATAATGGAGTGGATTGCCATTCCCTTCTCCAGGAGATCTTCCCAACCCAGGAACTGAACCCAGGTCTCCTGCATTGCAAGCAGATTCTTTACCAACTGAGCTATGAAGGAAGCCCCAAAAGTGTATCCTCTACCAATTTCCCCCTTTCTCAGTGTGACCCAGCCACAATGGGTCTACTTCTGCACCTCCTTCAAGTTGAAAACAGTCCTAACTCAGGGATTTTGTACTCGATGTTCCCTCTGCCTAGAACTCCATGCTTCTACATATGCACATGGGCTCCATCTTTCATTTCATTCAAGCCTCTGCTCAAAACCCTGTATTTCAGAGAGATCTTCTATAATGGACTGAATTGAGTACCCCACCTAAATTCATATGTTGAAGCCATAGCCCCCAGTGAGTTTGTTTGAAGATAGGGCCTTTTAGGGAGATAAATAAGGTTAAATGAGGTTGTAAGGGTGAGACCCTAATCCAATCCTTATAAGGAAAGGAAGAGACAGGTAGGTTGCCTGAGCTCAGAGAAGAGGCCATGTGAGAATACAGCAAGAAGGCAGCCAGCCATCTACAAGCCAATCAGAGAGATCTCAAGAGAAACCAGCTCTGCTGGCACCTCGGTTTTGGATGTCCAGTCTTCAGAACTGAAAAGATTAATTTCTGTTGTTTAAGCCACTCAATCTGCAGGATTTTGTTACAGTAGCTCTAGAAGGCTAATACTCCTTCCCTGACCACCACCTAAAAGTAAAATTTCCAGTTATTCTCTTCTCTCCTTGTCCTGTCTTCTCTCTCTCTCTTTTTTTTTTTCTGCAGAGTGCTTATCATGACTTGACAGTATATCTCTAGGAGGTTGAGAGGCAGTAGAGTATAGTGGATCAGTGTTTGGGGTCTGGGTTCAAATTTCAACCGTACCACTTCATAGTGGTGTGATCATTGATGAGTTATGAAAGTTTCACGAGCTTTACAGAATTGATATTTGCTTCAAAGGCAGACTGTAATGAGACAGAACATGGGAGGGAATTCCCTGGTGGTCCTGATGGACTCCAGGCTTCCACTGCAGGGGGCCTGGGTTCAATCCCTCGTCTGGAAACTAAGATCCCACAAGCCGTGCAGTGCAGCCAAAAAAAAAGACAAAATAAAAGTTAAAAAAAGAGATAGAACATGGAACTACTATTCTCTGGAACAATGCACACGTTCAGTAACTGCCACCTACTATTGCTTATGGTCTGTCTACCCCACTGGAATGTATAAGGACAGGGATTTTGTCTAACCCATGATTATGTTCATAGTGCCTCCAAGACACATGTTAAGCCCTCAATAAATATTCGTTACATGAAATATAAATAAATGAAGTCCTATGGACCTTGTCTCAAAATTCACAAAGAATTTAAATTTTTTATTGTCACTTCCATGTTTATCTTTTTTGCTGAATGAACACCTGATAACCTACTACTACCACATGATTTCAGAGTCCTTATTTTGTGTTGACTGTTGTACTGGTGCCAAGTGACACTAGTTTAATTGACATGCACTAATGAGTCAAGTTCAGAAGAGCAGTAAACAAGGGGCAGAGGCTATAGGCTTTCCAACCCAAAAGACTCACACTGAAGTAGTCATGACTACATTTACAGTGAGCGATGCTTCATCAGCAAAACATCACCCATGTAATCAAATCAGAGCACTTCATTTAAAGTGTGTCCATTTCATTTGTATTTAATTTTTTTGTATTGGTTTTGNTTGGTTCAATTCCTGGGCTGGAAAGGGCTCCCTGGAGGAGGCCATGACAACCCACTCCGGTATCTTGCCTGGAGAATCCCGTAGACAGAGAAGCCTGGCAGGCTACAGTCCATAGGGTCACAAAAAGTTGGACACTACTGAAGCAACTTAGAACACATGCACAAATGATACTTAGGGGAAGGCTTTATGTTCAGAGCACCTGGAAAAATCTCCTTACCTGGAGACCAATACCCAGAAGCATGTTCTGCAAGCCATAATCTCCTGAGATTCTTCTGGCAAAAAAACTTCAATGGCCCACTAAGTCTGAAAAGACTCATACTGTATCCCTCTTGGAGATTCACAATGCACTCTATCGAATTAAAGTCTCTAAGAAACCTTGCAATAATCTACTTACCCCAGTATTCTCTACATTTATCCATTTCCAAGCAATGTCTAATAAAATGCGGTAGAATGAGAGCTTCACAGACCAGTCTGTGGGCACATTTTCTTGAGCTGCCGTCAGTGTTGTCCCATTTCCAGGTCAGAGTTTCTCAAAAGTGTGGTGGTGGTGGTTTAGTCACTGAATCATGTCCGACTCTTGCACCCCATGGACTGTAACTTGCCAGGCTCCTCTGTCCATGGGATTTTTCAGGCAAGAATAATGGAGTGGATTGCCATTCCCTTCTCCAGGAGATCTTCCCAACCCAGGAACTGAACCCAGGTCTCCTGCATTGCAAGCAGATTCTTTACCAACTGAGCTATGAAGGAAGCCCCAAAAGTGTATCCTCTACCAATTTCCCCCTTTCTCAGTGTGACCCAGCCACAATGGGTCTACTTCTGCACCTCCTTCAAGTTGAAAACAGTCCTAACTCAGGGATTTTGTACTCGATGTTCCCTCTGCCTAGAACTCCATGCTTCTACATATGCACATGGGCTCCATCTTTCATTTCATTCAAGCCTCTGCTCAAAACCCTGTATTTCAGAGAGATCTTCTATAATGGACTGAATTGAGTACCCCACCTAAATTCATATGTTGAAGCCATAGCCCCCAGTGAGTTTGTTTGAAGATAGGGCCTTTTAGGGAGATAAATAAGGTTAAATGAGGTTGTAAGGGTGAGACCCTAATCCAATCCTTATAAGGAAAGGAAGAGACAGGTAGGTTGCCTGAGCTCAGAGAAGAGGCCATGTGAGAATACAGCAAGAAGGCAGCCAGCCATCTACAAGCCAATCAGAGAGATCTCAAGAGAAACCAGCTCTGCTGGCACCTCGGTTTTGGATGTCCAGTCTTCAGAACTGAAAAGATTAATTTCTGTTGTTTAAGCCACTCAATCTGCAGGATTTTGTTACAGTAGCTCTAGAAGGCTAATACTCCTTCCCTGACCACCACCTAAAAGTAAAATTTCCAGTTATTCTCTTCTCTCCTTGTCCTGTCTTCTCTCTCTCTCTTTTTTTTTTCTGCAGAGTGCTTATCATGACTTGACAGTATATCTCTAGGAGGTTGAGAGGCAGTAGAGTATAGTGGATCAGTGTTTGGGGTCTGGGTTCAAATTTCAACCGTACCACTTCATAGTGGTGTGATCATTGATGAGTTATGAAAGTTTCACGAGCTTTACAGAATTGATACTTGCTTCAAAGGCAGACTGTAATGAGACAGAACATGGGAGGGAATTCCCTGGTGGTCCTGATGGACTCCAGGCTTCCACTGCAGGGGGCCTGGGTTCAATCCCTCGTCTGGAAACTAAGATCCCACAAGCCGTGCAGTGCAGCCAAAAAAAAAGACAAAATAAAAGTTAAAAAAAGAGATAGAACATGGAACTACTATTCTCTGGAACAATGCACACGTTCAGTAACTGCCACCTACTATTGCTTATGGTCTGTCTACCCCACTGGAATGTATAAGGACAGGGATTTTGTCTAACCCATGATTATGTTCATAGTGCCTCCAAGACACATGTTAAGCCCTCAATAAATATTTGTTACATGAAATATAAATAAAGTCCTATGGACCTTGTCTCAAAATTCACAAAGAATTTAAATTTTTTATTGTCACTTCCATGTTTATCTTTTTTGCTGAATGAACACCTGATAACCTACTACTACCACATGATTTCAGAGTCCTTATTTTGTGTTGACTGTTGTACTGGTGCCAAGTGACACTAGTTTAATTGACATGCACTAATGAGTCAAGTTCAGAAGAGCAGTAAACAAGGGGCAGAGGCTATAGGCTTTCCAACCCAAAAGACTCACACTGAAGTAGTCATGACTACATTTACAGTGAGCGATGCTTCATCAGCAAAACATCACCCATGTAATCAAATCAGAGCACTTCATTTAAAGTGTGTCCATTTCATTTGTATTTAATTTTTTTGTATTGGTTTTGCTGCTCTGTGTAATTTGATTCTCTAGATATCAGCAATGGCACTTTGGCACCTTCCATTGATGAACTTCAGAACCTTCACTGCCCTATGGCATGTTGTTGAAATGAGTCATCCTTTATGACTTATTCAGATGAGTGCAGAATTCAAGTCAGAGGCCTGGTGGGTTTTGGTATCACCTTCAACAGGTCACAACTATCTAAAAAAAGCTTTGTCCATCTGTCACTAAGGACATAATAGGATCTAAAAGTCATCCTCTAGAAATTTTATATCAACATCTACAATCACTTGTGCCTTAAATTGTCATGGAAATCAACAATGGGCTCACTTACTACTAAGGAAATAACAGGAGAATTTAACCCCTAATGTAACATGTCCCTCTATTTTCACAGATATACATCTTCCAATGACATTAGTGATTATTCCCACCACATGTTGAAAAGAATTTTCAATTCTTTTGAATTGAAATGTAGGTAAAGAATTTGTTCTCGTTATGGTAGCAAATTGAACCCCACCCCAGATTCTGGTCAATCAAATAGGCTGATTACCAGTGTTTCAATCTCCATCCTTCTATCTGCTAGACCTACTTAGCATAACACAAACAACCAAAGTGAATTTGGAAAATAGCCTTTATTGAAAAAAGTTCTTAAGCTCTAAAGGATGTTTAACAAATCCTAATATCTAATCTTTTAAAGTTCCCAGTGATGTGGCATTTTTCATAAATGAAGAAAACTTTTAATACCAACCACAACCAGGAATCAAAATTTTAAAAGCAATGTCCTTTATAAGAAAATATGAAATATTCAGGGATAGGTCTGACAGAAGTCTATTTACTGTTTACTGCTTAGGAAGCCAGCTAAGCATCCCAGAGGCCCTCCCCAGTCTACTGTTTTATAGATTAGGGTGAAAACTTTACAGCTGTGACAAAGACTCTGCATAGCCATGTGAAACCCTTGATGAGATAATTCCGGAGGCAGTGACAACAGCATGTCCTTGGTAGAGTCTGCCAGCCATTCACTAAGGCAGGCCCCATGTGGCCATGGGTAAGGTTAGTTAGAACATGAAAAGAGAAATCAACCCAAGGAGTGGCTACCAATCTCCCTCCCCAAAATTTCCACACTCTCTAGGAGACTTTTCATTATAGAAGTGACTTTTCTCCATTGTATATTCTTGCCTCCTTTGTCGAAGATAAGGTGTCCATAGGTATGTGGATTGATCTCTGAGCTTTCTATTTTGTTCCATTGATCTATATTTCTGTCTTTGTGCCAGTACCATACTGTCTTGATGACTGTGGCTTTGTAGTAGAGCCTGAAGTCAGGCAGGTTGATTCCTCCAGTTCCATTCTTCTTTCTCAAATTGTTTCGGCTATTCGAGGTTTTTTGTATTTCCATACAAATCTTGAAATTATTTGTTCTAGTTCTGTGAAAAATACCGCTGGTAGCTTGATAGGGATTGCATTGAATCTGTAGATTGCTTTGGGTAATATATTCATTTTCACTATATTGATTCTTCCAATCCATGAACATGGTATATTTCTCCATCTATTAGTGTCCTCTTTGATTTCTTTCATCAGTGTTTTATAGTTTTCTAT
>SJYX01016798.1:175407-249291 GCA_006410675.1 Oreotragus oreotragus
GCATATATATGGAATTTAGAAAGATGGTAATGATAACCCTGTATGCGAGACAGCAAAAGAGACACAGATGTATAGAACAGCCTTTTGGACTCTGTCGGAGAGGGCGAGGGTGGGATGATACAGGAGAATGGCATTGAAACATGTATAATATCATATATGAAATGAATCACCAGTGCAGGTTCGATGCAGGATACAGGATGCTTGGGGCTGGTGCACTGAGACGACCCAGAGGGATGGCACACGGAGAGAGGTGGGAGGGGGGTTCAGGATGGGGAACACGTGTATACCAGTGGCGGATTCATGTTGATGTATGGCAAAACCAATACAATATTGTAAAGTAATTAGCCTCCAATTAAAATAAATAAATTTATTTTTTAAAAGAAGTGACTTTTTAGTTGCTTTTAGTTTAGTAAATCAGTATCTTCAATTTTTTTTTTTTCACTAACGCTTAAGTGAATGGCTACTCAACTCAGTTTATGAGCCAGTGTCAACACAGTCTCCTACCCTTGCCCTTTTAGTCTTTTCTGAGAAACTTGGTAGTTACCACATAAGCCACATCACTGTCATTCAGGGGGCACCTTCTACTGCCAATGGAGTGCCACAGGAATGTGCGAGCAGAAGACTGGAGGGTGCCAGCTGCTAAAGAAGCAAGCACAAACTGATGCAGCAAGGGGAGAAGGGCCAGGGACCGTGTTACCATCCATTCCATCATCGTGTCTTGTGGCCATTCTCTCTTTCTGTGTCCATCTCCACTCTCAGAGGGCAGCTACCATGACTTTTTCTTATACATCCAGCGTCTAGTCAACAGGTTGGGTTATAGAAGAATTAAGTATTTGTCAAATAACTGAATAAACCAGTGTACTGCTTGGAAAAGCATTCAGAGCAGGAAATACTAGGAAGAGTTTTTACAAATGGAGAGAACTCTGTATGAAGGAAATTTCAGGTTTTCTAGACACAGGTACATTAACATGGTGATTTTTTTCTCTGAAATTTAGAAAATGTAGGAAAAGTTCTTTTCTACATCTGGGAATATATTGGTAGTGTAAGGAAATGGCAACCCACTCCAGTATTCTTGCCTGGAGAATTCCATGGACAGAAGAGCCTGGCAGGCTACAGTGTAGGGGGTTGCAAAGAGTGGGACATGACTGAACAAACTAACACACACACACATACACCTATATATAACAAACAGGTTTGCTTGAAGTCAGGTACATTTCAAATCAAATAAACTGAATACNAAATGGCAACCCACTCCAGTATTCTTGCCTGGAGAATTCCATGGACAGAAGAGCCTGGCAGGCTACAGTGTAGGGGGTTGCAAAGAGTGGGACATGACTGAACAAACTAACACACACACACATACACCTATATATAACAAACAGGTTTGCTTGAAGTCAGGTACATTTCAAATCAAATAAACTGAATACAAAGAAATTTAGGCCTCCTAGTGTCATTCCCAATCTCTCCAAATAAACAGTCATCTTTGGAATGGCCTGGGAGAATCAATTCTCAATTCCACTATACTTTGTAACTGAGTTACAGAGTAACCTGCCAGCAGTCCTCTCAGAATTCACGGGGCTGTTTAAATAGAGCAAAGTCCACAAAAAGTTCCACTGAGATGTACTGAGCAAAGGCCAGAACCCCAGAAGAAAACAAGTGTAGCCTCTGAGCGAAGCTGACCTCACCCGGAGTGCAAACCCCACTGGCCCGGGGTAGGGGATCTGTGTGACTGGCAATGAGCCCTGTGCTGTCAGAGCTCCTGAGAGAGCTTCCAGGCTGGTTCCTGTTCTCTGGCATCTTCTTGCCTGTGACTTTGCTGCTGCTCCTTCTCATTGCCTACNTAAAAACAAATTCTAAAAATTTTACTTAAAATTAAGTAAATTGCCCAAGGTCACTCACTTAGAAAATGGTAGAGACAGGCTATCTGGCTCCAGAAATAGCCCTCTCAGCTAAAACACTACCCCTGGAGTACTGAACGCAGAGTAGGTGTTCAGTGGGTATCTGGTGAATGAATACTTTCAGCCCAGGCAAATAAGCTCATCACCAACATGAGAGCCAATGGTGGGAGAATTTAAAGAAGGCAAGAATTTTACAAAAATTTTGAGGAGATGGACCAATCTCTTTAACAGGGTAATTATTGATGATGGTGATTGCTCAGCATGACGATTTATCTCTTAATCAAGGAGATTACATTTCTTCACCTGTGGCCCAACAGACAATGTCACTGCCTGCAGAATAATCTTCGATTACAAACTCTGATGTTCTCAGGGCCACTTGCCAATTCTCACCTGTCTAATCTCTCTATGCTCTCCTAAAAGTTCCATTAAAATGAAACAATGGCCAAATTACAAGCTCTTTCAGCATTACGAGCTATTTCTCTTGCTCTCTGCATTGAGCCTGGCACAGACACTTGGTTTACAGGCTAGCTCGCTCATTGAGGAAAGATGGGTTTCCTTTTGGTCTCTCCCCACTAGTTTTCCATGCTGCTGGTTCTCTTCATTCAGTGTCATTATTCAGATCACCCATTCTCAGTTCTACAATTTGTATCCTGGCTCCTCATTCAAAGCATCTTTGGTAATGAAGAATGAGGGAAGAAATCACTCATATTGCAATGAGTCTATAACCTAAGGCATGGGCTATCTGAAGCAATATCTTTGAACTAGCAATAATCTATTTGGAGAGGCAGTGAAACTGAGTGGCTGAGAGTATGGGCTCTGGAGTCAAGACTGCCTGGGATCAAATCCTAAATCCATCAGTTTCTATGATCTTGGGCAAACTGCCTCATTTTGATTTCTCTATACCTTCATTTGTTCATCTGCAAATTAAGAGTAAGTGACTACAACATAAGAATTAAATAAGACCCACAAAGGTCTTTTCACAGTGTTAGGCATCAAAGTGATCAACAAACATTAGCTGTTAAAACTTGAGGCTTGTGTAACCTAAGACCTGATAGTCTCCAATGCAAATGTACCCTCTCTCGACTAAGATGACAAGCAGTGTGGAATCACAGAAAGTCAGAGAGAGTGCTCATGTCCTGGGGTACATGGCATATAAAATGCCTGGCAAGGAATAAATTGCTAGGATTTGACATGTGGGCCAAAAAGAATATTTTCAGGTTCAATGCTCTAAACATGCATTATCTCCTATGAGATTATAAACTCCTGTCTCTGGCTTTGATAATTTGATTAATTATAATTCTGAAAATAAACTTTTAAGAGTAACAATAGTTTCTGTTATGCATGTTGGTGGTAGTCAGAAAGAAGGCTGTATTTTTTGATGTATCAGGAAGATCTCAAAGGATAACTGTCAGGATTTCAGGCCTAAAGATCAAATTTATTATTGCGAGAGAGGTAATGGGTGAAAGTACCAGAGCAGATAAGGATATACAGAAAGATGCTACATAATAAAAGCCAAGGGGAGGAGCATGATCGGGGTGGGGGTCACGGGAAGGGAGCTCAAGTCAAATGCTACAGAGGGAGTAAACTGGGGATTAGAAAATGACACCAGTTTGTAATTATGATGTCACTGATAAGTTTTAATATTTCAGTAGCTTTAAATGAAGTTATATTTTAAGGGATTTAGGAGTAAGTGAAAATTGGCATCTCAGTTGTCAGTCAAAGGTACCAAAAGGTAAAGAGAAAAGAAATATGACTTGTCTAGAGACTAAATGCTGAAACACGTTTTTGGTGGGGAGGAGCAGGACAGAAACCCTCTCTTACTCATTTCCATATCCCTAGGCCTTACATTAGACAGGCTTAATAAATGTTTATTGAATGTGGAAGTCTTAATACATTTAATCAACATTTAATCTACTGAATAAAAAATATACTTAACACATAACGACTTGTATTACAGTGGTAATTTGCCCAGTCTAACCATGACCATTCGTTAGAAATAAGCATTTACATTTCATCTGGGAGGGGTTGAGAAGCAAAGGAGAGATCCTGCAGCAGTAGTTGCTCTGATGGCCATGACTTCTGAAACCACCAGGATAGAAGTGCTGGCCAATTACACCTTAGGAGCTGTGAATGACCAGCGGCACTCAGCTGCCTCTGAAGTATTAACTGGTATTTTTTCTTTCAGTCAATGAAGAACTGTCACAGACTCCTGATCACCAACACCGTCTCAATGCTGGCTCTCCCCCCTACCAGAGAAAGAAGCGGACGTGACTGTCAGGGACTCATCAGTGGCCAAAGCACAGTGGATTTCCGCTGGTCAGAGAGTAACAGTCAATGGCTTAGCAATAAACTAGGTTAATAAACCAGATCCACAGCGAGATAGAAAGAACACTAAGATGCTTGGTCGGAACTATATTGGAAAGCTATTGTCCAAGAGGACAGCTATGAGACTCAGCTTAACCAGCAGTTCTTCAGAGTCCCAAGATTGTGTTGGATGGTCTATGGACTGAAGAAGAAGTCTGAAGTGAAGTCGCTCAGTCGTGCCCGACTCTTTGCGACCCCATGGACAGTGGCCTGCACCAAGCTCCTCCGTCTATGCGATTTTCAAGGCAAGAGTACTGGAGTGGGTTGCCATTTCCTTCTCCAGGGAATCTTCCCAACCCGGAGATCGAACCCAGGTCTTTCACATTGGAGACAGACACTTTACCGTCTGAGCCACCAGGGAAGTCCGGTCTATGGACTGGATATGTAAAAACTTTTCTAACAAACTTTTATAGAACCATGTCCACTGTGAAGGGCATTATTTTCAAACTAAAATTCTTCAGCATCATTATTACATAATTTCATGGAAGCTGGCATTATTCTGACTTTGGAGGGGAAGAAACTCTGGTAGAGATAAATGAATAGCAAAAGATGAGTGCCTGTGGATTCCCACTGAGTTCCCACTTCCTCTTCCTGACATTCAGCAAAGCCTAAATGTCACCTTTTCAGGCATTATTTCTGGCCCTTGGTTTGCTTCTCCCCCTTTCCCAGTTGCTTTTGCAAATCACATCATCATTGTGAGAACCCACAAGAGCCTCTCTTCACTGGGTAAGGATCATCATGAAGGTAGCTTTCAGCATGACACCATTTGGAAACACTGGCCATTTGGTGAGAAAAGTAAAGAACACAATGGTCATGGAACTCAAATGGAGAATAACTCAAGATCTTGCCTCGAAAACCAAACATCAGGGAGCATTTCTAAATGTGAAAAGAAGTCAACATTTCACTAGCAGCAACCACCAAGCTGAGCCCCTGTGCTATACAGCAGCTTCTCACTAGCTAGCTATTTTACACATGGTAGTGTATAAATGTCAATGCTACTCTCCGTGATGATCTAGAGAGGTGGAATGGGGGTGGGAGGCAGGCAAAAAAAAAAAGAGAGAGAGAAATTTCACTAGCAGGATCCTTTCAGTGAGAACCCCCAAAGAGCCAATCTAGATAACTGAGAAGAAACATTCACCTCAAAATAGTAGTTAAAATTAGTACCTTGCTCATCACAGTTTCCTAGTTAACGTTAGCAAAAGACACTTAACATGCCCTCAGTGTAAGTCTGGTTATATACTGATGTTTGCATATGAATCCAACAGGCTGTTAGACTGATTATAAAACAATAAATTTGTTCACTTGAAAGAAATGCATTTATGTAGTGACATAGAAACATGCAAAAGATCATGTGGCTGGCCCAAAGCAAGAATGCTATTCTCTGTTTCTCTCCCCTCTCCTCCCTCAGTCTCCAATTCTTCATATGCATCCCATGAGTTATCGGTCTCCACTTGCACTCATTGCATAAAATGAAATTCACTGTTCAACTGGAGACACTCATTTCTGGCTTTTATTGTATTTGATTACAAGGAAAATGTCTGCTGGGGCTTCCAGACTGAGGTAATTTAGCCTAAGTGTGCATGCCATATGGAAGGAGTAACAATATTCCTTCAATTCTGGGAGGGATCTTGTTATAGCCTCTGGCGGAAATCAGCTTATGTAAAAATGCTTTCTTTGACAGAAGGTGTAGAAGGTTCGGCCACCAAGGTTTGCTCCAACTTCTCTTGGAAACAGGCACTCCCGAAGCCTGACTGCTGACTCTGGTGGATGCATTCCATCACCTTTACCCTAGCAGAGAAAATGCATCTCAACTACTATGGTAACAGAGGAGCTCTAAACACATATTTTTAGCATAACCCAGTTGTGCAATGCAGGACCTGATTTCTTTGTTGCTGTTGGGTAAGATGAGAGTACAAGAAATTTCTAATGAAATCATGAGTCATGAATGTTTTTATATGCAGAGAGAAATAGAAACATTAGTCTTATCATGGAGAGACCAAGTCCAAGGGTTTTACTACCATCTGCTTGAAGGCACTGTACTGGATTTCATGAGTTCCTCACAGACTGAAGCCAATCAGCTGCCCAGTCACATCTTCGCTCTCCACCTGCTAAGAGTCTAGCAGGTTCCTGCTCATTGCTGCTGTCACCGAGAGCAGGCCGGTGGTCTCCTTATCTCACCCTATATTGTTTCTTCCTATGCACTAAAGCATTTCATTAGGGGCCAAACATGCTCCTAAGTGGTCTCCCTTCAAGAGTTACCAAGCTTATTTCTAATGTTCTAGTATCTGAATGAAATCTCAATTCCATTTCCCCGACATCAGACTTTCAATAAAACAATGGGTGCTGTAAATGCTGTTATATTGCCACCAACAACAAAAAATTTATTTTACAGAGCGAACCTAAAGCTGTTAATATCATCCATCTTGGTAACTGTGTTGGTAATTTGGAAATGTGGCATCGGTACACTACAAGTCCATGACTGCTTCTTCACATTCTAAACTTAGACATGTTGATAAAACAGAAAATGGGGCAGGGAAGGGCACACATCATGGTCTCTAAAGTGTTATTCACAATACTTTAAAGAAAAAAAACTTATTTATAAGTAGTTTAACCAGGTAACAACCTCCAGTATTTTCTAGATATATTATAGTAGCAACTGCAAAATAAAGAACAGATATACACTTTCACACACCAACAACAGTTTTTCTTTGAAATCTAAGTCCTTTGGCAAAACTATAGCTCAGAAATCAGTTGTAACTGTTAAACACATTTTGTAAATCAATTTTCTGACTTGTTTATAAAAAGTTAGAATTTTTCCCAACAAATGCTCCAGAGTTTTGCTTTCTGAATTTATAATTAGTGTGCTCATCAGAAGCAGCCTCTCAGTTTATCAACATTTATGCAAAGGTATTCACCCTGGCAAATGAGTCACAGAACATAAACAGGAAGTACATATCTAAAAATTTTTATTTATAATTAGGAGACAAAACCAGATGATCCTAAAGGACATCAACCCTGAATATTCATTGGAAGGATTGGTGCTAAGGTGAAGTTCCAATACTTTGGCCACCTGATGCAAAGATCTGACTCATTGGAAAAGACCCTGATGCTGGGAAAGGTTGAGGCCAAGAGGAGAAAGGGACGACAGAGAATGAAATGGTTGGATGGCATCACTAACTCAACGGACATGAGTTTGAGCAAGCTCAGAGAAATAGTGAAGGATCGGGAAGACTGATATGCTGCAGTTCATGGGGTTGCAAAGTCAGACACGACTTAGTGATGGAACAAAAACCACCACCACCACCAGATTGAAATTCTTTCTGTTAAGAAAACTTAAATCTATATTCCAAAACCCAGATTGTTAAGAGCAGAGATGCCAAACCTTTATTGAGGTAATAAAGAGCCTTTTGAGAATTGAATGAGAGCCAGGAATAACTTCTTTTAATCTCTAGGAAAAATGAGTATGCCTGTAAATTTGCATATGTTGGGAGAAAGCCTAGACCCTTGAAGTCCATCAAGGAGGCTGTGGTGAGGAAGCCTGTAGTCAGCATCTTAGGAAAAAAGTGTGTTGCCTCTTACATGGGCCTCCTTACTTATCATGGATGAGTAGACCACATCGGGTTCCTGACATTGCAGGGCTCACAGGAAAGCTGGGTCTATACAATCTGAAGTCAAAACTTTCCCTACAGGCTTCCCAAGTAACTTAGTTTGTAATGGTACAGCATTCTGTTCTGCAAAGTTCTCACAAGAACACAGCTCAGACTGGCAGAATCTCCCATTATTCACCTTTGGAGGATTAATTCACGCAGTGCTGTTAATACTCACAGTGGTAAACTTTTTGGAGGGCATTTTTGTGCCAGGAGCTCCACTAGGCACATTACACATTTTTACTTCATCTAACCATGAGAATATGCCTGGTGTGGGTATGTATTACTACCCTCACTTCATAGATAACTACCTTCATTGAAGTCACACGGTTCAGTTACTCAGCATAAGGCATTGCAATGCCCAGCTGTAGGAGTCTAAAAAGCCTGTGTTTCTGAAGCAATACATTTTATACAACTTGAAGCTACTATAAACCCAATTTTGCATCATGACTATTCAGAGGTTTTGGGCCCTGGCCAAGGGTCAGGAGTTTGGACACCTCAGATTTGCCAGCCGACTGTGTTCTTTTGGGGTCAACTCCCCGCTGTGGCCTGATCCCAGCACATACATGAACAGGTGCATGCAAGGATCCATATGCAAGCCCATGTGGACTTCTGCAAATATAGTTAAGCCTATGCTCACTGTGTCAGCAGTGACATTCACATGTCCTGTGTAAGTGTGTAAGACTCTACTGGAAACTGACCAGAGCACCATACTCAGAAGAGCAATGTTCTCATGACTGGACTTTGTTTTAAATTATGGGGCTTTTATGGGATTTCTTAGTCTTTCATCACGGAATATTTTAACAGAATGAAATAACCAACCCCTACTTACCACCTCCTGGCTTTAGCAATTATCAATTCACAGCCAATCTCATTTCATCTAAAGCACAACTCACTCCTCCCTATCCTCATATTATTTTGAATTCTCAGATAATTATGTGATGTTTCACAGACATCGTACAATTTTATCCGTAAGTAAGGGGAAAACTTAAAAGTCCACGCTGGGCAGTAGTTATGCTAGTTTGCTTTATGACTGGGGTCCTGGTGATGATCACTCCATGAACTGTGGTTTACGCAGTGAGGAATGCTGTGCACATCACAGAGGGAAACAGAAATTACAACAGTGAAATGCCAAAAATTCACCAACTCTATTCGTTTTTTAAACAATATCTTTTTTCATCCTGCTGTGGCCTGTGGAATATGCATTATTCTGTTTCCTGTGTTCCACACAAGATCACTGGAAGGATAAAAAACCCTATATAACTAAAAGGAATTATTGCTTGTCACCCTCAAATTATATTGCTTTTTGACTTAAGATAAACAATTAGCACCTGGATGTCTCATAGCAGTGAACACTGCTGACCTACATTCTTATTCTACCTCTTGGGATTTTGAAAGCTCAGTTCACACAATGAAATTTTAACATTCTGAGAATTATTTTGCAAGAAACACAAAATACTAAAATAGAATGTCTTGCTGCCATCATCACAGGTGGCATGATCAACATGATTCCCAGATGCTTCTTGGGTACCCAGCCCCCACAGATACTCTGAATATCTCTGGGACCCCAAACTCTGTCCTTGCCATCTCAGCGGCTAAAACTGAGCCCTGACTGAACACGGCATTTCCGAAGGTGCCAGAGACACACTTAGTCTCCTATCACTGTAGCTATCATTAGAAATTTAGAAGGATGTGGTTCTCAAAAAACTCTGGCAAGATCAACCTCTGCTTTAAATAAAAATGCTACATATACACACTTTCTCATGCAAATTATATTTACAGAGTCATACTTGGTTCCATTATATCTCTATGGCTTGGCTTGCTGAGACAGGTTTCCCCAGAGAGGAGGAGTTATTCATGTAAAAATTCTAGAGAAAGCAAGAAACATCTTTCACAAGGTGAGAGAGAATTCCGTGGGAACTGATCCCAAAGAAGACAGCCATGCAAATTATATTTAACATGTTCACTTTAAATAACTAGGGAAAGATATTCTTCAGAATATTTTAAATGAAATATACCATACCCTGTTGGTCATTTACTGTATGATGCTTTTAACATTTGAAAGAAAATGAGTCTGGGCAAAAGCTTCACAGTGAACCATCCTGCTCAGACATGGGTGCAGCCCTCAGCAGAGCCTGTTCTGCCTGACGCATTAAGGGTCAGTGGGCTGTTAGGCAAAACTGAAGCAGAGGACCAGATTTTAGATGGTGCAGCTAAAATATTTCCTGAAACAAAACAAAAAATACACAAAGAAAACAAGCACAAATATGGCCTGGAGAACTTGTACAAGCTGGGGGTGGATTATGTAACCAGGCAGAAGGAACTGGCATTCTAAAGAGTAGATTTACAAACATTTGACATTGTTTTAGCCATTTGAAATTGGTGAAGCTGGCGGCAGCAGCATGACATTATAAAATATCTGAATAACAGATTTAAAAAATGCTACATCCCACCAAATACTAGAACCTCTGACTGACAGGAGGACTTGAGCTTATTTTTTAAAACCTTCATAAAAAGAGAAGTGATGAGTTTAGAGAATAAACAAACTTTATTTTATAACAGTATTACAGAAAGCAAAATATCATTTAATGCAACTTGAAGCTGCTAGAAATCTAATCTGGCATCATAACTATACATGGGGGCAAAGCAAAGGAAAGAATGTTCAATACAGTTAATACGTCCCTATCAGGTCTCTGGCATCAGCTTTACTGGTGTAACTTTCTTACAACTGTCAAAAAAAACCCCACCATGGCCCTACTCCTCCATCCCAGCATCCTCACACCTGTGAATCATCATGCTATCCGAAAGAGAGAACACCTGCTTGATAAACAAAAGGTCAGTTTTTACATGGAGACAAGGGGGTTTAATACAAAGCCAAGTGTTCTACACAAGTGTTCAAATAATGCAAAGTATGGAAGTTTGGACATGTTAAGAAAGAAAGCACTAAGGTTTTTAAGCTGCCTGAATATTTTAGTAGGAGGGAAGAAATCGCTGTCTCTCCCCTCCTGTTTCTGGAATGCTGCTGCAGAGCCCGTGTCTGAGAAGGATCGGCACTGTGGTGCGACAAGGGTCTCTGAACACAGTGCGCTGGTCAGTGAACTTCATCATAGCTCTCCAGTCTGCAGGTTCCTGGACTTTCTGCTCCAAAGTAAAAAGTCACAGGACTGGAAAGTCAAAAGGGTTCATTATCAAAAAATAGCCCCAGTGAAATTTTCAAAACCTTAGAAAATTTTCATAATGTAAGAAACACTTTTAAATCTGCATTAACATTTTCTCATACAGTGTATTTACTGCAAACTGAAAACTCTGTAAATATTGACTTCTAAGAACCCAATGGGAAGCATCTGGAAGAAGGAAAGCCACTATCAAAATTAGTCACAGAGTCTCCTTTCCGCACAACAGCACCTGTTCCAGTGAACAGCACCGTACCAGCTGTGGCTGGCTTTGTTCACTATCATTTGATCAAAATGAGTCACAAAAAGCAGGTAGTTGTACACAAAGTAAACAGGAAACAAAAAACAAAACTCTCTAACTGAAAAAAAAAAGGAAAGAAAAGACATAATACTTAGAAGTGGTTATAAAACAAAACAATATATTAAAACACGAGGGAATGGTATAGACCAGAGCTGTTAAGGTAAGGTTTGGTGTTGGCATTTTAATTCTTCAGGCTTCTGGCCATTGTAACCAGTCGTAGGATAAATTCGCTGGAGCAGTGGTGTGGCATTAAGACTTGGAATGGTCAAAATTCTTCAGGTTCACAAAGTTGAATGTTGTCTATAAAATGAATTTCTAGGAGGAAAATAAAAGAGAGAGAGAAAGTTTAAATATTCCAAAGACAGAGGCTTGGGGAAAAAATGCAAGATTCATTAAATTCCAAATGAAGTAATAGACAATTCCCATCCGCCTGGTTCTACAGTAAGTAGTACTTTACCAGAAGACAAGCCTGAGAATCTGATTCGCTCTTGAGGGCCTTAAAATATCTGGAGATTGACAAGCACACGGGAAACAAATGGTAAGTAAGAATCTGACCAAAAATTTAACTATAAACAGAGGTAATTCATATAGTAGAAATCTAAAAAACAGATTTTTAAAACCAATGTAGGTTTCAAAGTTAGCTTCAAGAAAGAAGGAAAAATAATTTTGACTTCATTGAAATGAATAAAAGGTGCTTCCGGCTGGGAGAACAGAATGAGGAAAGACGTAAGAAAGGGAGAAAATATATGGTATTAGGTTGGTGCAAGAGTAATTGCAGTTCTGCATTGTTGAAATTTGGCATTTGATACTGAATAGATCCTTAAATAAATGCAGTTATGTTATACATCATTTTAATGTGCATTTCTTGCTTTTTTGGGGTAATGACTTATTACTTGCTGTTTATTTATATTTATTTTAGACTATAGAAATGATGCTAGACAAAAAGCAAATTCAAGCGATTTTTTAATTCAAGTTCAAAATGGGTCATAAAGCAGCAGAGACAACTCACAATATCAACAACACATTTGGCCCAGGAACTGCTAATGAACAGTGGTGCAGTGGTGGTTCAAGAAGTTTTGCAAAGGAGATGAGAGCCTTGAATATGAGAAGCATAGTGGCCAGCCATCAGAAGTTGACAATGATCAATGGAGAGGATCACTGAAGCCGATCCTCTTACAACTACATGAGAAGTTGCCCAAGAACTCAACGTTGACCATTTTATGGTTGTTTGGCATTTGAAGCAAATTGGAAAGCTGAAAAAGCTCCATAAATGGGTGCCTCATGAGCTGACCAAAAATCAAGAAAATCATCATTTTGAAGTCTTAATTGGGTTGGATTGCCATCAACCCAGTGGTGGCAAGTCTTAATTCTGTGCAACTGCAATGAACCATGTCTCGATCCAGTTGTGAGATAAAATGAAAAGTGGACTGTATACCACTACTAGCAGATACCACCTCAGTGGTTGGACATAGAAGAAGCTGCAAAGCACTTCCCAAAGCCAAACTTGCACCCCCAAAAAGGCCATGCCATTGCTTAGCGGTCTGCTGCCAGGCTGATCCACTACAGCTTTTTGAATCCTAGTGAAACCATTACATCTGAGAAATATGCTCAGCAAATTCATGAGATAAACCAAAAAGGCAATGCCTGCAACCAGCATTGGTCAACAGAATAGGCCCAATTCTTCTCTATGACAATGCCCAACCATACATCGCACAACCAGTGCTTCAAAAGTTGAACAAATTGGGCTACCAAATTCTGCCTCATCTGCCATATTCACCTGACCTCTTGCCAACTGACTACCACTTTTTCAAGTATCTTGAAAACTTTTTGCAGGGAAAATGCTTCCACAAGGATACAGAAAATGATTTCCAAGAGTTTGTAGAATCCAAAGGCATGGATTTTTATGCTATAGGAATAAACCATCTTATTTCTCATTGGCAAAAATGTGTTGATTGTAATGGTTTCTATTTTGATTAATAAAGATGTGTTTCAGCCTAGTTATAACAATTTAAAATTCAGGGCCTGAAACCACATATTACTTTTGCATCAACATAACAGTCGAGTATACAGATTATGGGGTAGAGGACAGGAATGAATGAGGCGGGGGGTTGGGGTCGGGGGAGATAGGACAGTGGAGAAATGGAAGTGATGGAGGCTAAGCATTGGTATGGTGAGTAATCAAAGGCAAGAAAAAACCATGAGATCTACTTTTTAATAACAGACTGAGAAGAATGAGCTTTATTTCCTGGGTTGGTGGCAAAGTTAGTTTGGGTTTTTCCAGAAAGGTTCTTTGTGGCCAACACAATAAAACATAAAAATAATGAGTTCAGAAACAGCATTCAGACAAAAAATAAAAATCAGTCAATTGTCCATCTACTGCAGTGACTTCAGTATGAGTCAGGGAACCAGGGGTGGCCCAGTAGACAGAAGGCATGACAAATTCAGAAGAAGAGGAGCTTGGATCTGACTGGAGACACCAGAAGAGACTAACAGGTGTGGAATCTGGGTCCTCAAAAATAGGAAAATGAGAGGCCTAGAGCCTGGGTGAGGTCATAGATTAGGGACGCAGGTCAGCAAGTTGGCACCAATGGACACATGAGACCAACAGATGGAACTAGTCTCACGTGAGTATGTCTTGAGGAAGCCAACTATCAAAGGTAGGTAGGTAGGTAGGAGAGTGGACTAAAAGTGGACAGGGAGGCAGACAAAATGTGAGGATGGTGCATTGTCTCTACAAGAGAAAGGAGTTTTAAGAAGGCAATTGTTTCACTTTCTATTTCAGCTTGGTTGAAATATTTGGCAAATGGTAGGTGATTAGAGAGGGCAGTGGAGAGCAGTAATTAATGTCCTTTCCAAGAGGCACTGGTCCAAAGTCGATTAGATTGTACATTCTTTTGATTAGATAAAATTGCCTTGTTTTAATGAAAAAATTCCCCACCAATTAGATTTATCACAGATATTGGTATAGCCTCTTGAGTATTCAGGACAGATTGCCTAATCGAATTCACTGTTTCCCACCTTGCTGTCTGCTCTAGGCTATTTCATTACTCAGTAGGACTTCTGCTTGATTCTAGGCAGGGGAAAAAAAAATCAATGGAGAAAACAGTCTTCTATTTTTTAGGTTGTAATCATGAACAGAAATGTGGGGGATTTTTTTTTTTTCTGGTTAATAAGTATTACAAATGATAGCCTTAATGTACTCTTAGGATTCCCAACAGCTTTCAGAATCAAAGAAAATTATTTTTATTGTAATTTTCATGTTCACTATATTTTTTTCTCATTCTTTAAAAAAGTATAAATTGAGTAACTCTGAGTTAATTAGATGTTCAATGTGTCAGAACATCCCAGCTCCTTACTGTTCTGGATGAACAGGAAGTAATTAATAGTACGAAAGAGTCTACTTACACATTCACCTATCTTTTTAATAATTTTATTTATTTATTCATTTTTGCTGTGTCTGTGCTGCTGCTCGGGCTTCTCACTGCAGGGGCCCCTCTTACTGCCGAGTGTGGGCTCCCGGGCTTCAGCACTTGTGTCTCCTGGGCTCCAGAGCACAGGTTCAATGGCTCTAGTGCACAGGGGCTTAGCTCTCCACGGCATGTGGGATCTTCCTGGATCAGGGATCAAATCTGTGTCTCTTGCATTGGCAGGTGACTTCTTTACCACTGAGCCAATGAGGGAAGCCCTTGTTTAACTTTTTTTATTGTGTTTTGCATTTAAACACATAGAGAAATATATTCCCAAGTACTTAAACATCCAGCTTTTGAGCCGGGAAGGAGAAAAGATGGGGCCCACCAACACCATTAATATACAAGCATCTGACATTTAAAATTTTTCTGCCTTTTTAGCGGGGTGGGGGGAGGGGGGAAACCAAAACCTTATTATTTGGCCATTTTAAACAAACTACATTTTGGGTCTAAATAATTTATTACATAGCTCTATCAATATGAAACTAGGCATGGTTCTTCATGAAAATCTGTACAAGTTTTAAAAGTTTTCTTAAGTTTCAATTCTGCCTCACAGACACAGAATTCTGGTTGTCAATGCAAACTGACACTCTATATTACAGCATTAATTCAACCTGCTTTCCCTTTTTGACAGTGTCATAACATTCACCTTGAGTTTGGATATGGTCCTAACAGTTAAGTATGAGCTATACATTATGTATTTGAATTTTGGTCAAGTAAAAACAAAAAACCAAACTGCTATTTCCTTGCTTCAGTTTCCCACCCCCGGACTATACAATGTCAGTGAACATGTCTAACTAATTCACATTCCCTAGCCTGTGTCCCCCTCTATCAGTCAATGAGAGAACAGATCAATGCAGCCTCTTCATCTGATTACAGGTCTAATTCTACATCTCAACTTTTCAAGCATGCACACTGGTTGCCTACTTTACCTTAAGTCTTCATGTAGGGTCCAGAGAATTCTTAAATTTATCTTTTTCAGTGTGCCTGATGAGTGTGGGCAATCAGTCAAGCACGGTGCTACAAAATTATCTGAAAAGCACGAACTTAAGAGTTTCCAGAGATGGGGATTCACATGGCCTCAATCTTGAGCATGTTCTACTCCAGAAATGGATTCAGTACATAGCAAATATGCACTTTAAAACAATCATCCTAAATGACAAGTGGTAAAGCACTCATCCAGAGGCGGGTCTCAATAAAAAGGCAAAACTGTAGCTTTTATCTAACACAAAATAATGCAAGAAAATATAAAACCTTTCAGGATAATGATGATTCAGTTATTATACCATAGGGCAGTAATACAGCTGAGATTTTAAAAACATGAGTAAATTATTTCTGTAAGGTACATATGTAACTATTTCAATAAAAATGAAGTGCATGTACTCAAGTGTGAAACAGTTATAAATATAGTTTATGAATTTCAGTTATTTCTGAAGTTTCATTTTAGTCTTCATTGGCTTTCAATTTGCATTTTTAAATTTTAAAACAGAATTTTCATTGTAAGACTATAAAACCATAGAGCCAAAAAACACAAGCATGATAAATAATCTGTTTGGTTAGACCAAGAAATAGTCAATTCTTACAATGCTTGTATTACCACTATAATTTAGACCCACCAGTTCTCAAAGTGTGGTCTGTAGACCTTGGGGGTCACCGTGATTCTTTCAGAGGGTTATAAAATCAAAGCTATTTCATAATCTAAGGCACTATTTGCCCCTTTCACGGTGTGAACACTTTCACTGATGGTGCAGAAACAATGGTGAGTAAACCTGCCGACATCTTAACACAGATCAAGGGAGTGGCACCAAGCTGTACCCAAAGTCACTGCATTCTCTACCACCAAGCACTCAGTGCAATAACAAGCAAGCCAGTCAGTTTCTCTCAAGGATGTCCTCGGTGAAACGGAAAAAAAATATCACTTTTTCTTACATCTCCACCCCAGAGTACATCTTTTTAATATTCTGTGTGATGAAATGGGAAGTACGCATAATACATTCCCTCTGCATAGAAACGTGCAGCGGATGTCGAGAAGGAAACTGAATTCATATGAATGCATGAATTGTGAGCGGAAACCACTCTGGCATTGGATTTCTGGCATGCATTTTCTTGAAAAGGAGATAAGCCTGTCACTTCAAGGAAAACAGTTGACAGAACTTGATACCAATGATAAAATTCAAGTTTTCATGTGAAAATGATAAATCTGGAAAACTGTATTTTGGGCCCCTTGAGCTTGATAGCTTCTCTACATTTAAAGACTCTTCTAATGAGGTCAGCGGCATCCACAGATCTTTTTACTGTCTTAATCATTTTGCCTTTTCCAGGATGGCATATAGTTAGAATCATTCAGGACATGGTACCTTCTCAGACAGGCTTCTTTCACTAGGTGATTATTTTTAACTTAATATTTTGAAAACAATTTGATTTGTAAATGGCAAATTTTAATCAATAATTATTATTCACATAAAACACTCTGGACTACTTCAATAATTTTTGTGTGTTCCTGAGACCTTTGTTGAGAACTACATCTATGGAATCCGTTTCCTGACCTACTTCTGTTTCCTCCTCTCACAGATATTTGTGTGACTGTTGAACAGAGAAGGAGAAATGAAATCCAGTGTCTTTTCCTTTTCAGTCAAATGGTGCAAAATCTCTTCCACAAATTATTCCGCAAAATACCTCTTCCACAAATAGTTTGCATCTTTTGGTTTGCCTGAATATATTAATGCTGTGTGGAGGCCACTTTTCTCATGAGGCTTGCATGACGGTTTTCTTCAAAGCTAACAGTAATCTTTCTGTTAGAGCCTTTATGCACATTCCAGTCACTCTCCCTAAAGAATTACTACACGTGGCAATTTTGGAATATCCTGTCAAATGAAAGCAACATCAATTCTACCTCATTTTTAAACATAATTATTCTATAAAATTTATAAAAGTTTTACTTGTTCACTTAGCTACCTATTGTAGCTGCAACCTCAAAGACATTCTGTCCAAAATACATTTTTTCTAAAATGAGGTGTGCTTTGATTACTGAATCGGCCAAAAGTTCATTCAGGTTTTCGTATGACATCTTACAGAAAACCTCGAACAAATTTTTTGGTCAATGCAATCCACTGGTGGGAGTCTATATTTGAAAGATTTCCATTGTGAATCCCTCAGAGCAAAGGAATATGCAGTGTGGAGTCAAACTGACTGAAGATCAGCTCTGGCTTTGCCAGGCACCAGCGGTATGACTGGGTGAGGGACGACCTCTTTAGCCCTCAGTGTTGTCATCTACATCCAAGTGACTGTAAGAACTAACTGAGATAATACATGGTAAAGTCCTTCAATAAAGCTCAGCACAGAGTAGGCCTTCAGTAAATGTGAGCTAATAATATCACTATGGGTTTTCACATATACCTTATTCCTGGTTTTACTTCCAAACTCAATTCAATTCTACTCTTAAAGACAGACGTCCAGTTCTGTTTTTCCACTAATATTTGCCTGAACCAATATAATGATTTCTTTACAGAGTACTTCATTCAGACAAACATTCGTTCAGTCTAATCCTCCATACCACTGATAAAGGATGGTGCTAAAAATGCTCTTCTTTGCAAATGACCGACAGAGCAAAGTCTAATCTAAGATACCATGGAGTACCCCTGTCATTTGCCTTTGACCATCTGCCCAGCCCCTGCTGGGAACTCAACCCCCAGCCACAATGTAGGATCTGCTTCTCCTGACGTCTGGCCCATGGTTTTCCTGCGTGCTCTTTCCTCTCTGCCCCATATGTGTGCCGATCCTCCCCACACTCAGCACACAGGAAGTGTCCTGCTGCCTTCATGGGGAGGTCTTCCCGGACCTGTCAGTCAGAACCAGTTTCTGTCAACTTTCACAGCCCTTTCTCAAGGCTTCTCTTAAAACACTTAAAAAAAAAAAAGTATGTTATTTGTACACTTATTCCTACACATTTACTTTCCTCACAACTATCACAGTCCCCTGAATGTGGTATGTTCCCAATAGACACTAATGAATCCATGAATGAAGTAACAGGGACTAACCCACAAGGCAAGGCTGAAAGGCAAGAGCTTGGGAGGGAAAACACAAACAGAATGGTATTATATCTCCAGGAACAAAGCATTACTGGCCTGTCCTCACCATCGGTTTCATCTGCTGATTTAAGTGGAAAACTTTCAGGCTCATTTTCCTACTCTCTTTTGTTGAATAACTACTTTTGAGATATCCCAGGAGGACTCAGTTCTTTAAAAAACTAGTTTTCCTGAATCTCTGAAGCTTTGACAAAGATTTCTAAGAGTAGTTAGTATTTGGCCCTACAGCGAGAGGCAGGTCTTTTGGTTCACTCTGCCGACTTCAAATCTTGTCAGAACTTGATTTGAAAGCATTCCACAAAATCTTAAAGCTTCTTTTAAATAACAAGTGGACTGTGGTAAGGTTACATTCAATATTGTCAATCTTAGGTTCACAAATGGGGATGAGAAAAATTTCTCTAATCAAACAAAATAAAAGTTGTACTTAAAAAAAAAGTAACAAAACTCTTTTATCGTTTAGAAAAACAGTTTTGAAATATATATGACTAAAATTCACTTAATATTTGTTTTGTATTTTCCTTAAATAGGAAAGTTAATGGGAATCAAAAGAATTCATCTTTAGACTCAACTCCCTCATTTATTAACATTCTTTTTTCTTACCTTTTCAGCATTCAGTCTGTTATTTTACACTTACAGGAAAGCTCAATTGGAAATAGCCACATTTCAAATGCTCAAGAGCCACATGTGCCTTACTGGACAGAACAAGACCAGATTCTCACTTTGCTCTAATGCTAACTAAAGTATTTTGATGTATGACAGTAAAATAAATGTAGGGCCAACATGTCCTGGGAATATAATCCTCAAGAACACAGGAATATCTTAAGAACATACAGAAACTTATTAATTTATCCCCCCAGCAAAATTTCCTCCTAATCCACCCATAAAATTACATTAAAGTTTAAAATTACTATTTAAAAACTAGTATCTGGGATGTCTAACATTAGATAAGTTCTTGAAACAAATGAAACTATACTCAGCTCTACACATGATGGTATTTTATGATTCTTGCCTAGAACTGACCTATGACAAATTACTTTAATCTCTAGGGTTGTGGGGGGAAAGAAGATGCTCTATGTGAAGTTTTAAATTAAATATTCTTTTAATTTCCATCCTCTACAAAACACCCCTGCACTCGGGTATAATAAAGTCACCACCTCCATATCCCTCAAAGGCCGGGTCGGGGGGGTAACATATAAGTAGGGAGACAGGTACCAGGACCCCAAAATGAAGAGATGGGAAGGAGACTTGGAGGGCTTGTTCTCCCCGTAAAGTGGTAGCACCTACTGAGCCACTGTAGCCTTGAGAGAAAGCAGGCTCCAACATTTATAGAATCACTGGGTATCTTCCCATTTTAAGCATCAATAATTCAAGTTCTATAACATGCTAAACATTCAAGTTTGTTTGGGCTGAAAAACAAACCAAAACTCTGGATATGGTCTGTGTGTCTCCAATTTGTTAATTTTGTCTTGTCCTTGCCCTCTCTTTTTAGCACCATTTAAAATTCTCAATTATAATGAAAAACTGGAGAAAACATGCAGCATTTTTGACTAAGGGATTAATATTCTTAACAATTCTGTAAGAGATCAAAGATGATAAACACTTGAATAGAAAGGAATGCCTATCCACTCCAGTATTCTTGCCTGGAGAATTCCACGGATAGAGGAGCCTGGTAGGCTACAGTTCATGGGGTCCCAAAGGGTTGGACAGAGGACACAAAATGGCAAGTCAAAGAAATCCAAATTGTGTTCATGTGCACATATGTACACATATATATGTGCAAATATGTGTATTCCCTAGTAATGAACAATAGTGATTTAAAAATACTCTATCCTCACAGTTTAAAAGAGGGATGGGACAAATGTTCTTTTCTCACCAGGTTGGCAAAGACTTTTTAAATGTCATACAATCTTTAGTGCTGGTGAGTGTGCAGGGAAACCGGGAGACTCTTAAGCTGTTAGTGGGTGTCCAACTCTGCAGAACCTCTAAGGAAGACAGGTGGGAAATATGTCAAGAAGAAACTTGGTGTTTGGTGGCACACCAACTCTAATTTCTAAAAATTTGTCCTGGACAAACAATGAAATTTATGGCCTCAAAATGTACATACAACTACAATCTTTGCAACTGTGCATTAACTCGTGAAAACTGAGAAATTAGTCTAAATAGCCATTAATAAGGGTCAAGGAAGCCATCCTGTGTCCATTCGATAGCTGTTGGAAATTGATCAGATAGTGATGGGCAGAGTTACCTACAATGTACTGTGAAGACACTGTGTACCATGGAGAAAAACGCCAGACAGATAGAACAGATAGAATCAACAGGATTGACCTACATGAATAGAGACATGAAAACACACGTGCGAGTGCATCTGGGTGTGTTCACACACATATACACTGTGGAAAGGGATTATCGATCTCTAGGAGCAGAGTGATATTATGGGTCACTTACATTTTCTACCATCTTTCCCTTTCAAAAAATTATGATTGCCTCTCCTCTTTTATTACCAGAAAAAAACAGTTTCATTTGCAAAAACAACAGTCAATGATGATTCTGTCCTAGAGCAAACCCTGGGGAATCAGACTCCCAGGTGTTAATGCATGCACAGTGGCAGAGGCATCCACTGCCTCCTCTGTGGGGAAGTTCAAATGTACTGGAAGTAACTCATTGGTAGCACCTGCCAGATTCACAAATGTTAAATGGAACATTCTACAGCTTTCCCCAGTGAAAACTGGCAGTGCCTGAAACTCACTAAATCCAAATCGACTTTTCATTTCTATGTAGAAGTCTTCATTTTAGGTTTAACTTGCATTGAAAACTAAACTGTAATGAGACGCTAATTTGGGGGTATAAGACTAGTACAACTAGGTAAACAGAATAAAATAAGAACGCAATAAATACAATGGGAACTGATATGCCTGAAACATCCCTGGCTCTTGAATTGAAAAGAGTTATCTGGAAGCTAATAGGCTGGTGCTTCTCTTTCAAGGACAGCGAGATGCTCACATGTAAATGAGTAGCTTGTGATCCGACGGAGCTCTGTTTAGCCAACACTGTCTCTCTCTCTTGTCAAGGTAGTTAGACACTTGATGCTAATTTCCTGTTTGGCTTTTCAAGTTCATTTTGAAACCATGAACATCACCCTGACTCTGAAATGCTGGTTGGAACACAATATCATCTTGCTTAGAAACTGGTATTCATGGATGTATGCTAGCCAGAGAGCAACACCACTAACTCAAGATTTGTTATTTACCGTGGGTCGGTCGGGGCTGGAACTCAGGGGCCATTGGACAGGCTCAAAGGACTGAGGCATGAGCCAGGTTTCTAGTGAGCACTGGACTAGCTTTGGTGGCTCTGTCAGACTGACACGCTCCGGCTTCTCAGATGAAGGCAGGCAAGGTGGATGGAAAAGCAAAAGGCCCAATTACTGAGCTTTCCTGCTTCCTGAAATCACTCTGTGTAAATCCTGTTTCCTCAACCTGTTATCGGCTCCCTCTCCACCATGTGACTGAAGTAGCTCTGACAAAGCCCTCAGGCTGACTCTGGACCACCAATTCCAAAGGAACATGTATCTGGTTTCTTTAATGCCATATTTATGCTCTCCTTCTCGGAGTTAGCTTCTCTTGCAGCTTTTGTGGCACCCTTTCCTCCCTGTTTCTATCTTCTTGTCATCTGACTCCTCCTCCTAGAGCTCCTCTGGTCCCCAGGCCCCAACTCTCTGACCTGGTCCTGGGTAGCGACACAAACCAAAGGCTTCATCAGTGGACAACACATTCAGATGTGTCCACCTCCTATTTTGAAGCCTGCAGTGGTCTCTCTCTCTCTGAAAGCTCTTGGCTACTTCCAGGACCTCTCCATGGAGATATTCCACATGCATCTCAAACTTAGCATCTCTGGGGTTGAGAATTCTAAATTTTTATTTGACTTTTTAAGAACAAAAGGGTTCATGGCTGGCCTTCTACATTACAAAAAGTTCTTACAATGTGCCTTATTAACAAATTATCTGTAACTTCTATTGTCTCCCCCAGTTTACAGATGGCAGAACTGAGACACAGTGAAATAAAATAAGCTACCCACATCACACAGCTATGAATTGGATTTGAACCCTGCAAAACTGCTTTCTCTTGACACACAGACTATCCGGTAAATTTCCAATTAAGCATATCCTATGTGTGTATGCGTAAGTCGGAGCCTTATATATTCACTTCCAAGCTTCCACTATAATTCCCATGACAGCTGGCCTCTCCTACAGTACCAGACAATGACAACAACATACTCTTTTGCTTTAAGACAACTACACTGAGAGAACCAGGCATATTGCACATGACAAATGAAAAATAAAACTCGTGTGTTCTATGATTAAAATTACAGGTACCACCAACCACCCATTTGCCCAAGAGAGAAACCTGGGCATTATCTGAGATTCTCCCCAGCTCCTGCATCCTCCCAACTCACTAACTTCCATATCCTCATGCAAACAGTCAACAAGTCACAAACTTTATCTCCTTACTGTTTCTCAAATACAAAGGAATACCCCATAGCTTTTCAGGATAAACTTCAGCCTCTTCTGATTGGCTACTACAACTATTTATAATCAGGCCTCTGCCTCTCTGCCCCGCTCATCTCCCATGACTCTCCTACAAGTGCCCTGCAAGGCTGCTGCACAGCATTTTGCACAATTCCTGGAGTGCTGGGTTTGCCAAATCAGATCATGCTGGCTCATGGATGGCCCCCTTCCACTCCTTTCTTCATTGGGCCAACTCCAACTCACCATGACATTCAAGAGAAGCCATCTCTGATGCCCCATCCTGATTCTGAGATCTTGTCTCTGTTCCCACCAAATCCAGTCCAGGACCTATCAGAAAACTTGAGACTCTATTCTGCTGTGAGTGCAGACCTTGTTTGATTTGAAATCTCCACGGTAAAACAGCAGTTAACACTAATGAGCCTTCCAGCATATCTGTCTAATGAACAACAACAGAGAGAACAAAATGAGTAATAGATGAGAGACCGCTCCATCATTTCACCCTTTGGCCATCCATGCTGTCAGCAAAAAGGAGGCGTCATTCACTTTTTCATCCTACATCAATGATTACTCAAGGAGTCCGAGAGGCTCATTTGAAGTCTGAGTTCACAGAGCTGATGGTGCCAGCTGAAGCAGGATTGGGAGCTCCCCCTCCTGGGGCTCATTCTTTCTGAGTCCATAAAGATCATCCCACCAAGCCTGGGTTCTTCTCCCTCCTCATTAGGACCAGTGTCGGATACCATTCTACCGGAGACAAGGTCAGCAACATTGTGTATCCATTCGAAACCTTATAAATACGCAGTTAGGATAAGATGGTAAGGGAGAGTAGTACTTAAGAGCACATAAAAACAATGCAAAGATTTAGGGAAGTGCTCCTCTAAAGTATTTTCTTGTTCACGGAGCTGCACTTAGCTCCTCGGCCTCAAACGTCCGGCTAGGGGAGGCAGACTGGGAGTTCTGTCAGCGTGTTGTTCTTTGACCATCTTTCCATCCTCCGCAGCCCACTTTCAATGCGTGATCAACAGGTCATACTACTCCAAAGGAAGAGGTCAGCTTAAACCAGGAGGACAGCTTTTCACATCTGAACAGGGAGACGGGGCCAATATATCACAAACAATACTTTCTTCTTCTTCTCTGATGTTGAAATACTGTGTTGGTCCTGCTCTTGGTCTCCACTGACCTGCTGCCTCTGTGGGATTCTGGCAGGGCAGCCAGAGGGTAGCTGAAGCAGTAGAAACACATTCTTCCCAGCCCTGACAGTCATCAGCAAAGGAAATTGTTCAGGTGTGTGTGTGGCCAGTTGAGAATGGAGATGCTAAAATGACTTTGAGACACACTGAGGTAGCTCTCATTTGTCCTTCAGATTTCAGCTCAAAACTGAGCTTCTCAAGTAATTGCCTAGGATGTGAGGGCGATCTGGTTGCGACATCTGTCACCCCATTGATCGCCAGGGTTGATTCGGCTGATCTGGCTGGCTAGGCGGGTGTCCCCTTCCTCCCTCACCGCTCCATGTGCGTCCCTCCCGAAGCTGCGCGCTCGGTCGAAGAGGACGACCATCCCCGATAGAGGAGGACCGGTCTTCGGTCAAGGGTATACGAGTAGCTGCGCTCCCCTGCTAGAACCTCCAAACAAGCTCTCAAGTAATTGCCTAATCGTAACAGTTCAAACCCTCTACTTTTTTCCCTCATACTATTTCCTTCAGAACATCTGTAAGATATGCAATTACACCTTGTTTATTTGTTAATATTGACACCTCCCCTCCTGGAGTGGATTCTTCCAAAGGAAGGGAACCATGACTGTTGTCTACTAATTGACAATCTGAACTCTCACTGCCTAAGCTACCCTAGCACCTTTTGGCACTTGTTAAGTATCTTTTTGATGACTGAATGAATCTTCCTAAATTTGTCTAGCTTATCCACCTTACATGTGAATTTATACTTTAACTGTCTAAATCTGTTTAACGAAGATGCTTATAAAAGATGACCTCTGAGACAGGCATACTTCAAAGGCTATGTGTGTGTGTGTTCACTGCACAAGTGAATACAAGATGCCAAGAATAATCCAGAACAGCCAAGACATTCTTGAAGAAAAAGAACTGGTTTGGGGGGGGGGTGTTATCCTACCAGATATAAATTCTAATTTTAAAGCTATACGGCACTGGAGTAGGAGTAGGCACAGACTGATAGAAATGAGTGTGCTCAGAAACACACCCATGCTTATAAGCAACTTGCTCTCTGACCTGCAGACTATCTAAGGCAAGGGTCAGCTCTTCAGTGGAGGGCTGGAACATTGGCTACAAACAAATCACTGTTTTCTAATCACACAGAAACAATTTCAGATACATTAAGGATTGATTCATGAAAGGCGACATTGAAATTTCTCAACTGAAAATATCTCTAACACCTCAGGGTATGGAAAAAGCATACACCATAAAGGAAAGTTTGGTGGCTCAACTACATTAACATACTAAATGCTACATTCAGTATATTAACATACTGACCTCTATTAATAATAAAAGATAAACCACAAACCTGAAGATTCTTGCAACACATAAAACTGAGAGAAGATTAGTATTCAGAATCTATCAAGAAGCAATAAAACCAAGAAAGTAATACGGCATTAAGTTACATGTCACTATATGTCATTAAGTTGTATACGTCATTTCATATCTATCTATCACATTGGCAAAAATGAGTAAGTCAGAAGGGAGGCTGTGTTCTAGTAGGACCCCTCACTTCCCGCAATGGGAGAGCACTTGGCCTTGCCACGATGAGGAAGACGTGGTCTGTGACACGCCCTTCCAGTGGCGACCTCTCTCTCAATTCATCAATGTATGGATCACTTTAAAAAGAAAAATGCAATCTTAGTTATATGTGCTGTATAATAAAACCTGCTTTTCAAAATCCTAATACATACACAATTAGGAACACTTACCCCTTTTTAAAGAATTCTTTAACACAGCTTTTAACAGCACTATGTATTTCTGTCATCACATGGAAGCACCACAATGTATAACCACTCCCTACTGCTGGCCACTTAGATTGCTTCAGATTTCTTGCTAGCATGTATAAAAATGTGATAGTCCTGAAGATAAGTATTTGGAACAAGAGTGAGAAATGGGAGAGGCTGCTTGGAGAAGGCAATGGCAACCCACTCCAGTACTCTTGCCTGGCAAATCCCATGGATGGAGGAGACTGGTAGGCTGCAGTCCATGGGGTCGCTAAGAGTCGGACACAACTGAGCGACTTCACTTTCACTTTTCACTTTCATGCGTCGGAAAAGGAAATGGCAACCCACTCCAGTGTTCTTGCCTGGAGAATCCCAGGGACGGGGGAGCCTGGTGGGCTGCTGTCTATGGGATAGCACAGAGTCGGACACAACTGAAGCGACTTAGCAGTAGCAGCTGCTTATTTAAGAAACTCCTCGCAGTAGTAGTTCAAGTGGTAAGCAGGTTTAATATAAGGTTTTGTCAAATTGCCCTCCAGGAAATATTGCTAATTTATACACCAGCGTAAGTATAGTTTCCCTCCCACAACCTCCTTAACTCTTGCTAATATAAACTTGGCCACATTTAGAAGTGAATTTTTCATGTGTACTGATTTAGGTAATAATGAGGCTAAACACTTTTTGCTTAAATTTCTACATGGTTTACTTGCTTAATCCTCTGCTCTTTTTTTTTAAACTTAAGTGAAAGTAAAGTGAAAGTTGCTCAGTTGTGTCCAGCTCTTTGCGACCCCATGGATTATACAATCCATGGAATTATCCAGGCCAGAATACTGGAGTGGATAGCCGTTCTCTTCTCCAGGGGATCTTCCCAACCCAGGGATCGAACCCAGGTCTCTCACATTGCAGGCAGATTCATTACCAGCTGAGCCACAAGGGAAGGCCTTTTTTTTTAATTCACTTGTGTTTACATTTTTTGATGACACATAAATGACAATATATTCCTTTCTCTGCCAAGCATACTAAACTTTATCACTTACCCTTTATTTTTTATTTTTTTTCATTTTCTGTTGAACTTTATTATCTTCACATAAGCGTACACACCACGACTGTCCGCTCTATCACTTACCCTTTAATTTTATTTTTGTTGGTTTGGCTCAAATTGTAAATATTTCTATAGTCAAAGCAAGTTTTCCCTTTATGGTTCCTTCTCTGATACACAATTATTCTTAATGTCCACATTTAAAAGACTTAACTCATCTTGCCCTTGGGCCCCTACAATAAAAGTCCCTCATCTAAACAATGGCAATAGCATCTTTCTCAGAGGGTCACTGTGAACACTCAGATAACATACTAATGTGCTTTACAAAATGGGACAGAAACATATATATGTTGACTATCAGCAGCTCTTGACACATGGCAGTTATCAACACCACACGATGCCCATTGATCCCCAGAGTTTATAATTAATTGAATGCAGGTCACTTGAGCAGATGAACTTGGGGACGATTAAGACTGAAAGGTTGGACAGACTGTAGGAGACAGGCACCACGACGCAGACATGCCTTTCAGATTACTCAGCAGGTTCAGGGTCACAGCACAGATGACGGGGCTCTTACCTTACTCTTCCCCCTCCTCCAACTCCGTTTCTTTGTGCACCACCACCCTCGTGACCGACATGTCAGGGTGCTGCTCCCTGGCTTCCCTGATGGCCTGGGCCAGCGCCTGCGGGGTCAGGAGAGAGCATGGTGAGCAGAGAAAGAGGTTCTTTTACAGGGTGGCAATGCACGAGCACACCCATCACCTGCGTTCCGGCCACCAGCAAAAAGCAATGCTTTCATTGCTTTATCTGAGGAAGCAAGAAGATCTGAAATGGCCTCCTTGTTCATTTTATAGAGAGTCCATCTCATTTCCCCAGATTTCCCATTTCTCCCATCCATTTCCAGATAACAGTTCATGGAGGAGAAACACTCTGGCCCTGAATTCCACCCAGCCTGGCACTGATACATGATACATTGAGACATGGAGAAAACAGATCTTCTCTGACCTCAGAATTTTCATCTATTACCTGACACTGAAGCTGCGATTGTAAAGATCATGTTAAGGCCTGCTGTACGGACTGAAGGAATGACGTAAAGCCTCCGGCATGCTGTCTGCCCTCCACGCTCTGGTGATACTTGTAGTTATCTAGTTGCCTCACCCACCCCCCGCACGCCCCCCGGCACAAGCCCAGGCTCAGCTCATCTTTTCCCTCTTAGGCTCTCAGGAATTGCTTGAGGAATGTTGCAGCAAAAATATCTGTCAACTTCCAGGACACAGAACGATTAAAACTGCAAGCAACAATGACGACAATCAGTTAAAAGCTAAAGAGCAGAGAGACTAATCTTTAGATAATAAAACACGGCTCCCTCTTTTACATGGAAACAGCGAAGGTGCAAGGTTAATGGGCTCGCTCAGGGCCACCCTCCTGGGGGGCTGCAGGGCCGGAGAAGGCCTTGAGCCGCCACTCCTTTGGTTCATGGGCTTTCCTAGACCTGGCTATGAGAAAGCAGACTGGGTTTCTCTGTGCTTGATCAGAAAGTAAACTGTATATATAGATTATATACAAAGTGGAAAGATCCTATTTTTCAGAGGGAAAGGTGTTTAAAGAGGTCTTAGGGAGAAAGTAAAAGAAAACCCACGCAGAACAGTACTCTTCTGGCACAGAAATGGAAAACAAAAAGAGAAGTCCTACTAGGAGAGACGGAGCTGTGTCTCATCAGGAAAACAGGCCTTTGAAAAAAGCTGCAGAATTTTCTTGTGACTCTGTCACCTGCCTTCAAGGACAACTGCATTTCTTGTTTGCAACACTGTTTCTGTCAGCTGGAAGGTTACAGGACAAAACCCCGAGCCTCCTTCCACAAAGAAAGATAAAGCTAACAAAAGATTATTTTTTTACGCCTCAAGTTTTTTACTCAGCTTAGAAGACACTTGAAGGTGCTTCAGTTCCTACTGGGGAACAAATTCTGGTGACTCACCTGTGTTGGGACAAGAGAGAACTTAGGGGATCAGGCTTCCATTTGAGCCGCAGCACAACTGCTTGTCACATGGGGAGAGAAGGCAGCTGAGAGGGTGGGAGTGGAGTGGGACCTGGTCTCAGAGCAGGACAGAAAGTGCTGCCACGTACCGACTGCAGTGTGAATGGGGAAGGAGACCCAGTACAGGAGACACTAAGTGTGTGTGTCTGTGCAGAGGGAAGAGGGAGACTCAACAATCAACACTTGATCTACTCCCAGTTGGTCTGAAGAATCCCATCTGAGAAAGGCCAACTCTGATGGGGGCCAACGTGGCTACAACCAACTTCTCAGACACTTTGAATTCATGTTCGTTACAAAGGTCTGCCTGGGCTTCCCTGGTGGCTCAGATGGTAAAGAATCTGCCTGCAATGCAGGAAACCCAAGTTTGATCCCTGGGTCAGGAAGATCCCCTGGAGAAGGAAATGGCAACCCACTCCAGTATTCTTGCCAGGAGAATTCCATGGACAGAGAAGCCTGGAGGGCCTCAGTCCATGGGGTTGCAAAGAATCGGATGCAACTGAGCAACCAACACTTTCACTTTCTTTCACAAAGATCTGCCTACATTAAACCAGTGCACTTGTTAAAGGGGAAATATACATGATACCTTTGGAAAAGGCAATGGCACCCCACTCCGGTACTCTTGCCTGGAAAATCCCATGGACGGAGGAGCCTGGTGGGCTGCAGTCCATGGGTTGCTAAGAGTCGGACACAACTGGGCAACTTCACTTTCACTTTCCTGCATTGGAGAAGGAAATGGCAACCCACTCCAGTTTTCTTGCCTGGAGAGTCTCAGGGACGGGGGAGCCTGGCGGGCTGCGGTCTATGGGGTTGCACAGAGTCGGACACAACTGAAGCAACTTAGAAAAATACATGATACCCAAGAGAAAGTGGAATACAGGAAACACACTTTAATTAGCTGACAAGTAAGGAAAATGGAAAACTGCTATTATCATCTTCAAATGCATTTGAAATCAGTCTTCCTTTACTTCCCTTCCTTCCATAACATCAGTACATATAATAAAAATACTGTAAAATGTTAATGTATTATAGCAACAATCAAGACTGTGCGAAAGCTATCACATCACAATGCCAAGTTGAGAAGTTATTTTATTAGAAAGGAAACACTCTGCTATCTTGTTTCTCCCTCCCTGGTTCAGAGCTGAGAGCCATCAGGTGTAGAACTTGCAAAGTGAGTTTCTATAGAAGCATGCCTCTTTCATTTAACAACACAAAAAAAGATTCCTTTTTTTCCTATCTTGCTCAGATGAAGGATTTCCTTCCACTATTAAAATTCTTCTAACGTAGGCAAGGAACTGAAAAAAGTGCCAACGACATGAAAGTCACTGCATGATCAACCTCAGTTTTTGCCAGAGAAGTGATTTTCCTCCTTTACTTGTAAATAGTTTCATAGTCTCATTCACAGGCTTTAAGGGGAAAGCAAATACACCATGAGCTTTGGATAACAAGCACAGCAGAAGCCACAATTACATTTACTCAAAAAAATTTTAAGCTTTTAACTTTTTCATTAAAAGTTATGAAAAGGGTAAATTTCTCTTCATTTGGATATCTGACCTCATTTTTAGGGTTGTTTTTTTTTTAAACTGGAGTATATAGTTAGTTTCAGATGTACAGAAAGTGATATATATACATTCATTTTCAGATTCTTTTCCAATTGCTTATTACAAGACACAATATAGTTACCTGTGCTATACAGTAGATCCTTGCTGTTTACCTGTTTATATAGAGTAGTGTGTGTGTTAATCCCAACCTAATTTATCCTTCCCCCTCCCTCCTCTGTTTCAAAACGGGCTAAAAACAGAATATCATACACACAAGGTGTGTGTCCTCAGAGCAACAACTAAAGCTGTGATGCATCATCATGACTCTTTTTTAACGGAAGAGTGAGGAATGTATGTTGTTTTGGAACTGACATTTCAGGCCGTGTTTTTAATATCTGCTGTTCAGAAGCAGTATCGTCTAGATTTTAGTTTTCCGGTTAAAACGGGACAAAGAAACACACATTAAATAAAACCTGAGAGTAATTCATCAAGAGAAAAAGTGGCATTTTAAAATCTGAAAGGCCTAGTGCAGTGGAGAGAGCACGCGGAAGAAACAAAGGCTGAGAGAAGGCAGATTCCAACCTTCCATCATGCCAAAGAAGGTAGGCTCTTGCCCAGCACATATTCAGCAAAGGCTGAGTGGGAGTTCCAGAGGGAAACAGACTAAGCATAGGGTTTATTCAAACTTAAGGTCAGAGCAATTCAACACTTAGTGAAGGAAAGCAGAATAAGTCCTCTATATAGGAAACCAGAGGCTTGGTCTCCACACAGGTAATTCACTTCCTAGTAATGAAGAGACACATGTACGGTCATATACGAGGAATCCCCACCACTAAGTCAAAATAGAGTCAGGGCAACCCTTTACCTCTAAAAACTCTCATGGAATTAAAAAATATATATTGTGAAATATTTAAGTAAAATTATGTATACAGTAATTTAAAAAAATAATAATTTTCTTTCTAGGCATAGAAGAAAACCTATTCCTCTTTGGCCACATACAGTGAGCCCTTCTTAAATGAGAAATTTTGTTCTCTAAAATTCTCTTTCCCAAGTCCAGTAGTGTTCAAAGCTGGGTTAACTATCATTTGTTTCTACTTCTCAGCTGAGATGGCCAATTGAACATTTCCTTTTCTTCAAATTACTGTAAAAGGAAAAAAACTTGGTCTCCTTTAAAGTTGAGATAAAAATCACTCAGAATATAACAAGACAAAAAATTCTCATCACCACGTGGCACTGTAGTCTAAAAGTAAAACAACTCTCCAAGTCACAGGGGTTCCATTCATTGCCTGCTTTTTAAAGGCATCCATTCTGCTCAACAATAGAATGGAAGCACTATGATTCTTTAAACAAATCTTTCCTGAATACGTGTAAATTTTCACTTTGTAAGAGACCTTATATTACCTTCTCCTACCCCATAATAATGGTAATGACTAGAGGTAAACAGCCCAACTTTTCTAATGCTATTAAAAAATGCTTGATAAGTCCCCAAAGACAGGCATAAGTCAAACTTTGCAGCTTTCCTTATTTTTTGAAGCCAAGGTCATGAAAATGCCATTTATTTTCTAATAACTGATGACTTACCATTAAATCAGGCCCACATGAATGCCTGAAGGTTGCCAAAATTTTTTAATATTTACACACAAAGGTGTGTGTAAAGCTAGTGGAAAATGAAAAAGGAACCCATGTTTTATGCAATTCAGTGTTAGGAAGGCTGAAAGGACAGGCTGTGTGTCTAGGCTGTGAGGTGTCCTTATGCCAAGCTCAGGAGGTGGATTTATCCAAGAGGTACTGAGAGAAGGGATGTGACACAGGAATGTGACGTAACAGAAACTTAGAAAATAAGCATGGTCAATTTCAGAAGCAGATACTCTGATCTTTACCTGGTCATGATCAATATCTGCATCTCCTGTGATCACGATGCGTTTCTCAATTCTTGTTTCAGATATTCCACCTTTTACCGTCTAGAGGTCATAAAGGAAAAGAGAGGGGGGTTAGCAATCACTAAAACATGTTTACACATAATCAGAGAAAAACAAATGGAGCACACCTAGATCTTCTGATAATCATTAGGCAATTGACACTGAGTAGGGAACACTGATGCTCCAGAAATTTCTTTATTTATATGCTCAATGTAGAATTCTATCATCCAATTTGAAAGCAATCTTAAAAACTCTCTTATCATAATTCAGGTGAGATCAGGATGCAATAGATGTCATTTAATCCAAACAGTTCCACTGGAACATTTCATTACAATTACCTGAGTTTCTTCATTTCCGACTGGCCACTGTTTTGAAAAGAAGTGAGCAGGGAAGAAATAGTTGTTTGGTTTTTGTAGAATTTACAGGGACTCCTAATCATTTATAGACATCTGGTTTAGTTAGCTTTCGAAAATTGCTTGATGTTATAGCTCTGATTGTTCTACTGGCTTCATACAAATCCATTTAGCAATTTTGTTCATTTAGTTTAGTGCAATAACAGAAAGAGAACTTGGATTTGCTTTAAGATACGTAAGATGGGTCAGGGTGATAGAAAGACTTCCATCCAATGTTTGATTTGATTCCGCAGGTGGTTGTGACATGAACACAGAACGTGGCTGAACAAAAGCTAGAGGGGACCTGGGAGCAGGAACTTCTGGGTAAACTGCCGAACAGAGTCACTGGCTTGGAGCAAGGTGACAGAGCCTCGGGCATGATAGAGGCTGAGAGATCAGATGCTCTGACACTCTAAACCATGAGTAAATACCACAGTCCTGAGAAAGCACAGATTCAACCTCTACAACACTGATAAATTTACACAGTCACGGGTGACTACACCTAAATATAAGACACAGGGCTGACCACAGAGATCATTAGGTTTTAATAGCTAGATACACTTTAAAATGAACCAATACCATCATGCATTTTGGGGACTTTTTTAATTTACAAAGTTTTTTTTTGTTGTTGAAATATCAAGTGAGGAGGGCAAAAGGGATACATTTGGGACCTTCAGTCTCTAGTAGAAGTAGCAGGCATTACTGGAAAATAATGCTTGGTTAGAAATATGATGACCACAGCATACACTGGAATCATTTGGAGGGCTTCCTAAACACTCCTTGGGTTTCAGAAGATCTGGACCAGGGCCACAGTATTCACGCTGCTAGCAAGCCCCTGGATGAGACTATTGCTGCAAGTGCAGAGACCACATTTTAAGAATCACTGGTTATCAGATGTTAAACACTTAAGAGAATGATCTGGAAAAAAAAATGCCCCAAATTCACATACTAGAACCTTAAATCAATGGGGGAAATTTACTTTATTTGAATAAATTGGTGAAAATTTCCAATGGTGGTCTCCACTCATTTGCTTCAGTCAGGAGAGCTAACTGGTACTTACCAAACCTATGCTTCTATTTTATTAAGCTCCTTCTGCTCTTATAACTCTCTCAGGTATAGTTATTTTGAACATATTTTTACCCCATGTACTTTACAAATTTGCAATTTGGTTTAAATACAAATGTCAGTGGAGCCCAATTTCTTGCATACTTTAAATCTATGCATGTTTATTGAGGGCACTGTGTGTAAAAATTTGAAGGCTGAATAGGAACAAAGAAACAATTCAGAGAAGATTTTGTTGGCACGTACAGAACCTGGATTGCTTTACCTTGGTGATGTGTGTGGTTGTTGTTGTCGACACGGACTCAGATGTGATGGTCTGTGCAGTCAGTAACGTGCCTGAGTCACCACCAGCCCCGCCATCAATCTTTGGAGATTTAGGGGGGAAAATACAAAGTAATGCTTAACTTCCGTTCTGTTGTCAGAGAAGACCCCTCCCCGTCAAACACGTATCTTTTAAGATCTATGTAGTTGGCAGAAGATGCTAGCTGTCAATCCCCCGCATGTTTGTAATGGTGATTTACTGATCATAGATTGGCTAGCATTTAAAGAGTAAAGGCAAGGATTAAATGCACATGCATGAGCAGAGAGAAAAAAGGATGCAAGTAGAAGATGGGACTGAGACCTACAGGGGAGTCACGAGAACATCTGACTGAGGGCCATTTGCAGACTCTAGAAGAAGAAACCAGAGAACCAAGCAGAGAGGTTTCCACAGTGACCAGAAGTACTGGGTTTGTCGTTTTTTAAGCACAGGTGGGTAAAAATAAATGTTTTCTCATATTACTAAGCAACAGAGCCTGCCTAGGATAGACTAAGCTTACATGATTTGGTTAATTGCTTATCTCTATATTTCTTTTTTAAGTGGCACTGTTCCCGTAATAAGTTTGTGCATATACACAGCCACAATGCATATGGCACACATGCACACCTGAGCATGCACTCTCTCTACATGTCTGTGTGCATATATCGCGCATACATAAATCTTACATCTAGACATATGTCTACATATGGTTTAACTTCTTTGCTTTGATACTAGAAAGTGCTAGAGTTTACCAGGGGAAATAATGAAGCACATTAACGGCCTACAAGTTTATGCTAAGACCACCAAACATATTTGTCTCCAGTTTCCTGATACTGACACAGGAAATAACTGGAAGGTTCAGAGTCTTTCTTACTATAAGTTAGGAGGAAATCTTTCGAGCTCAGGTCATGCTCCTGTATTTCTTTACAAGGGCACTTACCACAATAGAAACACATGAAGACAGGCTCTCCCACCACACCCATTCATAAGAAACCTAGTTGTGCTTATGGGGGCTCTATGCACATTTACAGAGAGCATATCTTAAAAAAATTTTTTTAAAGACTGTTTCATACATAAAGGCATTACAGCTTGAAAAAAATATTTTGAGAGGACAATAATCTGCAATCCTCCACCATGGTACCTTCTAGAACACTAAATTTCTCAGTTGAGAAAAGGGTTGTCTAGGTTTCTAAACAGTTCCATTTTCAAATGATAACTATTTCCCCCTTTTTGTTACTCTTAAGGTTAAATATCTTAACTCTTACTTCAAATCTTTACAGAATCAATGTGTGAATACCAAAAATCAAATACACAAATGTGATAATTATTTAGACGCATAGTATCATATTTATGTAAGAATGGCGACATATGTTATTAGAAAATAATCAACTGTGAGGAGAAGCACAGATGTGTATGTGAATATGCAAACAAAAGTGAGTTGATTTGCTCTGTCTTCATGGAGTCGGGGGTGGGAGGGTGGCAGGGATAAAAGCCTAATTCTATGAATCCACAAATTACATCAGATCCACTAAGCGTTGTAAGATGATGTGCTCCCCAAGTACACATAGACATTCCTGGATATATCAAGCCAGACATGGTTTCTAAGAATAATAAGAGCAACATTGGTACGGTCTGTCCTAAAAAAATCACATATACCCTTCCCCCATAAATACTGGGTCAGCAATCCAACTGCAGCAAGGTATGTGGCTAAAGTACACTTACAAAATGAAAATATAAAAAGCTATGTCAAAGTCAGAAATGTAAACTAGGAGAAGACAGAAACAAACTAAGTAAAAAAGAACTCAAACTGTCCAAGTCTAGAGCTTTTGTACCTGTGGAGACTCATATGTGATGGTTTTGGTCTCCGTTTGGACAATAGGGACTTCCTTGGTGGAGATTTCTGTCCTTTGTGAGGCATCAGAAATTGTTACCATCTCTGTTTTTACCACTGGTGGCTGAAGTGAAAAGGAAGGGAAACATAAATTCTAGAGGTAATAAAATAAATGTGCTTAATGGAGCCTTCAAAAATAACTGAAAAATATCCACACACACACACATACACAAATGAAAAGAGCAAAAGGAAATAATAAGAAAGACACAAAAGAAAAACACTTTCCTTCAAAATCATATATATGTGTATAGATATATATATGAAGAATAAGCTAGCATAATGGCTCCTGAAATTGTGGTAGGTTTCAAATTACAACAGTCCCAAATTACTTACGTGTCAAGCCTGGCGTACAGTGATATAGAAACTTTAGCTTTAAGCAAATAGTGATCAAATTGAAAAGGAAACAAAACAGAATTAATGATGAGAAGTGACCTGCCTCCATTTTTATTACAGTTTAAAGAACCACATGGTCTGTGTAAAGGCTCATGGTCTTTAATTGGCACACCTAGTCGGTAGGCTAAGCTGCACTCTTTCCCCAAAAAGCCCTTGCAGCCCTGCTGATACAGAGATTTCATTTTCAGAAAGAATATCTTCAAGCAGCATTGTTTGCTGTTATACTAATCTAAATCTTACAGTGTTTCTTCTGTATTACATAAGTTAAAATGTGATATATCTCTAGAGTTACTCCACCATTGATGCATTAATGCTCTGAACTATTTAAAACATCCAAACAGAGGGTCACAGGCTGTTTACACTGGAGTCTGCCGAGCATGTATGCTTAATACAGACTATACTGCTACCAAAACACTACAGTGCTTTCCTTGAGAGAAAATTCCCAAGTGTAATAATTTAAAGAGGAAATCTCTGCAGAAAGCAATAGTTCAAAGCATTCAAAGACTTTCAAAATGTCATCTGCTGAAGTGAAATCAGAAATTTAAAAGTAACATAAATCCAGTTAATTATTTCAAGACAAAGTCAGTTCAAGATTTTCCACCCCGTGAACGAGAGCAAACATGGCAAACCCTCTACTTTCGGCATTTAACTTTAGAATCAAGGAACATTCACATAGAAGTAAATCTTTCCTCAGCATAACTTTAACTCCCAAATCAGGGACCCTGCACCTAAATGACCAAGACTTCATCTCAGAGGAGTGTGGAAAGTTCTGTTTCTTGAAGAGAAAAAAGGAAAGACTCATGCTTGATCGAGACAAGTCACAAAACATATAATAATAATCTAGAATTGACTAGAGGACAGAATGCAAAGAGAAGGGTATCCTCTGCTTAGCTTCTCGCTGCCCAGAAGCAAAGCTAAGTCCCTTAACCAGACTGTACAATCCCTGGAATCTAAAACCTGAAATGCCAGTGGTATTCAAGAAATAACGTTTTCATCACTGCTAGATGCTGAATTCTGAGCACCACGGTAATAGGAGCCTGCTGCCATTCCTGAAAATCTTATATTGAAGAGAGAATGAGCCAGAAGGTCAAACCTAGTCGTGACACCAGCAACACTCACACTGACCATTTTTCAACAATACACACACAATTTCCTAATGAAAAGAATTCAGGCATTTAGTATGAGGAGGCAGTACAACTTAAAGATAAGCCTTGAAAAAACTCTGAAAACGTGCAAAGAAAAATTTCAGTGTGAAATGAGAAGGAAAAAACAAACAAAAAAAAACAAAAAACAATGAAGTTTACTCTATCAGGAGTTCCAGTTGCAGTAAAGATGCCAGAAACTGTGACCCCAGAGGGCAGAAAAATCAACAGAGCAGGGCCATCCCCCTTCCTCCCCGGAGAGATCAAATTCAGAATCTTGGCGGAAAAGCTGAAGGAGAGCGGGGAGGACAGCAGAGGAGAGGCAGGTGTTCTCCACCTGAGAAACAGCTCTAGAGTTGAGCTCCCATTTACCTCTGAACAACAAATAATCTGTGGCAAAACATCAGTGTCAACATGGGCCACCTCTCCATTAACCTTCTGCGGCTCCTCCTGTGTTTCTTCGCCGGCGTCTTGCTTAACAGCGCCTTCGTTTACACTCTTCTCGGCAGGGATCTGGGGGCCCACTACCTTTTCCTGGGGCACTGTTTCTACTGGGCCGACACTGGCCCCTGCGTGTGTGACTGGGCTGGCTGCTGGCTCTGGGTCCTCCCTGTCTACTACCTTGGCTGCTGGGCCGGGTGCCTCCTCCACCTCCTCTTCGTCCTCCTCCTGCTCCTCCCTGATGGTGCCCTCAGTCACCCGGTGGTGGGGCCGGTACTCCCCCACGTCCTCCTCCTCCTCGCTCTCGCTGCTGCTGCTGCTGCTCTCAGAAGACAGGGAGGTGGAGTCTTTCTGCATCCCTGGCTCCACCTTCCGCATCTCCCCAGGACCACGCCCAGGGGACAGCTCTTTACCGTTCATTTCTTCGGGGATTACTCTTTCGTCTTTCCCAACCTCTGCCTGCTTCTTCTCCTCCACTACATTCAGAGTCTCAAGTGAACTCTGCACAGAAACAAAAATGGATGAGGGGAAACAAAAATAGATGAATAAATAAAAAACGACGGCAACCCAAATTAACCGATGGCAGGTTCATGTCATGGAGAAAAGCAAAGATGATGATGATGATGGCGGACTGAAAGGGAAGCGGGGGGAAACGTGAGCAGGATTGGAAACGTCGGGCAATGGTGTTAACATGGTAAAGGGGAGAACCTTAACAGCATCAGTGGCTCCGGCGCAAGGCCCTTCGGACTCAGGAGCACGTCTCTGCGGAACAAAAAGCAACCGAGGACACAAAATCAATAAAGGTTTACCTCGACACCCACCAAGACAAACATCTGACACTGCAAAGCAGAGCAGCAAGAATCAACAGCTATAAAAAACCTTTTGCTCAAGGTCACGTGAAGGACAATCCAGACAAATGCAAGAAGCTTAGGGAAGGAAACAAAAACACAAAAATAGCCAGCATCCTCCCAAAGAAATGAAATCCTTTTATTATACTTAGATCTATAAGCTCCTTCTTGTTGAAAAGGTGTGGGGGAGGGGTGGGGTGGGGAATGGAATTATACCAAAGCTTACTCATTATTTTAAAGTTTATATGTTAAGACTTTTAAAATCTATTGACAGCTTGATTTTAATCAGACTTGAGGAGGGAAAAAAACAAAAAACAAAAACAAACAGCATGGCCTGAACACGATTCTTAAATGAATTATCAATAAGATGATATTTTTATATTTTGCTGGCTTACTTAAAAATCAGTTTTAATTGGCAAAATTATAGTTGGTCTCAGATAGTTATTAACACAAAAGTGTTGCCATTTCAGAAATGGTTATTAGCATCCCAAACTGTATTATAGATTAGCAAAAAGGAGTATTATAACATTAGGGTGGATGTCAGTGATGGCTCCAAGTGTTTTCGCTTAGAATTTAGCTCCTCCATTTGAAAATTGAAATGAACCAAGTTTATTATTTGAGATGCTCATTGCTGTCCTCCTGCAGATATCTACTTTGGGGGTGTAAATCTATTTTCGCTAAATACAGCACCTAAACGTTCAAATAAATGCTTGAAGACCAAGTACATTAGAAATATAACTTACTACAGCATTGACAATCAGGGTAGAAACTTTCTTAAAAAGGAATCTGTTTTTAAAGATTAAAATTTTCCTTATTTTTTGAAAAGGCTAATTTATACTGATGCAAATAATTCCTAGCCACGTTTTTGGCATTCCAGTAGCACTAATGCCTTGTGCTCTGACTTTACAAATTCAGCTAGAGACAGTAGCCCTACTTATTTAGGAAGGTATCTCAATGCTGAATGAAGAGCACTGCTCCTCTGAACCCTCTGGGCAGAAACGAACCACACTGTGAAGCTGCCAAGACACTAACTGGACTGGAGCTGCTTCCTACAGTAAATAACACAAGCTCATGTTTATCTGCTCCAGCAACATGGAAAACCATGAGCAAAAGGTCCTAAAAGGACACCTATCAACATATACTCACAGACCATCTTTGACCTGCACTGTTATTCTTAAATGTATGGTAAGAGAACATTTTCAATGCTCAACATTAATACCATGTAAATCATTTCACTGACAGAACAAGAGAGCCATCTTTCCAATGTTATTGAAAGCTGAGGTTTCGCATGTTAAACTAGAAACCTCTAAACTGAGTTTACTACTTAGGCAACATTCAACTGTAACTCCTTACAAACTTCTTTATAAATAAAGATATCCAGTGACCAGAACATTTCTAAAGGAGATATTTCATTATTATTACTTTTATTACTATGGCCAGATGGATTCTGCCCAAGTTCAGGGAATCCCTTAGGGGTCACTCCCCCCAAAATTAAAATTAACTATGGCAAGCACTTCAATTTTTTCCCTATGAGCAGAATTTTTTAAAATAGTAAGCCATCTGAAGATGTTTAAAAGACATTTTGGCTTTGAAAATTTCTGCAAAAAATGCCTTAGCTTCTATGTGGTTGAAGGTTTCCCTCCACATAACACCCCAGACTCTGTACCTCTGTGACTGGTTCAAATGATTCTCTCAATTTAGGCAGACTGGAGACGGGAGAATAGAAAGCAAGAGAAACATCCAATCCGTATCTTTTCCTCGTGTTCAAATTTACTCATTATTTCTTGAAGGTTTCTCCCAGGAAGAGTTAATTTCACCAGTGAAAGCACTGGAGGAAAGGGTTCCTTAATACTCAAAAACTAAAAACCATTCTTAAATGTGACTTTTTAAAAATGGGAAACAAAGCAAAATGCACCTCAGGCAACCGTGAGAAGGGCGAGGAAAGCTTTTCAGAAGGTGCATTAGAGTTCACAACAGTGCCCTCTGCTGTCCAAGTGGTGGCTGAGCTGAAGGAGGCTTTCATGCTATCAGAAAAGCCCTTTTCACTAAACAAAATGGATGTTATCTCCTCTTCTAGGCTCTGGAGAGGTCAGAAAAGGAAGAGCAAAGAATTAGCAATGAGTCAGAACGGACAGCGGTGACCTATTGAAAGAAAGGGAAGGTTACGTAAGAAAGAATCACAGAGCAGCATACATTGAAAGAAAGGCAAGGATTCTAAAGATGCTGCAGCAGGCATCTGTGGCCATTTGCCTGAATGCTGGAACACCGTTTGAAGGCTGTTCATAGCTCTAACCTTCAGAAATGCACTAAACTCTCTGGTTTCTCACTGAAACTTTATCACAAGCTGACCATGACTGACCCACCTGCATATCAAACGGTACTTCGTATAATCTTGAGGGAGCTTCTGGGCATGGGCCTTTCTGCATATAACAGCCTCTTCTGGGGCCCCTCCACTTGCTACACTTATTTCAGTGTTAGACCTTATGTCCCTAACCCCCTGCCTCCAACGCTCTTAACTAGGCACTCTGGGCCTTGCCAATTCCATCGTCACTCTGAGGTCCACTCCATGTTCTGCGTATGGCCTTCACTATTTCAGCTCCTATGATCTCTCCCTTCCCTATACCACTTTGTCCATACCACAAGCACCGTGACAGTAACCCACTGAAGTTCCCTCAGATATGCTAGATATGCTATTGAATAAAGAAATAGTATCTCTTTTCCTTTCAGTAAGAAATGGGTAAAGGAAAAAATTCTAAACAGGAAGACAAACTTCAGAGGGTAAATGCTAAGCAATGTGAAAATCATCTGTCTCTGAAAAGCTACTAAGGTGAATTTAATCTTTGCCTTTCTAGCCCTTAAATGATGGTCCCTAATCTGCCTGACGGTACAACAGGGAAGCTGGGGACTATCTCAGATATTATACCTAGAACACCAACGGTAAGGAATTATCAGGTAGCTCCCTCTCATATTAGACGTGTGCAATAATATGTCCTAACAAACCCCACAGCTCAGAGATCAGAGACAAATGAATGAATAAATGAATGGCACTCTGGGATGCCTCGTGGGACAGTGCCCTAACCGGGATGAGTGGTAGCTACAAGGAGATGTGGAGCATGCTTAGTTGCTTCAGAGATGAGGAGAGCAAGGTGCATAAGCAATTACAATAGCCAGGAGAGAAAAAAGCTTCTGGACAATTTCAGCTGAATTAGGAGTCTCCATAATTACATCAGCCCTAGGGTCAGGTAGGTGGAGATGGTGTCCTACTAGGTAAAAGATCACTGGGGAATTTAAATAAGTACATGCATCTAAGTATTCAATAAAATACATCCAAAAGTACCTTAAAACTATAGTCTATGTAATCTCTACTAGACTCTTGAGAGAAATTTTATACAAGTTCAAAGAAAGAGAAGTCATTCAGTCATTTCTGACTCTTTGCAATCCCATGGACTGTATAGCCTGCCAGGCTCCTCCATCCATGGGATTTTCCAGGCAAGTATACTGGAGTGGGTTACCATTTCCTTCTCCAGGGGATCTTCCCGACCCAGCGATCAAACCTGGGTCTCCTGCACTGCAGACAGGCTCTTTACTATCTGAGCCACCAGGGAAGCCCTATACAAGTTTAACTATGTCATAATTCTCACAATATATAAGAGAATATATTGATACCAAAAAATTAATAATATTTAATAATAATAATTAGCCTATATGTATGTATGCTTGTCGCTCAGTCATGTCCACTCTTTGTAACCCCATGGAGTGCAGCCCGTCAAACTCCTCTGTCCATAGAATTCTTCAGGCAAGAAGACTGGAGTGGGCTGCCATTCCCTTCTCCAGGGGATCTTCCTGACCCAGGGATTGAAACTGGGTCTAACTGCATTGTAGGCATCTTTACCATCTGAGCCGCCAGGGAAGCCCTAATTTGCCTGTTAAAGACTAAGTAATTGATTTCAAATTTTCTGCCTTATTCTCAAAATCATTCATAATATACTAAAGTCATTTTGAAAGTTTGATGTATCGATTTTTAAGCAAGAAACGATTATTTTTTTAATTTATAAAATCCATTATAGACATTTGGAAATCTGGAGAAATTATACCTATGTTTAATTTTTACTTTGCATTTTATTAAGGACTGCAATTTAAAGGAAAGTCAAGAAACTCTGAAAAATTAAGTAGCAAAATGAAGTTGAAAGAAAGACAGCAATTAAAAAGATACTCTCTTAAAAGTCAAAATACTCCTGTAGACTTACTTAACTTTCAACTAATAGTAGTGATATGTTGAGAAGTGGGAGAGGAAGTACATTGTAAGTGGTCAAAAAATGTTTATTGGGTGAATGGATGATTGCAGTTACAACAACCCATACATGTGTCAAATAAGTGCATATTTTCTAGCATGTGCTACAGAGGAGAAGAATAAGAAAAAAGCAATAACTTCAATTGCAGATAAACCATTTAGGAGTTTAAGAGTGGGTGAATTCCAGATTTAAATTTCACATGACATCATTTTAATATTAACTTCTACAATAATGAATGGATAGTTTTCACTGTACATGGTTTATATTGTACACTCCTAAATGATGACATCCAGAAAACACGATCATTTTAAACATCTTCACCAAAATCCCAAAGTTTCCTACTTTAAGGACATCACTTTAAATTGATTAAATGATGTCATCTCACTCACTTCTCGGGAGGATAAATTTTCAAAACTATATAATATTTCAAAGCATATGCTATTAAAATAATCATTTGATACAGAGTCTGATTTGCTTTGGATTTCAAACTAACCTTTCAAGTATATAAAGATGCTACTCAGTTTAACTTTATGATGTTATCTTTCACATCTACAGTGTTCCAAAAACATTTCATCTCACCTAGACCTCAAATTCTTTTAGCGCAAAGCTTCATCCTCCACTTATTCTGCCTCCTCCACCACCCCAGTGTACGTTCTGATAAGTAATACTCTCTACTGATTAACAAAATCAGATGAGGTGGGAGGGAAACACTTTCTCCTTATTCCAATCTGTGCTCTCATTCACATCCCCTATAATGCATTCCTCATTCAGCACCAGGGGGATTTTCGTTAGACACGTGAGATTATATCACTACTCGTCTTAAAGCTCTCCAATGGCTTCACCTCACTCACTCCTATAACAATTCCAAACTGTTACTGTGCTCTTAAAGATCCTGCCAAGATCTGGGGTCTGACCTCTATGACTCTTCTAAGACCTTGTCATTTGGTCTTTCAGTCCTTTAAAGAAATTCCTGTCTTGGGGCTGCTGCATTTGCTCTTCCTTATACATGGAAGAAACTTCACATGTCCACCTTCTTTTTCATCATTAAGGCCTCAACTCAAATGTTATCTCTTCTCATGCCTTCTCAATCTTCCTATAATGTATAATAAGTATTTCATCTCCTTAATATTTCTTTGTACCCCAAATTTTCCAGTCACTAATTTGCATGTCTATCTTCCACACTAGACTGTAGGCATTCTAGTCCCAACAAATAGCAGGTTGATCAGCTGGCCAAACAAACTCAGAAACAGAGGAATAGGGATGAAAAGCAACAGAAAACTAACTTCTCTAGAAATGCTGGATACTTCATATATGAGTAGGACTTCCCTGGTGGCTCAGACGGTAAAGTGTCTGTCTACAATGCAGGAGACCTGGGTTCGATCCCTGGGTTGGGAAGATCCACTGGAGAAGGTAATGGCAACCCACTCCAGTACTACTGCCTGGAAAATCCCATGAATAGCGGAGCCTGGTAGGCTACAGTCCATGGGGTCGCAAAGAGTTGGACACAACTGAGCAACTTCACTTCATATATGCAGGAGCACAGAGAGATCTCAGGGGCTGCTTGTGTGCACCAAAATCTTTTGTCCCATTAAAAATGGGTGTACCTATGGCTGATTCTTGGCGAGGTATAACAGAAAACCACAAAATTCTGTAAAGCAATTTTCCTTCAATTAAAAAAATTTTTAAAAATCTGAAAAATAAAAATTCAAAAGGATTCCAAATGTAATTAGTAAAACAGTAATCTAAATCACACATAGTTTGTTATTTTAACAAAATGACAGCGTGCATTGTGCAAACAGTGCATTTTCACATGAAATCATGGCTTCCCAACTGTCAGCCACATCCATTGAAATTAGGGGTCACTTATCACCTAAATCGGTTGAGATGTCTGCATTTCAAATTGTGGAGTTTCAAATCAAGTCCTTCTGCAATATGGTGATTCTCATCTAATAATCCCATGTTTCTATCTTACACGGAGTTATCTTTTCAAGCACTCAAAAATTATTTTAAAAAATTCATGTTGATTCACAAGGGAAAAGAAGTATCTCATGGCTGCGGACAGAAATCAAGGAAAAGAGGAAAAAAGCAAGAGCAGGTCCAAGGATGCAAGGTGAACACCTTGTCTGCCTCGTGGGTCTTTTCTTCAGCTGTCCGCGCTGCCACCATCTGATGCTTCTCCTTCATGGATAAAATATCCTTGAAAAGATGGTCTCCTTTGCTCTATTGTTTTAAACAATAGACATAATCAACAAATAAGACAAACACATTACACCTACAGCAACACAAACACAAAACGACTGTGTGGATCAGCGAAACAAACCAGACGAAGTGGTACATAAACAGGGGAATCTAATCTCAGCACATCATCAGTTTCCCCAGAAAACACAACACTCTAGGGTTGATTCTGGAATATGGACATTAATATCTTCAGAAAAGCTGAAAATAAGAACTTAAAAGTAGTACAACTTTAGAAGATGCTGCTATGGTGTTTTAAATCTTAATATTGTCAGAAATATTTGCGGTTTACCGATGTTTCTTTTGCTCATCTGCTTTAAAGAGATTTGTCCCTTCCACTGTCACACAGAAATTTAAAGCAAATAACAGCTTTGCTTTTAAAGAAAAGGGTGAATAAAAAAGCATGAGAATAGCGAATTCAAATGCCTACAATTTGGCAACATTCAAGTCAGACTAGATGATGAATTTAAGGAAAAGAGAGGGGTGAAAGGAAAAGGAAAAAAAGAGAAACTGTAGGGTAACACCTGAACACACTTTTAAAACTGTGTATTAAACATAGGATGATCACTATTTCCTCAAGCAAAATAAATGAGCTAATGATGTTTTTGGTTGACAAAAGGAGAGACTTTGGAGCATCAGAAAAGAACAGATGCAGACGCAAATGAAGAAATATTTAAGAATGTATTTTAAACGCAATGCTTATGTTGGTGGCGGAGAGAAATAAACCATGGAAAGAAAAAGGATGAGTTTGGAAAGACGGGTGAAAATATTTTTAAAACATTAATTTGGATTTCATTACTAAGAAGTTTCAATATAAGTTATATAATTAACATTTTGCCAGTTTTCAACAGAGCTCAGCAGTCTTCAAAGCTAAATTTAACTCTTTATCCTCACAATAACCTTAAACCATTCTAAATATGGTCTATATTACTACATCCCTTTAATTACTAATTCTTTAATTATTAAACAAACTCTTACTTCAGATGTCAATAATTTAAGAACTTATTAAATACAGTATACATCGGTTTTTAAGTCACTTGATGTAACAATTCATTACTACTAATTTACTCCAGTAAAATAGTGAAATTATTCTGAAAGTAGTTGAAAAGTATTTTGAAACTAATACAATTTACCCAAGAACTATGTCAATAAGTATTACACGCTGTTAATAAATATTTAGTATTTAAAAAATTGTTAGCAATTACATTTTAAAAATGGGAATATTTTCTAACTTCTCATAAGAATCAACATAACAGATTAACAACCTAAGTTTTATGAACAGCTGGAGTGAGACATATAGCCAACAAATAGCTAGTCACATACCCCTTGTGTCTGTAGGGACAGAGGTGTGATACGTCGTTTTTCCCATTCATTAGGGCGTGGTTCAGGTGTGGATTCCATAAAATTGCGCTTGAGTTCACTAATGCTAGCCTGGTGTTTCAGTATTTCCTCCTGGGCCTTATCCAGGTCCTAGCAATATGTAACGTAATAAAAGGGGAAAAAAATCCAAAAGGAAAAAAAAAAAAAAACCCAATAGGATAAAAATAAAAAATGAAACCAAAAATAAGACAAAGCAAACTTATGATTAAAAAAACATAATAAAGCAAGAAAGATGCCAAGTCTCAAAAGCCATATCACCACCTACAAATATGAGTTTGTCCAAATTTGAAAATTAAAGCCAATGTGTAATTTTTTTATGATTCACGCCTTAAAGGGTTCTGATTTCTTTGTTCAGAGTTGTTTAAGAATCATGAGGAGGCAGCCACGGAACTCAATGTGGCCAATAAACCCTCAGTTACATTTGAAAGGCACTTTGTTCCTGCAAATTCACCCTTCAGATTTGGGCTACTACTAGAGTTGCATTCTGTGAATATAATGAAGAAAGTAAAATTAGAGAAAGGTGGACTCAGAGCATATTGGGCCTGATGGGAAATCCGGTCCAGGATCATACAAAAAAAGGCGGGAATGGTGGTGGGGAAATAACGGTTGACTTATTTCAGGAAATTCCAGCAATGGTTTTTAATCCTTATGGAATAAACATAACAGCTGCCAGAAGCTGCTTTTGTTTGGTCTTTCTCTAAAATAAATGAACGTCATCTTGGTTTCACGTCCTTGCCAAGCATAAATGTGGGACCCAGCCACCCACATATCAAACGGTCCTTAAAAGAGGATGTGAGAAAAACTACCAGGTCAATTTTCATTGAAATAGGCCCTGACAAATGTTACTTGTGGGATTTTTTTTTTTTTGATTGGTCCTGATAAATGGTATTTGTAGAAATAAAAGATAGTATTCATAAAAGTTTTAACTGAACTTTAAGTGCTTTCTTACATTTCAAAAATCATGGGGCCACCTGTGGATTGTAGCTTTCAATTACACTACTCCCTGAGAAACAGGTCATGCATCTGAGTAANTTTTTTTTTTTTAGATTGGTCCTGATAAATGGTATTTGTAGAAATAAAAGATAGTATTCATAAAAGTTTTAACTGAACTTTAAGTGCTTTCTTACATTTCAAAAATCATGGGGCCACCTGTGGATTGTAGCTTTCAATTACACTACTCCCTGAGAAACAGGTCATGCATCTGAGTAAATGAAATATTCCATATGCATGCACAAGCATAGTACAGATAGCTCATCTAGGAGCTTCTACTGCCATTTGCAAAAACCCAGGAAAATCTAAAAATCTTTGCATGGCATGGAAAAATGACTGTGGCTTGAGATCAGGCACATTTCTTGCATTTGTTCAAAGCGCTGTTATGTATTATTCTTTAGAGCATTTTAGTAAGTTATGCAAAAATACATTTCCAACAGTTATTAAAGCTGGCCAAAGCAACCCAATGGATTAGTCAAATTACTGAGGACCAGAGTTTTCCACTGAATACACTGCTATATACTATCCTAAAAGGAGGGGGAAAAAGAAACAAAAAAACATTCTCGTGTGACATGGCGAATACATTTTACCTTCCTAATTGGGTGGCTAGGCTTCTTTTTCCTCTTTTCTTTCTCACTTTATTTCATTGCTTCTCTCTTTTTAATCATAACAATCCCATTAATTAGCATCTTCTCAAAAGGAAGATTTTAGGTAGACCACATTCCTAATTGCAGGGATTTGGGTACTTCTTCACTTTACCAAAAAAAACCAAAAAACAAAAAAACCGTGGACACCTATCTAGGGCCAAATGAATTAATGCCAGATTGACAAATATTTTTTGCAGTTAATATACATTAAGGATGGATCATGTCCATTAGGAGAAAATAGGTCTACTTGCAGAACTTCAAGATTAATGAATAAAAACTTTATTCATTTGATTACACAGAATCTTTTTTTTCCCAGGTGTCACTTTGAGAACTTCTCACAGACATATTCCTACCTAAGCCACTTTAACAGAACAAGTCAGAATGCTAACATGCACTCCCACATTGAATTTTCCCCATGCATTTCGTGCACTGTGCTTGAAAGCTGCCAGCCAGCCAGCCTGTGCGTGACCCCCCGTCCACAGCAGCCTGGGCAGCCATTCGGACAGAGTTGTTTTCTTAAATTATACAAACCTCCAACATTAAATTGCTATGTCTGACATAAATATTATCTCCTTCTACTCTCAAGGAATTTTTCTGTGAAATTAAATCACACATAGGGAGGGAGGGGGAAGGCAAATAAACATAAGTGTATCAATCAGCAAGCACCAGAAATGACCCAGAGTTGGACAGTCTAAGACATTAAAATAAAAGAGAAATAAAAATCTTAAGAACCTAAAGCCACAATGAGCAAAAGTCACAAATAAATCCTAAATATGCACCACCCCACCCCCGTGCAATCATAATGGCAGGCAGCAACTACCAGGAATTTCAACTTTGGGGGAACAGTATCCACCTCCTCCAGCTGTGTTTCGTCCTCTTCCATCTTCGCCTGAAGTCACCCAGCAAGCGGCCAGAGAGAAGGGGAGTATTATTGGAAACGCTATCACCGGTGCAAAGAAGCTGTATTTGAACTTAAATGGTGAACCAGCATTACCAACCTTTATTGTCTGGCCCTCAGAAGACGCAGAATATTAAGCCACTTTGGTCTTTCTTCACCTACAATGTTGTACAAATGATGGAAATGGTCCTTTGCAAAGGTGGAAGAGAGAAGGGAAGCTTCACTCTTTCTCAGTGCTTTTTAATATGTTTTGACTCAGGAATGAAAATATGAGAGTGTAAAAATGGCATAATTCAGTCTGTTCTAACCTGAAATATTTAAGTCAACTGGCTGTGAGGGCAAAGTGTAATGATGCAAATTTTAGCTTTCCCTTTCTATCAGGGACAAATGTTCACCCTACATAAATTTCTTTCCTTGGGGAGGAACTGGTTTATTTTGCTACTTTTATGTAAAATGGTGGATAGTAAAAACTATTCTTGAGTTTTATAGTCACTTTTCTTTCATAAAATTTTTCAAACAAGAATATTTATTCATAGTTGGACAATTCTCAGTTATCTAATGATCCAAAGAATAAATCTGTGTATTTAAAACTAACAGAAACACTGATGACTACTGACTCATGGAAGGGAATAGCGTAAAAGAAAAATACTGATTCAGATACCAAAGGAAAATAGTTTAACCTTCACATCTTGATTTAGAGTAGGATCATATACATTATTTTTCTTCTTTACTGTGCTTTTTTTTTTTTTTTAACCATTCAAGCATTTTTGAGAGGTAAACTGGGAACTCAGAGTATCTTTTGATTAAGAGGGAAAATTAGAATACAACCACTCAACAATCTGTTAAGAACAATCTTCTAATTCCTTGGTCAACATTCCTCTAAAATGTCAATCTTTGGCATCCCTTGGGTAACCTTTAAAAATCATGGATTCTCCCCCTATGCTTAATTATCTTCACATTTTTCCTTAGGTTTGGTCTAAATTTTGTGATTTATTCTATGTAGGAATAGTACCTACAGGATATGGGACCCTAGATCCCCAGACCACATTTAGCAAAACAATTAAAAAAAAAAAAAAAAAAACCCTACTGCACATGTGAGCACAGCTTAGTACTGTAGAGGTAACCTTATATGGGGCAGAAATCCTCAAACCAGATACTTAATTTTAAATAAAAGGACACTAAGAGGTCTGACCTAACCTTAGGGCTACAGCGTCTAAATTTTCAAACTGCTGTGGTTCATTTTTCATAAGTATTTTTTAAAGATAACAAGAAGAGTATCTCCTTAAAAATACCTGACAGTGACTCTCAGATATGATTTTTAGTAAAAAAAAAAAAAAAAGTAAAAGAAAATAAACTACATGAACTTCATCTGGGTCCCAAATGCTACAATAATAGGGAGACAAAGAGTTTCTGAGATTAGACCTACACACACATCAGGAGTAACTGTCACAGGTGCATTCTCCTAAGTGAAGAACAAGCTTGGCTTTCTAACAGAGAAATGGTAACACTAAGGAATTCTGCTAATACATATTGATCAGTTATGTCCACTGTATTCGAAGCTCTTTTCTACATCAAAATAAAGTTTCCATCCTAAAGGAACAGCATTAACGTTTATGTGCAAAATGGATAGACCCACATCAGACTATTAAGGGCAACGGAGGGCCCCCTCTCCTTTTTTTGTGGCCTAGTATGGTTCAGATATTTATTTTAAAAACCTGTAACTTTGCACTCAACGTAGAATATGTGGACCTAGTCAACGAATATCAGTGAGGGGAAACGCTTAATTACACTTATTTCTCATGCATTAAAGCTATGTGTGTGTGTGTCAAAGTGTGCAGATCATACTGTTTTGAGGGCAACCCGTGAGGAGATTTATGCGCATGTTTACACTCTACATTAGGAAGGGTATTAGATAAAGTGGAGCTTTGCTGCCCGCACAGATTTAAAGCTTATGCAGGAGAGCCAGTAACTGCTTCCTCTTCCTCTGTTTTGTCACTCAAGTCACAGTCATAAGAAACAGTCAGGGCAGCAGCTTTCGCCTCCAGATAGCAGAGGGATAGAGCCAGAGGAAGGGAAAAGGTGAGAGAAAAAGGCACTGACTGAGAAGCAGAGAGAAGGAGCCCAAAGATGAGGATGAGAGAGGGGAAGAACGAAGGGGAGGCGACGGGAACGTAGTGCCGGACATCCGCAGGGAGGAAGGAGACCCAGACCTTGGGGAGGCTGGGGAAGGCAAGGTACCCGTTGTCATCGAGGAGCGAGGGGAAGCGAGGCAGAAAGCACCTGCAGAAACTGAAGGAGAAGGACCCACACTCGGAATCCGTGTGGTCAGCCTCTTTCGGAGGCTTCTCAGGTGCAGGGAGGCAGTCAGGCTCAGGAGGGGCTTCAAGAGGACCTAAGCCAGGATCACAGGGCCCCTGCCCTGACGCCTCGCCTGTGGAAAGGCACTCTAAGCTGTCCAGAGTGATACGATCGGCCTCCCCAAAGGGGTCTTCCTCTGAAATGTCAGAAAGGAAGTCCATTTCAGGGACTGGCAATAGGTTTGGGGAAAGAGATGAAGCACAGCGGATGAGTGGTGAAGGTGGGCACAAGGAAACAGGCTGTTGTCGAAAGCAAACCATGGTTGAATGTGAAGTTACACAGCGGATACAATCAAAGGAAGGCCAAAGGTAAAAGAATGAAAGAGGAGAGAAGAAGAAAGTTAGTGAAAACTTTTACTCAGAAGTAACGACTGCATTAACAGTATCATTAGAAAATTAATTAAATGATCCACTTTTAAAAGAGGAAAACTGGACTACTTTCATCGCACACAACTTAACAGGTATAGCTTGATACAATTAGCATTTCCTGACTGGTTGCAAATGGATCCTATGAAACTCAGATAGCATTATTACTTTTAAACCTGGTTGCTGCCAAACTTTGAAAGTATCAATGAAAAGGCACACTGAGTCATTTGCCAAAAACAGGCAGAATTTCCCTTGGAATTTAAGAGAACTTTTCTTTTGTATCATATTAACTACGCAGAAAAGAATAGAGACTTCCCGTGATGCTGAACTCTCCTGGTTCTGATGGAAGTAGCCACTCTACTGGGTACATTGGTAGCTAAGTCGTGTCTGACTCATTGAGACTCCACAGACTGCGGCACACCAGGCTTTCCTGCCCTTCACTATCTCCTGGAGTTTGCTGAAACTCATGTCCATTGAGTCAGTGATGCTATCCAATCATCTCATCCTCTGTCACCCCCTTCTCCTCCTGCCTTCCATCTTTCCCAGCATCAGGGTCTTTTCCAATGAGTTGGCAGCATAAACTCTCCTGACAACTATTCAGTTATTGATGGATATTGTTTGATGTGATATCCGTTATTTTTAGTTAATTTTTAACCAAATCCTTTGCAGAATATGATAGTTAAAGACTTTTTAACAAAGCAATGGCTCGCTCTACCTGAAGCACTTGTCCCTGCAGCATAAGGCAGGGCCCCCATGGTGCCTGAGCCCTTCTCTCTGGTTGGGAGATATCACTGCAGGAATTCCTGAGACACTGGCAGTTGTCTCTTGTAGCAGGTTCTTTATAAATTCATGTTACACATCTTTAAAATTTTCAATGTTAAAATTTTGAAAACACTATAAGTTTTCAAAGTTAAATTTCTGGAAATATTATAAGCCCACAGGATGATTTTATTTCTTTTTTATGTTTACTTCCAATGTTACCTATTTAAAAGTTTCTCTGTGGGTTATGGAAAAGAGACCTGAAGGACTCAAAGCCACTTCAGATCAACTTCTAAGTGACTACACTTACACTTGCCCATGGTAATATAAAATAACCCAAACAAGTCTGAAAACACAATACAGGTTACTTCTCCATTCATTATGGCACATGTACCAAATAAGACCAAAAGCCACACTCCATCTTCTCACACAGTATTCACAAAACAATTACTTTTTGCTTAAGAATTTCTTCTTCAGTGACAGATTATTAATGAAAAACCATAAAGACCACCCTTCTTCATTTCAAAATATTCAAGTCAATATCATAATAAAATTATCAAGACATAGGCTATATCTTAAAACTTACTTGAACAAACCAAATATGAATTTCAAATCATAGCTTTTATAATTGGGGGGCTTAATGAAATAGGATGATTATAAAGATGGACAAAAGGTCAATAAATTACTTACTTGGATTAAAGTAACTTATGTTGAAATATTTTGCTTTGAACCACCACCAGAAAAAGGTTAGAGACTCAGTCCAAAACAGCAAGAGTCTACACACATATGAAAGGTGGAAAGTTTTATCAACAGAGAAAATACAATGACTGGTTTTAAATGATACTTGAGTTCTGAAACAAATGCAACAGACAGCCTCTGATCTAAGTACACATTTAAAACCGCGAATTCCACTCATTCACCATACCTTTCCTTCAATGAGCGGCATATGCGGGGCTTTAGCTGGGCTTCTCAGGTCCCTTCTGCCATTACCATCTTGTACCATGGCAGTGCTCACAACTCCAGGGCCTTGTGCTGAAACCTCCCCAGCAGGGCCAGGAATGTCCTTCATAAGACTTTGGTCCACAGCATCAATCGGAGCTAGTGACGAGTGATTATAGGAATCACGTTAGGATGTTTAAATGAGAAAATGTTATGAAAACCTCCCTTTCCAGATAAGTAGGCAGCTTACAGACAATTAATAGAAACTAGAAGATTCTTTGATCATGAAAATAACAAATCAAATAAACTCATGATTATACTTTAAAAAAAAAAAAAAAAAAAACTCTGACTTGTAATGCATTAAATTACACCAAGCTCTCAAAGTCACAGATATTTGAAGGAGAGAGCCTGATCATGGAATTGGCCAGTAGGAGGAGCTCTAAGACCAGATGATCAGTTCTCTGGGGTTTCTTTAATCTTGCCTGCACTTATTTCTGAATCTATCTATTGCAACAAATAATTACCTAGTTATTAAAATGGTTTGCTTTCATAAGTTTTAATAATTCCTCCATAAAGGAACCTTTAATTAGAACACTAGTCAAAACTGTGACAAGACAGGAAAGGTAGATTTTAGAGAATTAACTTCTATATTTATGTTTACTGTTTTTTATGTTTCTAACCTCCCTCCTGAATGCCTCGACTTGACCTGCAGCAAGCCTAATACATAGAAACCTTCTGCCTTAGCAAATCTGGCCTTTTGGGTCCCTTCATCTATCATACAGATGGGCAGGAACATGTACTGTGTTGACATTTCCGTCATATGGCAGAGCAACCCAAGATGGCCTCAGATCTCAACAAGGCCAAGTGAGCAGCAACTGGCAAAAGCCTCTATCTATCTTTAGTTTCTCCCCCAAAGAGTGGGACAACCACTGCAGACATTTCACCTGCATAAAAAGCATCTTCCTGACACAGTATGGTTGGCTCTGGTTCCAGGCTCCCAGGGAAGCACAATAAAGACAGGCTTTTAGGCTGCAAGCTCTTGAAGGGCAGGGACCGTGTGTGACCCACCATACCGAACGTGGGCAACATCTAGACCCCTAATTCTTGTGTTACAAGAAGCCTCTTAATCCACACCTCACATGCCCTGTCCAAACTTCCTTCTTTTCTAGTCTCACCTTTCACCAAATTACTGAAGTCAGAAACCTGGAAGTCTTTTCCTTTACTCAACAAACAGTACATCCAATAGAGTCCTTGTATGTATTTCTAAACATGGCAAATTCCTTCCATCTCTATTTTACCATCCAGGTACCTTTTAAGAGTCTCACGGCTTTTAAACTCTCATACTTTGGAAAGCCTGCACCAAATCCAACTAAACATTAAAACAAAACAAATTCACATCATACATTAAGTATAATTATTTTCTAGAGTTTTGAACTTTTAAAAAGATTTTAATAATTTTTCTTTGAAAAGTATGTGGCTTGAGTAACTCTTTAACCTAAGATTATGGTCCCTAAACACTCACTATGCATACTCAGAAACTTACTGCAAAATGAGAAACTCTGACCTAGAAATGGTTTTAAATGTAATGATGTCAAATTTTAATGAATATCAAATTTAAAGTTACATAATGAAGTTGGCAAGATGTTGACACTGCACACTTTTATTAAACAGTCACTAATTTCAGTTTGCTGCAATTACCTTTTGTCAGGTCTTACACCTTTGTAGAACCCTGAGATTATACGCCCAAGGAGCTGAACCTACAGTGCCAATTGGCTAATTGGTCTACTACCGTCTGAGATAAAACCACCATGACTCTCACCAGGACTATGCCTAACCAGTCGGCCTGAACTTCCTCCCTCATCCTCTCCAATTGTTCTAGACACGGAATTAATCAAGTGACTTTTTTTTTTTAAAAAGACAGCACTGTACACTTCATGGCATGCCAAATAGATGGGGAAACAATGGAAACAGTGAGAGACTTATTTTCTTGGGCTCCAAAATCACTGCAGATGGGGACTGCAGCCATGAAATTCAAAGATGCTTGCTCCTTGGAAGAAAAGCTATGACCAATCTAGACAGTATTAAAAAGCAGAGATGTTACTTTGCTGACAAAGGTCCCTCTAGTCAAAGCTATGGCTTTTCCAGTAGTCATGTATGGATGTGAGAGCTGGACCATAAAGAAACCTGAGCACCGAACTGATGCTTTTGAACTGTGGTGTTGGAGAAGACTCTTCAGAGTCCTTTGGACTGCAAGGAGATTCAACCAATCTGTCCTAAACGAAATTAGTCCTAAATATTCATTGGAAGGACTGATGCTGAAGTTGAAACTCCAATACTTTTGATGTGAAGAACTGACTCATTGGAAAAGACCCTGATGCTGGGAAAGATTGAGGGCAGGAGGAGAAGGGGATGACAGAGGATGAGACAGTTGGATGGCATCACTGACTCAATGGACATGAGTTTGAATAAGCTCTGGGAGTTGGTGATGGACAGGGGTCCTGGCGTGCTGCAGTCCATGGAGTCACAAAGAGTTGGACACAACTGAGTGACTGAACTGACCTGTACACTTATGTGCTGGCACAAGTGTGTACATATGAACACATAGAGTCTTCAGTGGTTCCCTAGAATAAAAACCACATTCCCCACAATAGCCTGCAAGGTCCTGTGTGATCTGTTCCCAGCCTACCTCTCCCCAGCTCTAATCAGCTCTGACTACATTTGCCTTCTTTCTGTTCCTGGAATGTATCAAGCTGTCCCCAAGCTTATGACCTTCAGACTTGCTACTTCTAGTAGTGCTACCTGGAATCTTTATCTCCTGGTTCTACTCTTTCTCATCCTTTTAAGTCTCAACCCAAATGGTTCTTCCTCAGACAGACCTTACCCAGTCTGTAATGTCCTTGATTACACTTTCCACTTTCAGGAAATCATGAGTTCCCTGTTCTCACATGCATCCTGGGTGTTAGGATCACTCTCAATGACTGATTTGTCTCATTTCAGGTTTTAGTGTGCAATCCTGGAATCTCACTGTTCTAAAATAGCTATCTAGGTTGATTTTTATTTGATATTTGATCTTTAGATATCACTCAGAAAGTAAAAATCAATGTAATCACTAGTAAATTTGTTTTAATTTAAGCCTTAAATTGAAGAATATTTATATATCTAAATAGTCTGATTAAAAACAGAAAAAAGAAACTACAATACATGTAAATAACAACAACAAAAAAAGGTATATTGATGGTGTAGTGGGAAAAATAAAGCTCAGTACCAGGTTACAGCCTAGCTTTGCTCTGAAGGGGAAAAAAAAAGAACATAAGCCCTAACCAAATAGTTCCCTAGCTGTCTGGTCATGTATTGGCATGAAAAGCCTCCTATTTTTCACAATAACACAATAATCCTTTTGATGACTTCCCCATCTGATGAATTACAGTGTCCAAAACACAAAAGGAAAAATAATGAATTACTGTGCCATGTTTGCTGCTTTTACTTGTGAAAATCATTGTTTTCAGATACAGACCCACTATAACCCACTGCACTAACTGCCCATACAAGATGGTGGGTTTCCTTGAGCACAGTTTATATACCTCCAAGAAAAGGCACTGCTTTACTGCTCTTTTTAAACTCTAAAAACTCACAACATATGAGCTATAAAACCCTGATAGTTTACAAACAAAGGCTGAAACAGTGTCACAGAAAGAGGAATGGTTTCTCTAAAGGCATGAAACAACACTGATCGCATTTATTCAGCACTCGTATAAATTCTCTGTGGCAGGGGGCAAGGCTTGTGAAATATTTACACAAGCGGGCACATTCTTCGGATTTACTTGGAAAAAAGTGCTCAGTTGTTGATGAGCTGAAAGATACTCTGACAACTATCGCACAGCAGTAATTCATTAAATGTAAATCACTACATTTGGGGATGTGGACATTTATTCAAACCACAATTTATGATCCTGTTGCACATTTTTTCTGTGGCCTCATAAATTATATGAAAGATTCTCCAGAAAATTCAGTAACTATATATACCAAAATGCCCACCAACAAATATTATTAACTATCTCTGTGTGTCTGCAGCCAAATCTGTTTCCTAAGTTTATTCCAGGAAAAATAGATCTAAGCCAATGAATGTCAATCCTTCACTAATGAGAGAAGAATTTTTATCTATTAGCATATCTAGCCTGCTTTAGCTAATTATATGAAACATAAGCCATTCAAGTTTGTATTTCAGAATGATTAACAGCAATATTAATAACAATCAAATTTAGGTTTTTGCTGATAAACAGCAGTAAAATAGAACTTATCCAATTCAACACTAAAGGATCTTTTGCATATATGTTTTGAGATTAAGCAACCAAAAAATGTTGGGAAACTACTTTTGGTAGAAAAGCATCCATACCAGTTACTTGCTAGTAGGTAGAAAAGGAAAATTTTTTTAAAAAAATCTAAAAAAAACCTCAGCTCTTTTATAGAAAACCTGCTATTAACCCAAAATTAGGGTAATAAGATATATATATATGTATGTGTGTGTGTGTGTGTGTAAAATGAAGGAAAGCAACATCAATTTATTTCCATGTGTAATTTATTTAAAAACTACAAATACATAGCTAATTAGAATTTGGATAGAAAAAATTTATACAAATTTGTAAATGTCTCTCCTAGGGTGTAAGGACAGATGAACACATAATATTTCCTTTCTTATTGTTAGAACAATGTACTTAAAACTAATCCTTGAAGCTGTGAATGGTTTCCTATATGCTAGAATGTCTGTTAAGCTTTAATAAGCGTTTTTAAACTTAAAACTGTGATGATGCAATGAATGTTTTGCATTCCTCTGAATAAAGGGTCTATATATGCTGCTACACCAAAACCCCAAGTTTGCCATTAATTAATAAGTTCAAGAAATTTAATCACATAAAATACATCAGCAGTCTGTCCAACATCTCATCAAAAACTCTAACATCTGTGTGTTTTGACAGTGTCAAGAAAATTTAGGTTCAGAACAACTTCAAAACACTATAAAATTATTTTCATATAAGTGTAATTAATAGTATTTTATTTACTCAGGAAAAAAATTATCTAGAGGCTATCCCTCTAGGTATTTCTAGGGGCCTTGTTAATAACTAGTTCAATATTTTCTAATTCCACTGGATTAGAAAAAGATAACTGGAATCCAGAATCCTAATACAATAAATGTGTTTACCTCCATCTAGACTCCTGGAGACCCGTTTACTAGAAGTGCGTTCGAAGTGCGGGGCCGGCCGGTCAATCAGGCTGCTGGCCTGGCGGGTCTGCGCCTGTGTGCGGCCACTGTAGCGGAATTTGGACCCTAAGGTCAAGAACTTGGCCTTTGGTGGCTGCTCTGGAGACACAAGCCTATGAAGGTGGGGGAAGGGGAACAAAATTAGACTTCACGGATTTTTTTTTAACTTCGAAACTATATATTTAAAATCTCACTTCATTAAGTATGATTATTTGGTCCAAAAAATGCTGCTTAAACTAATAAAAGTGAACGCTGTTCATAAACCTTCTTATATACAGAGCTTTATGATCATGATAGGATGAATAAACCCTCATTCATGTATTCATGAGTAATATGTTTCCCTCAACCTGAGCAAAAACGCAGCTGTTCTTTGTGTACCCCAAAGGTTATTTATTTGTATCAACTTAAATCATTTATATAAACACATATGCCTGAATTCTTGCTCCTAGCCTTAAGTGCCAAGTAGCAATCCACTACCATTAGCAATTCTTAATATTTATGTCTATTTCTCTGGGAAAGAACATCTAACTCAAGAATCTGTTCCATCAAATGATGCTCTCCCGTGAAGCACACAACAGATCCGCAGAGATGACTAACACTCTTTATTGGCAGCATGATTCTACTGCTTAAACCCTGGGTCCGTAATGAATGAGGTAAAACTTTATTGATGTCAACTACTTCCAGACTTATGTGAAAACACATTTTTAGTAAATGAGCCAATCTTGTCTGGTATACAACCAAAACGATCTTGCTTTCATCGCCTGATCAAAAGCTGGCAAAGCATTTTAACAAAACAGATAATCCCAAAACTCTCAGAGGATGTATTAAATAAGAAGACTTCAGTTTCAGAATGTGGAGAACTCCATCAAAATTTTCCTTATTATTCTCCAGAGAAGCGTGATTTCTTAAAGGGTTCTTTACCATATCATGTATGTCAGGCATTTCTGCTCAATATTTAGAAATTTTGTGCTTAACAAGCAATGAAGAGAGATTTAAGTCTAGGGTAAAGCCACATATAGTAATTCAAGAGGTGGCTTCCCATCAATTCAGAATTCTCAATCGTATTAACCCAGAAATACAATGTGTTAGATTGAAACTGATAAAAAAAAAGAACTGATACATTCTTGGCTTGAGTCTTGTCGTAGGGGGTAGCAGAAATGTTTCTTGAGACCATCCATTTTATGCCAACAGATCTTCAAAGGAGACACAGATGATACTGCTGAGAAAGCAAAATCTGAAGACATCGGTGCCTCAAACTATACTTTGGAAAAAGCTCTATATCCTTAAATTAGAAAGCCAGAATGTTAAGACATTTAGACAGGAAATGAACTCTTATCTGTGCTCTGTATTCTCTTTCTCTACATGGAAGAAACGGAGGCGCTGAAAGTCTAAACCAACCATGAGGACCAGGGGCAAGGTGAGAAAGGTGGTCATTTACCATGCACTGCCTTCTGATGGACTGAATATGGTAGGTTTCCCTACCTTGCAACCCACCTATAGTCAAAGAAGGCTATGTAAGAAAGCAGTTATGTATAGAGAAAAGGGTCATTGACAAGCTCATCAGTGCAGTAACTAACAAATGCTCATTCTCCTTGAAAAACAAGTTGACTAAATCGCATTTATTTTCATCATCTATTCATGAAGTATGCTCTGTAGGTACTGAGAGACCAGTACCTACAAAAAAAGAGACATTTCTAAAAAATATCTCAAATGAGAAATATGCATTGATAACCCCAAAGGAAATACACCCTGCTCCATGAAAATTTTTAAACTAAAGACAACCAATGCTGGAGAGAATGTGGAGAAGCCAGGACCCCTGCATACTGTTGGTAGGAGTAGAAAATGGTGCAGAAGCTGTGTAAGACAGTAGTGAGGCTCCTTAAAAAATTAAAAATAGAAATATCACATGATTCACAATGCCATACATGGGTATTTTTCTAAAAGGACTGAAATCAGGATCTCAAAGAGGTATGAGCATTCCCATATTCAATATAGCAACAGTCACGATAATTAAGATGTGGAAACAATCTAACCATCCATTGATACATAAATGGATAAAGGAAATACAGGATACACATAAAATGGAACACTATTCATCCTTAAAAAAAAAAAAGAAGGAAATTCTGCAATATGTGACAATAGGGATAGATCTTGAGAAAATTATGCTAAGGTGAAACAAGCCAGACACAGAAGACAAGTACTACATAATTCTGCCTATATGGTGTATCCAAAATAGTCAAATTCACAGACTCAAAGATTTGAATGGTGGTTCCCAGGGGGTGAGAGAGGGGGCAATGGGGAGTTGTTAATCACTAGGGAAAAACTTTCAACTAAATAGGGTAACATTTGCTCAGTCCTGTCCAACTCTTTGTGACCCCATGAACTATATAGTCCATGGAATTCTCCAGGCCAGAATACTTGAGTGGGTAGCCTATCCTCCAGTGGATCTTCCCGACCCAGGAATCGAACCAGGGTCTCCTGCATTGCAGGCGAATTCTGTAACAGCTGAGTTATGAGGGAAGCCCCATTGTCCCTACTGTCAGTAATAATACTTACAATGTGTTAAATGACCCTGCCACTATAAAACTGTTTTAAAAGGAGAAAAAAAAAACAAAAAACTAGAGGCAAAGAGGGGGGTGAGACTGGACTATCTGGCACCTTCTGCAGGTTCTCCTCTGCTGACTGTCTTCCCAGAATGAGCAGCTCCATTTGAGCATTTTCTCTTATGTCCAGTTTGCAAAAAATATAAATCCAAGAAATACAAGAAAAATATTTTAAACCTAAGAAATATAAGATATATGTCATAATGCAAAATGGGGAAGTCATCAACCAGAGGATTTTTATTTTATGTCACATTGAGACAAAAGGGATTTCTTGCCCAACTAACTGAGAGTGGTGACCACATACGCAAAGTATTAGCTTACAGATCAATTTCCTGATCACAAAGAAATCTTTAAGCAATTAGGCTACAATTAAACAGAAACAGGCATCAAAACAAAACAAAACAAAAAGGGTTGAACACAAGCATTTATAAGTTTTCTCTAAAAGAATTTTTTGGTGACTTAAGTCAGTGGTAATGTGACTCCTCTGAAATGAGTATATTAGAGCAGTCTTGAAAGTAGATAAACAGCACACTATGCTACCAAACTAAGAATATGATAAGACTGACAAACATTACATACCAGGAATGGTTCTAAGTCTGTTTCATGTGGACTATGCCGTTCACTTTTCAAAGCAACCCTATAATGTAGGTAGTATTAATTACTCCCATCACATGAATGATGAAATGGAGACTCACAAAGGTTGAGTAACTTATCCATGTCACACATCTAGGATGTGGAGGGACAGTATTAGACCTTAAGAGTACAGAGCAGAAACTTTAAAGATGAAAGGTCTAGTTCACAGCTGTCTAGACTGCAGAGATAGGAAGCTGAGGCAATGGAGAAAAGACCAGCACAGCACACTTCGCTAAGAAAAGTGATGTTGAAAATCATGCCCATGAATAAAAGTATGACAGAAGAAAGGATGAAAGCCACAGGAGGCTGCTAAGTCTAAGGAGATCTCCTGGTGTTTTTGTTTCTTTCTTTATTTTAAGGGAACAAGACACACACATACTTATTGTTCAAAAAAGATGTCAAAGGCACCCATGGAAGGGCATGATTTACAGAATGCAATCCTACACATGAGGCATGGGATCAAGGCAAAGGATTGACTCCTCTTCCTTGAGACAAGAGAAGAAGAATGAATGAAAGAGAGGGAAATGATGCTTAGTTATACAGAAAAAGGGAAGATGCATGAAACCCACAGTGTCTACTATCAGCATACCCCATGACGGAGGGCATCTGAGCGGTGGGGCAGGGGGCCAAAGACAACCATGCACATTTGTGATGGTGGCCCTGAGGATCCAGCCAATGTAGGGAATGATTGCTCGGCAAAAGCATGAATCCACAGGGCTGTGCGAATATGTCTATGACAACAGTTATGCTATTGAAGGCACTGTGTGGCAGTACAGGTATAGAAATGACGAGATCAGGACACAGGATTAACCCAGAGCCAGGAGACTAGAGGCTGATGTGCAACAATGACCAGGGTTAAGGGCGTTAGAACACTCCTGAAAAACTAGCAAAGGGGCAGGTCCAGAGCTGGTTTCGTTGGGGAGGAAGTGGAAGCAGAGGGAGCTGGTAAGAGCAATGAAGTAAAACCTAAGGTGAGTGACAGTGGAAGAACAGCCAAGGTGAGAGGGTAGAAGGAAGGGCAACTGGAGTTTTGGCCATGGCAGAAGGTCAGTTCTAAGCCATGAGGAGCATGGCCAGGTGACAGAAACAGACACACGAATGGGGAGCCCGCAGAACCGTAAAGGTGTGGCTGTGTCTGCCACTCTATCCACGGCCACCGCCTCGGATCTTGAGGGTACCCAGAGCTGCTCACATGAATCCCAAGCTGTCTTCTCAAAATTACCTGTAGAAAGTATGATGTTCCACACACACCTTCCATAGCCTTTTTGCTGCCCGATGGTTTGGCAGCTTAAAGCCAATGGTGCTCTCGAACTGTTCCAGCTAGAATAAATCCATGAGACAAATCAGCATGTCTCCTTAAGAACTGATTAGAAGTTACTGAAAATAGGCTCAGATATCTCACTAAAAACTAATTGTTCCTCTTGAAACAAAGGCAAACATCAACCACTGACATAAACCAACTATCCTTTAATGTCCGCTAAAATTCATCTTATCGTCTGCCCATCCGTGGATCTCACCCACTTAGCTGATTCAAAAGAAAAACGAACCCCCATGGTGTGGCAGGCGCATTGTACTTGCTCTGTTCTGTGAAATTGTGGCTGATACTTGTTTTCTTACCAACAGGTATATATATGCAAGTTTATCATCAAAACCCTGACTTGGCTTTTTTTTTTAACCACAGAGGAATAAATAATAGTTCATTTTCTTAAAACTCAATAGAAAAGAATTCTGCTAGCTCACAGCCATAAGGGAGAACATTGACAAAGCCCAGTTAGATATGCCCAGGGCTACGTGACTTTGCTTACCTCTGCTGGCCTAACTTTAATGTAGAAGTTACTGCGCTTATAGGAGATTTTCAAGATTTTCGGCCAAGCGAAGCGATTGATTCTCAGCCTGTCTTTGTAGATGAGGAGTCCATTAGCACATACACCCAGCTTGATGTCCACGCCTTCTGAGTCCTGCCGAGAGAAAGCCATTTGACCATGATTAAAGCTGTGAAAGTTATACAGGTTGGAAAACCTACAATCTCCCTCAAACCATGATCAAGAATGCCAATTTAACGGGTCTGTTTTTCAGTTTCAGCACCAGAACACGTGTTAATAGAAGCAGTAAGACACATCACACGTCTTAAATCTAGATACTTCATTTGAGGAGCCAGATTTTAGGTATAGCAACATGACTACAGGATGCAGTATTCTTCAAAAGGCCTAAGTCATATGTTCTCGACCTTGGCTGCAAAACCCAAAAGGGAGGAAACAGACCTTGACTTTGACATCCTGAAGCTAGGGAGATAAAACTTGTTTTGTGAGAGGCTATTTCAGCTCTGGACAGTGTGTCAGCCTGCCCTAAGGTGCAGTCAGCCATTTTACTGTAGGCAAATTTATCTCAGATGGACTATGCTAGCTAATGGCAGTTAAATAACGCCTATATTCTGCAAAACTAACCTCTCAGACAGTTTCTATTCTAGGCTGACAGTGTTGAAATCTTTGAATTCTTTCAAGCAGTTTTCCAATAACTCTTAAGTGCTGACATCTAGTTCTCATTACAACATTCCTTCAGCCAGCATATTTCAAAGGATGGTAGACTATTCTTAAACTTATTAATACTGTTTTCTTCCCTTAGTGTTTTAATTTGAAAAAGATAACCATCTAGAATAGATAACCATCTTCAGCCTGAAAGACATTTTTAAAAATCAAATAAATTTACGGACAAAAGTAAAAAAAAAAAAAAAAAATTGTCTCCTCACATTTCAAGTAGTGTTGGAAGATCTAATATATATAATACTCAAGGATCTTTAAGAGAAGAAGTAGATCTCACTCAAGATATGAAAAATCATTCTGAGATATTCACATATTCAGAAATCATTAATAACATAAAAAATTCTCACAAAATATGCTAAAACAAACCTCATACAGTCTAGGTTCAAATCAATAAAGGTATAATATTTCAACTGTCTTGCTACTGAGAACAATTAAATTCAATTTTTATCTGTTTTTTAAAAACAGAAGTACAGTACTAGGGGTGTATGTGTGTGTGTGTGTGTGAGTTGCTCAGTCATGTCTGACTCTTTGTGACCCCGTGGACTGTAGCCTGCCAGAGTCCACTGTTCACGGAATTCTCCAGGTAAGAATACTGGAGTGGGTAGCCATTCCCTTCTTCAGGGGATCTTTCCAACCTAGGGACTGAATCACGCTGCAAGCAGATTCTTTACCCTCCGAGCCACCAGGGAAGTCCACAGTGCTAGGTAACTGATGCCAACTGCATTCACCACTGTGATAAATTCATGCATATAAATAATATCACATTAAACCATCTGAGCAGGTTTAAAAATCTCATCTATCAGGTGCTTTTATTCACCAATATCCAGACTGTCACAGTTCTCTCTCGGAACAGAGTGAAAGCTGGAGTGAACCAGTCACAGGTACCCAAGCAACGTGGCACCAGACACAAAAGATGCATTTGTTCAAAATATCACTGACCAAGGCCACAGGGAGTGGGCCGGAAGATTGCCTAAGGCAGCATGTTCTCTGCACGAAGAGGGAGGCAACCTTCATTTGAAACAGTCAACAAAGCCATCACTAGCGTGAGGTAATCTTTCAACAGGACACTGAAGCTATTTTATCTGACTTAAAAATAAACACAATCTGGATCCAAGTTAATCAGTTGATTTTCGACTGTTCCACACATTGTTTTAGAATTATCAGTATCTGTATGAACAGAAATTACAGATAAAGAAGCTGAAGGGGAACAAGTCCTAGCTCTCCATGGTTGACTTCTGCCACTCAGCAACAAAGTCAATAAAATAAACTAATAATAAAAAGGGAGCACTTTCCTTCCTTCCTTCCATCCGCTATGCTTACTGAGGGACATCAACAGGATCCCACGCCCACCGACTTCCAATGGGTTCAGCCAATGGGAAGTTCTCAGATAAGATCAGAGAGGAAGAAGCTGGAAAGGTCAGGGGTTTTAACACCCAGACTCCCTCCCTGTGTAGTCGCATCAGGGTGGCTTTGTCCTTGACAATCGCGGCTCCTGTCAAGCCCTCTCCACACAGGTCTCTCCCCTGAGTTCTGACAGCTACTCTCTGCCTAACCAATCCACACCCAGAAGGTTAGGAGAGCTGTTGTTAACAGCTCACAGGTATCATTCTACTCTTGTGGTTTCCATCTGTCTTTGTCAAGAGCCCTTTTATTCAACATCCTCACCTTGTCCTGACATAAGTGTGCGATTAAAATCTTTTGACAGTAAAATATTAATTAAAAACTTTTAAACATGATCTCAAGGCAATGAAAAATGTATAAACACACAAAACTTTAAACTACATGAAAAGTGTTTTTAAATTGCTACAGATTTTTTTTTTCAATGAGCTACAAGTATCTTGCTCATCAGGTATTATCTAACAAGTCCACTAGGTGATATATTGAATAACTGCATGTTATTCTGACTTTTCTAAAGTGATCTACTCCTAACCACACAGTAAGAACTGAAATTATAACAAAACCAGCAACCTTTTAACTTTTCTAACATCAGTTCAGTTCAGTTGCTCCGTCATGTCTGAATCTTTGAGACCCCATGGACTGTAGCACACCAGGCTTCCCTGTCCATCACCGACTCCCAGTGCGTGCTCAAACTCATGTCCATCAAGTTGGTGATGCCATCCAGCCATCTTATCCTCTGACATCCCCTTCTCCATAACTTCAAAAACAAGAATCCTGAAACCTTCCAGGATTACCATCTAAAAACTGGTTTCTCACTAATGATCAACAAAAGCAGCAGATGGAAGATTCACGTGTGGCAAGAATAACAGGGTTTAGAGGAGATATGGATTCTGGGGGCCTTTAGCATACCAAATCTGCTCTTTCCTCCCTCCCTTAGTTCTGTGTGTCTGCTGACTCCGCCTGTCCCCATCATACAGAGAAATGAGCTACAAGACACTGAAGTGTGGAAAAGATCTGTTTCAACTCCTAGCAGGATATATCAGCAGACATCACACAGATGGGACTACTTTACACTATGTGGCTGCAGGCAACAAGCCAGTTAGTGTAACAAGCCATCTGCATTCTGTTTTATGTAGTTTTTGTAAAAATAAAAACATCCAAACCATAAATAAGATAGTATATGTGGAAGTACTTTTAAAAATTAAGAGTATATAGCAGTTAGCAGTTTAAAATGTTTCTGTCAGAGACTATTTACTAACATGGAGCAGTGTTTCCTAAGAGCAAGTTAAAAAAATTACAAAATAATACTCATAGTATAATCTCATTTTTAAAATGTGACATTGCTCAGATTTTTTTAATAAAACAAGAAAATAAAAAAAAATATTAACAGTGCTTGTTTCTGCATAAACTGATTTCAGTCTTTTTATATTCTGTTCACCTCTATTTTCTATGACGAATGTGTATTTCTCTCGTAATAACAAAAAACATTTAAAGAATGAAGGAAGACACAGAGGAAAAGGCAATTCTTTGCAAATATGAAGTACTATTAACACAAAAGCAAGAATTAATAATCTGAGGCCAAAAGAGAGAGGATATCTTTGAGTGAGGGGCTTTCCTAGAGATTTCTCAAATCCTGTAACTCCTATAACCTGCACTTCCTAACATGGAAGGATTGGCAGGGTGTTTTAAAAGCAGGCAACAATAGGTTCCTGTCTCATGTTGAGTTGACTCTGGACATATTGCTCAAAACCACATACATCTTTCACCTTATCTTTTGTAACCCCAACCCCACTCTCCATCCCGACTCTCCCTACTACCTGATCGTGAAAACTAGGATCATTAAGTAGGAGATGTTTTTTAGACATGAGGCAGCACATGGCAGAGCAAAAGCTCAGAATAAAGACAGGATGAGGAGTAAAGAAGGCTGATCAGGTGAGTCTTATAGTTAAGTATATAGGAAAAGGGATCAACTCATAACATTGAGAAAAGAAGGAAGAATATGGGGGAGAATCAATGGTCCTGCCCCATAACCAGAAACCCCAAGGAACTAGTACAGAACCCTCAGCTGAGGAGGAGTAGCCTTTGCTAAAAGTGAAGTAGGCTCATTTAAAACCGAAGCCCTCTCAGAACCTCAGCCAACAGACCAGGAAGAGGCAGCTCCCCGTCACACTCCCAGTACCTTGGCCTGGTGCAGGTCAACGCCGTACATGGAAAGCCTCTTGGCATTTTCTAGGAACTGAGAATCAGCTTGTGCTGGAGATAAGCCCCTAAGGATCAAAAGAAACAACATTATCTTATTGGTGGATGCAAAGCAAATATAGCCAAAACAGGGAAAGGAGTACATAAGCTTAGAGTTTAGGATGAAGGGATTGGTCCAGCTAAATGCGCAGACAAGGAAGAGACAGATAAGAAGGCTCAACCCTCACCCCCCAGCAATTTTCTCTTGCTGTTGTTGTTGTCAGTCACCACGTCATGTCCAACTCTTCAAGACCCCATGGACTACAGCATGCCAGGCCTCCTTGCCCCTCACCATCTCCTGGAGTTTCCCCAAGTTCATGTCCATTGCATTGGTGATGCCATCCAACCACCTCATCCTCTATCGCCCCCTTCTCCTCCTGCCCTCAATCTTTCCCAGCATCAGGGTCTGTTCCAATGAGTTGGCTGTTTGCATTCTCAATAGGAACCTACTCATTGCAAAGAGGTGGCCCTCCACCCCTCACCCTTTTTATCTTAGAAAGTTGCTTTCATTTTTTTTTCTACTAGGGAAAAAACCCCAGCAATAATGGGTACAATATAAATTAACTTTAAAAATAAAAGAATATAAAGTCATTGTGTCTTTCTGAATAGACAAATTCTCTCCTAAATTTTATTTCACTAGGATTGATCATACTAAAGATCAGAAGTACCTGTACTTGATTTTACAGCTGACATACCCCAACTAAACAAATCTTAAATTCCTAGAAAGCAGGCTTCCGTTAATCTTCATTTTCCCATGGCATTTCAGCACCCTGATATTTCAGTTTCAAATTATATGATACATGTCTACTGAACAAAATTGGAATAAAGTTAATAAGAAAATACTTAAAGCCAAATATTGCATTTATTTTTTTAAAGATGAGTCAGTGAAGGTGGTCTGTTAAAAGCCTCTGATCTCTGAAATTTCCTTTCAAGTCATTTCAATCAAATTTTTTGAAAAATTCAATTTTGAAATATGGGACAAGTTAGAACTTGGTCACTGTGAGTTTTAAAAACTTATGCTTAAGAAAGCCATTTGTTTTCATACAGATGTAAACGTTCTCAAAGTGTAACATGGTATTTAAGTAATTAATAAGCCTCAGCTAAACCAAAGTCATCTTCTGTGGACAGAGAAACCAACTGTTTCATTCCTTTTGTGTCCACTGCCACTCACATTTCTGATTCAAATCCTGATGCTTCATTAGCTCCTTGGCTTTCACAAATATGGTGATAAAAACAAAAGGCAGAAGAAATGCATAATAAATGCCAAACAAGTACATATGTCTGTGTCAAGGGTGTATGTGTGTGTGTGTGTGTGCACTCACATGTGTATATAAAGGGAGAGGACTGGGATAGGGCAAGGAGATGTCATAGGGAAATGTAAATTTTTCTAATAAATGAAAACAGTTAGACCCGTGAGCACAGTTCCTCGTATTATAATCATAAAGACAATGAAAGGATATCTCAATGACTCCAAGTTATCTTGACCAGTCCTAAGTGAAGCTTCACAAGGGCAAACTGATCAATTCTGTCAGCATACTCAAATGTCTAGCCAGTGCTAAGGGAAGCCATTTGAACCCACCACAGCCACTGTCTCCCCAGTAAGCAAGTCTACAGACCTGTGGGTCTTATGCAGCTCTGCCACCTTCTCTTCCAGCTCTTTTGTCTGGGTGGGGGCAAACTGGAAGTCGCTGAGGTCATGACTGGCATGCTCCTCTGGGTCATAGTCTCCAAGTTCAGCCTGCAGTGTGTAAGATCCCAGGAGGGCGTGAGTCACAAAAGAGCAGGGCAGGCGACCTGAGGCAATGTCCTGCCGGAGCTGAAGGCACAAGAAGTATCTGTGAAGAACAGGGAAGAAAAAGTAGAGAGAACAATTAGTCAAGACTGTAACACTCATAATTCCGATATTCCTTTGGAAAAAAATATATACAACATGGCACTCTTCAAATCCAGAGCAAAAAGTCTTCTGTAACAGGAAGCCCATCGTCCTCCATGGATTCCTAATTTTGTGACTTATTTACAGAAACTGAATCAGCAGGGCAAAGTAATAGATGGAAATTCTGAACTGCTATTTTGGCAACAGTGTATTTTTACTATTACAATAAAGAGTTTTGTGACTGCAGGTGAAATTCTAATCACTTAAGTCTCCTTGGATTTAAAACTAATCAAAATTAGCATGCCCTTCAAAAGTTGTAGAGATTAATAAAACTTAAGAAATAGCTGCAGTTTTTAAGCATTTGCAAGAAAAGCTAAGGTTACCCACCCTTTATTCTCTCTGCCCTTTTCATACTAATTTCTTTTCCTGAGATCCTTTAATAATAATTACAAATTAGTCTATACTTGGAAGCCCTCCCCTGCCCATTTACCCCATCCAAAGAGGCAACTAATTCAGTTTACAGTAGAAAGGGCATCAGTTTGAGGGGCAGACAGAGCTGACTATTAATTTACATGCCTAAGACTAACTTCTGGTCTGTAAAATGGGAAGAACGTCAATTTCCCCTTGAAGGTAAGGGCAAAAAATTGGATAATATAAATAAAACACATGGCATGTACCTGGGAATCCCTAACTAGTAGCCATAATCATAATATTATATCATTCAAGGTTCCAAGTGGATTACTATACAGTTATAAAAAATGCTGGCTTTTACTAAATAACACGCAGAAACACGTTATTTATACTCTGTGAGGATCTGGGTTGAGGAGGCGGGGTATCTCCCTATCAACTCTTTGCGGTAACATTTTAAAACCCAATCTCTACTCTTAAATTTAACTTCTTGCGAAGGTTATCATCAACCCCACCCAACAAAATGGCAGCATCCTCCCTCCTTCTTGAAGATGGTTGAGAGACTGCCATTCCTCAGGGCTGCTGGCTTCTTCCTGTGGATTCTTTTGCCTGGCATGAGTGTCACGGCCCTGCCCTCCTCTTGCCTCTACCCAATGCATTCAAACAGATAAGCCGCTCTGGTCCAGGATTCTTGTTGAGTCGGAGAACATGGCCCAGTACATGGAATCAGCCATCCCCCAATTCAGCTACACCTGTATACACCCTAATCTCCTGTCAGGCAGGGCAAGGACTCTGTTTATCATTATCATAATCCCATAGTAAACGAAGTACTTGTGCTCCTTAATTTTCTAGGAAAGACAAGTGCTCCATAATTTTCTTAAGGATAAAAGTCAGCTCACTATCACTGTCAGCATGGGGTTCAGGACAGGGTAGAAGGGGGAACTGGGCTGTCCAGAGAGGAGGGCGGGGTAAAAAAAAAACCATCGTTCAATAGACTTCCAAAAAAACATTTTAAAAAGTTTTTCATTTTTCTGCCTTTGCATCACCTTTGTAATATAAGATCATTACACAGGCACACATGGGTTACATAGTAAAAACCATCTTAGTATTAAAATTTGAAATATTAAGTACCAGTAATTTTTGACAGTATAACATAGGAAACAGAATTGTTGCAATTTAAAAAAAAATCCGTTACTTGAATATAAGTGGGGAATTAAAGAAAAGTAAACAAAATTTTTGAAACTAGAAACATTTCAAAGTATTTTGGAATATTCACTTCCCAGGAAACTTCTAAAACTCTACTCAAGAATAAATATTTTTGTTTTAATGCTGAAATTACTACCATTCCCCCAGGGCACAGAAATGAGAGCTGTAAGTAGAGAATCATTTTTAATATAAACGTAAAGTACCTGGTGATATCTTCTGTCAACTGAGAAGGATCAGGAGGATAAAACTTCACATTAAAGCTGAACAGCCAAGGAAGACCTGTGATTATTAAAGATTATGATTATTTATCTGACCAACACAATGACAATTTACAGATAAACCTTAAAGGTCAATTGGCGTTCACAGAGTATAGATCAGTCCCAGCATAAACCAGTTTGGAGAATTTTGGTTTTTAATTTAAAGAACATATCATTGACAAAGAAAAAAATGAAGTAAAAAATAAAAATCATTTCCATAAATAACCCATCATTAAAGAATAATAAGGTTCGTTTTTTATAAATGTTCACTGGTACCCTCACATGTGAGGTACCTTTACACGGTGAGCTAGAATGCAAAAATTTTAATATAACCTTCACATAATAGTTTAAGATCTGTTTTAACCACAGGATCTCTAGATTCCAAATCTCCACACTTAAAAACAAAAAGAAATCTAGGATTTCTACATTGTTGGGGTTTCAAACGATCAATGTAACCATTCAAGAAATGATTAATGGGCTATTTGAGTGATAAAACATCATAATACTTAAAGATAATTAATAAAAGTATTTCCCAGGTTTTATAAAGTAGGCTTAAAAATATGCATATATAACATATACTTTGCTGTGGTGTGCCTAAAGAGTAAATATAGTAAGCAACCATGTCATAATAACTAACAAAAGTTAAAACACTGCTATCTACATTACCATTTAACTAATGTTTGATTTATCATGCTTCAGATGGCTTTAAAAACAAATCAACAACAAACAGACACACACAACTCGGGACAGGGCAGGTATTATTTGCCAAAAGGGATCAAAATAATTGCAGTGGCTTGAATTTAGAGTTATACTCAAAGTTCATGGTGTTTCCAAATAAAAACCTAAGAAAGGTGCGTGTCTCTGTGTTACTTCATACACTATTTGCAAGCTTTACAGCTGCTTTAACTTTGGACTTGAAGGAAAGTTCTCTTGCTCCAGGGGTCATTTTGTTCTTTTCTCACCATAGACACACCAATTTTTCTCCCACTCAAAAGTCAATGAACTTATTTGCAGGGCGGGAACAAAGACTCAGACATAGAGAACAGACGTACGGACACAGGGAAAATGAGAGGGTGGGACAAGCTGAAAAAACAGCACTGAAATACAGACATGACCATGCGGTGACAGGCAGCTAATGGGAAACTGCTGAACAGCACAAGGAGCTCAGCCTGGCGCTTCTGCGGCAACCTAGAGCGGTGGGAGGGGGTGG
>SJYX01016798.1:251663-268125 GCA_006410675.1 Oreotragus oreotragus
CGGTGGGAGGGGGTGGGAGGGGGGTTCACGAGGGAGCGGACACGTGTGTACCTGTGGCTGATTCATGCTGATGTACAGCAGAAACTAACACAACATTGTAAAGCAACTATCCTCCAATTAAAAATAAATTTTTTAAAAAGTCAATGATTAGTTATTGAATGCCTACTGTGAACACACAGCACCACGTAGCACCCGTGCTGAGTTTGGGCTGAATACATCATTATTCTACTAATAAAGTCAATCCTGCTGAATTTAAGGAACAGATTTTGCTTCCCTCTACACATTTAAAACATCATTTAAAAAGATATGGAACTATTGTGAGTATTAAGAAACATGCCATTTTTTAGCCAGCAGCACCAGGCTGGCCGTGATACATATGTACTTGTTTGAGGTCATTCCTAACCCATAATTAAGCAAATGCATCACAGGATTATCATATCATTTTTTAATGGATCTTTATTTACTTGTCTTCTAGGTATTAACACTAGCACATGCTAATCTGGACAGACAACAGGAATAAGTTTCTAATAGAACATATATTTCAGGATCTGTTTTTCAATTTTAAAGTTGATAAAATGCACCAATAATGCTAAATTTTTTGTTTAGCTATATACTATTGATATTATCATTTCTACTTAGCTATATAAACTGTATGTCTAGCTGTGGATTATTTACATACTAATACAGGCAAGCCTAAGATACATATACATAGTTATGTATTGATATAGTCTTATTTGTGTACATTTGAGAAAATAAAGATTTTAGGGCAATTTTTACACAGGAACTGATAGCTTGTTGGTAGTTAGTGTCAGTTGCTCAGTTGTGTTCAACTCTGCGTGACCCCATGGGCTGTAGCCCTGGACTCCTCTGGCCATGGAATTCTCCAGGCAAGAACAATGGAGTGGGTAGCCATTTCCTTCTCCCGGGGATCTTCCCGACTCAGAGATCAAACTTCGGACTCCTGTATTGCAGGCTGATTCTTTACCATCATGTAAATTCTGAAAGAGATGGGAATACCAGACCACCTAACCTGCCTCTTGAGAAATCTGTATGCAGGTCAGGAAGCAACAATTAGAACTGGACATGGAACAACAGACTGGTTCCAAATAGGAAAAGGAGTACGTCAAGGCTGTACATTGTCACCCTGCTTATTTAACTTCTATGCAAAGAACTGGACATGGAACAACAGACTGGCTCCAAATAGGAAAAGGAGTACGTCAAGGCTGTACATTGTCACCCTGCTTATTTAACTTCTATGCAGAGTACATCATGAGAAATGCTGGACTGGAAGAAACACAAGCTGGAATCAAGATTGCCAGGAGAAACATCAATAACCTCAGATATGCAGATGACACCACCCTTATGGCAGAAAGCGAAGAGGAACTAAAAAGCCTCTTGATGAAAGTGAAAGAGGAGAGTGAAAAAGTTGGCTTAAAGCTCAACATTCAGAAAACGAAGATCATGGCATCCGGTCCCATCACTTCATGGGAAATAGTTAGGGAAAAAGTGGAAAGAGTGTCAGACTTTATTTTTTGGGCTCCAAAATCACTGCAGATGGTGACTGCAGCCATGAAATTAAAAGACGCTTACTCCTTGGAAGAAAAGTTATGACCAATCTAGATAGCATATTCACAAGCAGAGACATTACTTTGCCGACTAAGGTCCGTCTAGTCAAGGCTATGGTTTTTCCTGTGGTCATGTATGGATGTGAGAGTTGGACTGTGAAGAAGGCTGAGCGCCGAAGAATTGATGCTTTTGAACTGTGGGGTTGGAGAAGACTCTTGAGAGTCCCCTGGACTGCAAGGAGATCCAACCAATCCATTCTGGAGGAGATCAGCCCTGGGATTTCTTTGGAAGGAATGATGCTAAAGCTGAAACTCCAGTACTTTGGCCACCTCATGCGAAGAGTTGACTCATTGGAAAAGACTTTGATGCTGGGAGGGATTTGGGGGCAGGAAGAGAAGGAGACGACAGAGGATGAGATGGCTGGATGGCATCACTGACTCAATGGACGCGAGTCTGAGTGAACTCTGGGAGTTGGTGATGGACAGGGAGGCCTAGTGTGCTGCGATTCATGGAGTTGCAAAGAGTCAGACATGACTGAGCATCTGAACTGAACTGAACCCAAAGAAAGGTAATGCCAAAGAATGCTCAAACTATAGCACAATTGCACTCATCTCACACACTAGTGAAGTAATGCTCAAAATTTTCCAAGCCAGGCTTCAACAGTATGTAACTGTGAACTTCTAGAAGTTCAAGCTGGATTTAGAAAAGGCAAAGGAACCAGAGATCAAATTCCCAACATCTGCTGGATCATCGAAAAAGCAAGAGAGTTCCAGAAAAACATTTATTTCTGCTTTATTGACTATGCCAAAGCCTTTGACTGTGTGGACCACAATAAACAAGAAAATTCTGAAAGAGATGGGAATACCAGACCACCTGACCTGCCTCTTGAGAAANATCATCAAAAAAGCAAGAGAGTTCCAGAAAAACATCTATTTCTGCTTTATTGACTATGCCAAAGCCTTTGACTGTGTGGACCACAATAAACAGGAAAATTCTGAAAGAGATGGGAATACCAGACCACCTGACCTGCCTCTTGAGAAATCTATATGCAGGTCAGGAAGCAATAGCTAGAACTGGACATGGAACAACAGACCGGTTCCAAACAGGGAAAGAAGTACGACAAGGCTGTATATTGCCATTCTGTTTATTTAACTTACAGAGTACATCATGAGAAATGCTGGAATGGATGAATTACAAGCTGGAATCAAGATTGTCAAGAGAACTATCAATAACCTCAGATATGCAGATGACACCACCCTTATGGCAGAAAGCAAAGAACTAAAGAGCCTCTTAATGGAAGTGAAAGAGGAGAGTGAAAAAGTTGGCTTAAAACTCAACATTCAGAACACAAAGATTATGGCATCTGGTCCCATCAACTTCATGGCAAATCAATGGGGAAACAGTATCAGATTTTATTTTCTTGGGCTCCAAAATCACTGAAGATGGTCTGCAGTCATGAAAATAAAAGACCCTTGGCTCCTTGAAAGAAAAGCTATGAGCAACCTAGACAGCCTATTAAAAAGCAGAGACATTGCTTTGCCAACAAAGCTATGGTTTTTCCAGTGTCATGTATGAATGTGAGAGTTGGACTATAAAGAAAAATGAGCGCCAAAGAATTGATACTTTTGAACTGTGGTGTTGGAGAAGACTCTTAAGAGTCCCTTGGACAGCAAGGAGATCCAACCAGTCCATCCTAAAGGAGACCAGTCCTGAATATTCATTAGAAGGACTGATGCTGAAACTCCAATACTTTGGCCACCTGACGCCTAGAACTGACTCTTTGGAAAAGACCCTGATGCTGGGAAAGATTGAAGGTGGGAGAAGAAGAGGATGACAGAGGATGAGATGGTTGGATGGCATCACCGACTCGATGGATATGAGTTGAATAAACTCCAGGAGTTGGTGATAGACAGGGAGGCCTGGCGTGCTGCAATCCATGGGGTCGCAAATAATTGGACACAACTGAGCAACTGAACTGAGTTGAACTCAAAAAAGATTAATGTTTACCTATGCTAGTTGTCTCTTAACTGAATAAAAAATCATAGCAGAGACTGGCGTAAGATAGAACAAACAGTTCTTTTGTCCATTTTAATATAAGCAGAAAGAAAGAGGTAAAACTTCATTTCCTCAGCCTACTTTCATGCTCAGGATGGTACAGAATTTCATTCAGGAAACCAGCTCCAATAGTTTGGAAAAGCCAAATCCTATGTGTTACTGTTATTCCTCTTGCTAAATCACAAGGGCAAGTTTTGTAATAACTCTTTAAAAGAAAAAAGATAGGAAAAAAACCTTCACAAATAATCAAAACGTAAGACTGTGATTCATAATCAGCAAGAAAGTCCTGCCCTCTGAAAGTTAGGATAGCTCCATGACTCTGAAATGAGTAGCACATAAAAATAATCCAACAACAAAAGCCAGAACAAACCATGGGAAAGAAGCTCAACAGAACAGCAATCATGTTTCACAGGTTATTCTGCTCTGTCCATGGTCTGGGTCACTTGGCAGGTCCAGCTTCAGAGAAGTCAAAGAACCAAGCATCTGTATCTTCTGTGAATTCATAAACTTTGCCGAGTTTTAACAACTGTAGAAAGGACTAGAAAAAGCTCCAAAGCTTTCTGCTACAGTTTCTTACATAATGTAAGCATAATGTATCTATGTCTAATTACGACTTTTCTTTATTCTACAGAGAAGTCAAAGAACCAAGCATCTGTATCTTCTGTGAATTCATGAACTTTGCCGAGTTTTAACAACTGTAGAAAGGACTAGAAAAAGCTCCAAAGCTTTCTGCTACAGTTTCTTACATAATGTAAGCATAATGTATCTATGTCTAATTACGACTTTTCTTTATTCTCTCCCTTTTCTATTATGGACCAAACATAACTGGATAAAACATCAAGCTGATGATAAATGCAGGACAGAGGAATGGATGGGAGGCCAAGGGTGATAGTCAAAAGACGGGGTGACCCCAGATGACATTAAAAGCCCCACAGCCTGAGAAACCCGTCAGGCCCTCAGTCCTGAGCAAATCAGGAAAGTTACTCTAATCAAAGATATTTTTAAAACATGAAAAGAAAGATGAGTATACAAGAAGAGGAAATGGGAAAAAAATAAATTATACACTCAGAGTGGAAACAGAGAGCACAAAAGGAAAGAAATGACAGGGAAAACGACCCACATGATCAATAATCTGAGAGAAAGGAATGAAGAAAACAAATGTGGAGGGTCAAAACTGAGACACAAAGTAGACGGAAAGAAATAGAAGGGAAAAGCAGAGATGCATTTCAGTGTTTTAACGCTGGGAAGAAATACGTGGGGAATAACAAACAAGAAGGGAAAGGAAACCAACAGTACCCAGGGCGCCCTGCAGGCCAGCACCCAGGGAAGCAGCTGCTCCCTGGGCGACTCTGGGGCCTACCATCCAGAGGGCTAGGAAGAAAGCTGTTGTCTTGTCTAAACATTCCAGCTGTTCGCGGCTCCCTGCCTTTTCTGCTTCAGTCCTTCACAGACCCTGAAGTAAATGAAGCAGCCAGATTCTCTATCAGAGATTCCTGTGTGGTGCTAATGATTCCTGATGCAGATTATCACGAAACCAGTCACGGGAGGGGACTGAAGCTGGTTAGAGGGGGACACATAGACGACCAGAACAAATGGGAAAATGAAGACAGGGACAAGCAGGACCAAGAACAAACCCAGACTCAGAGCACGACAAGCGCTCCAAGGAGGAGAGGAGGCAAACACCTCGGAGGGCTGGAAGGATGGTTCTATATGATCTTCGCCCCTCAAACCCGCACTCCAGGACATCTAGGAACAGTGTATCCGCATGCCTCTGGGGCCAGAGGTCGCCTTATCAATTAAACTAACGAGCTGCTGCTGCTGTTAAGTCTCTTCAGTCGTGTCCGACCCTGTGCGACCCCAGATCCCATAGACTGCAGCCCACCAGGCTCCGCCGTCCCTGGGATTCTCCAGGCAAGAACACTGGAGTGGGTTGCCATTTTCTTCTCCAATGCATGCAGGCATGCTAAGTCGCTTCAGTCGAGACAGACTCTGTGCAACCCCATGGACAGCAGCCCACCAGGCTCCTCTGCCCATGGGATTCTCCAGGCCAAATACTGNCTCCGCCGTCCCTGGGATTCTCCAGGCAAGAACACTGGAGTGGGTTGCCATTTTCTTCTCCAATGCATGCAGGCATGCTAAGTCGCTTCAGTCGAGACAGACTCTGTGCAACCCCATGGACAGCAGCCCACCAGGCTCCTCTGCCCATGGGATTCTCCAGGCCAAATACTGGAGTGGGTTGCCATTTCCTTCTCCAAAACTAACTGGACACACTACCAAAATCAAGTAGACAAAGCAAGGGTAACATTAGGTACATTTTATATAAAAAAGGGCAAGTTATAGAAGAGTGGCTTTCGATTGTTTTCCCCAGAGATAAAGGTCAGGTGTTGCTTCACAGTGGTAGACATCAGGAGGAAATATTTAAGACTAGGGGTCTAGTACCTCTTAACTGGTAGAGGAGTCCCTAAACCATCACCAAAATAAATAGTCATAATTCTACAAAATAGTATGAGTTTCAACTTGCCTAGCAAATCCCATGGATGGAGGAGCCTGGTAGGCTGCAGTCCATGGGGTCACGAAGAGTTGGACATGACTGAGCAACTTCCCTTTCACTTTTCACTTTCATGCATTGGAGAAGGAAATGGCAACCCACTCCAGTATTCTTGCCTAGAGGATCCCAGGGATGAGGGAGCCTGGTGGGCTGCTGTCTATGGGGTCACAGAGTCAGACACGACTGAAGTGACTTAGCAGCAGCAGCAACTTGCTATATGATATGAAAGCAAACTAGAGTCTATCATTCTATCACTATCTTATTCTAGCTTACATCCCTATGAATTTTACTAAAGACAAAAATAGACATCAATATCAACTTAATAACTTCAAAAGTATGATGAAGTATGATAAAGTATGATGATCTAATACTCACTTCGCAGCTGTCTCTTTATTTCTTTTGCAGGATCTAGCCAGTTCTGCAAGGGGAGAAGAAAAGGTTACTTAACCCATAAGAAACAGTCTCCATAGTCCAAAATGAAACAGTTGACAGTTCACATACTTATTTAAGCATAAATATATTTTAACAAAGTCGTATGCTATTAACATTCCACTAGGTTTCGTATTGATTTGTTTTTGAAAGTCTATGTGTGTGTTATAAATAAAATATTGAAACAATTTAAGGCGGATCTCTTGGGCTTCGTTTTCTAGGCTGTGAAATCAAAACCTACCCAAATGAGGAGACATAATATATCTACACATAGTCTTTATTTTGCAGTAGAACAACAGCAAACAGCGAGCAAACAGCCCCTGCAGACACTGAAATGATATGATAGCTCAGTCAAGGACAGTGATGAGCTCTTATTCATGAAGGATAAAATGTGAACTGGAAACCACTGATTGAAAGCACATATACCCCAATCAAACACAGTCATCTCAACTCGTAGTGCCAACTCCTCCTTAGACTTTTGCTTTTCCCTGCCACTGTACAAGGCCATGGAGAAGCACTGTCAGACTGGAACTGGTATTTCCTGTCTGGTCTTCATGTAATATCTTCTAAAATCTTCATTCCAAGTTAAGAATCACATTGTAAGGAACTTCTTTCTACTTCTCCTTTATTTCCACACTTGAAGAAAATTTAATAAGATTCCAGTAAAACACTGTAATAGCTTAAAGGCAAAAAGACCAAATTTGAACTCGTTGGTTCAAATCATTTAAGGACATTAAATATTTGTCTTTCAAAGACACAGGTGAAAGGCGTATCCAAAAAGAATCATATATACATATATATACACATACATATGTTTATGTATGTTATATGTTTATTTTTTATGTCTCCTATTTTATCCTCAAGTCATTATTAAAATTTACTTTGTCCTCACTAATAGAACAATTACATTTTATGAGATATATTAAAATGATTCAAATAGTTGGCTTTACAAAAAAAATGTTTCATGCATTCTAAAAGCATCTCAAATAATATAACATTATGTTTTAAATATTAATAGAATTTTTTATTTGCATATATAAAGCAAACAGTTAAAACATTTATCATTATAGAGAGAATTATAACCTACGATCTTAACAACACAGTGAATGGGTACAACAGAACATCATCTTACACAGTATTAAGTAGTAGTAATAACAGGATGCTTTGAAAGCAAAAGCGTGGGTCTTACTATGCCATTCAGGGCTTAAGGATCCAAGGTGTTGGTGGCTCTGTTCAAACACTGGTTATATTCAACCCTCTCAACAAAGAGCTAGCAGAGCTTGGGCTAACTCTCACAGGACTGGTGGCTCAGCTGTGCGGCCCGCTGAAGTGAAGGGCCTGCGGGACCCCCTCATGGTACCTCCAGTGCTGTGTCAGGGAGCAGCTCTCATTCTGCCCGAGAAGACAGCCTGGCATTCAGCTTCCCGGCCCTGCAGCTGCTGTCTACTCAACAGCTGGCTCACAAATGGTGGGCTCTCATAAGGCACAAGAATGAGAAAACACATCACTAAGTCCCCAGCCCAGCCCGGGGAGCGGCTGGGGGAGAAGAGGGAAGGAGGCTGCAAAGTGTTGTGGCATTTCATCCAAGGAAGTAACCACCAGAGCAAGAAAAACTGAATCAGAGACAACTGGTGCCAAACTGAAAAGGAAAAATCCCTCAGAACACGAGCACAGAGAAAGAGGAGAAGGGGGAGGGAAAACGACTGGTCTCCCAGGCCTCAACAGAGCCTGCCAAATCCCCAGCTTCACTGCGTGACAGTTGGTCAAGATGCCTCCCATGGAGCAGGAAAAAAAAAACAACACCTCTGTTCTCAGAGCAAAACGGGGGAAGCAATACCATCTCCTGGGACCCCCAGGAGTAACCCTGTGCCCCAGCCGTCTGGCAGCGTCCAGTCCCACCTGAAGCACCAAAGCCATGGAGAGGTAACCTGGCAGTTTCTGTATAGCATGGAGATAGCCAATACCAGCTTCACAACCCAGGAGTATGGCTGACAAGTTCCAGCGCTCCAGCCAGCCACCGTCAGACTCACTCTCGGGCCACTTTTCACCACACTGTCAGGCACAGTATTACGGTCAAAGTGGCTTCTCTTTATTTCAGAGCCCACTCAGAGACTAAGTGGGCAGAGCGTTCCTCATGTGATCAAATGGGGGCAGCAGAGTGGACTCCTTGCATCCACCAGCCTGTCTGCCCCTTGCTCACCATCAGCTAACCACGGCCACCGCCACACTGTGAACTCCACTCCCACAAGGAGTAAGGAGGTCTCTGCAAGGCCAGGAAAGACCCCCCATTTCCTGTATCCTTCACAGGACTTGGCAGCTCCAGGCAACCAGTTTAAGTACTAAATTAACACATTATTGACCAGAGACGTATTAACACGTCTTCTGTTACCTGAATGTTACTCACTGGAAACGGTTCAATATTTACTTACACAACAAATCGCTGGCCACCGGTGTTAAGCTTCTGCCAAAATCCCCCAGTCAATAGTGAGCTAATACCTGTAGGTGAGTACCTGGTCTTGGCCTCCTCCTTCCTCATGCTGTGGTCATCTTAAAAGACCACAGATTATTTTTCTTAGGTTTATTTTTATTTGAATAATTAGCTTCAATGAGTCCTTCAATCATGATGACTGGGATATAATTTTACTGCCTAGAATCACGAGTTCATAAAAAACCAAAGTAAAAACAAAGTAAAAAACCCAAAAATGCCTTAACATGACTTATTTTCTGCATTATCAATTATAAGTAAATAGCAGACATAAAACTCTTTAACAAAGAAATAATTAATTATTGGTTTTGATACTTGAGAAGTGATGGGGAGATCAAGACGCAGATGCAAAAAGATGGGAAAAGCCAGAGAAAGACATGAATGCACACCCATGCACACACCATGACAGACTATGGTGTACCATTCACATTTTTTAAATATCATATATGAAACCAATCACCAGTCCAGGTTCGATGCGTGATTCTGGATGCTTGGGGCTGGGGCACTGAAACGACCCAGAGGGATGGTACGGGGAGGGGGGAGGGAGGAGGGTTCAGGATGGGGAACACGTGTATACTTGTGGCGGATTCATGTTGATGCACGGCAAAACCAATACAATATTGTAAAGTAATTAACCTCCAATTAAAATAAATAAATTTATATTAAAAAAATAAAGATTTGGCTGCCACATAAATTTTCGAATCAGAACTATGTAGAGCAAAATTCTGGCCTCCCACCAACTCTGTGATCTTGGGCTTATTTGTCTTCTTTAAGCCTCAATTTTCTAAACGTTAAGATGNAACCAATACAATATTGTAAAGTAATTAACCTCCAATTAAAATAAATAAATTTATATTAAAAAAATAAAGATTTGGCTGCCACATAAATTTTCGAATCAGAACTATGTAGAGCAAAATTCTGGCCTCCCACCAACTCTGTGATCTTGGGCTTATTTGTCTTCTTTAAGCCTCAATTTTCTAAACGTTAAGATGAAGATCACATCATCTACCTCTTGAGGTTCTTCTTTTCAAACATTCATTCAAATGCTTCCTGAAGAGTAAGGACACATGCAGAGACTTTATCCAATGCTTTTAACGTAGATGTTTTCTGGCAATGATAAAATCAAATTGGCCTATCACCTTTCTGTGTATATCCCTTTTCACGTAATTTTTTATTTCCAAAGGTGATGTATTATATATATTAAAGAAGTTAATATTTACGTGACTATTTTTACCCACAAAAAGTTAATAAATTAGATTCTAGATTAAAAAAATATTGTCTCTGCAGTCATGGGCCAGATGAGATAAAAAATCATACTCCCCCCTCCTTAAAGAATCCTATCACAGGCTTCCAACAAAAGTAAATTAAAAATAAAATGTGGTCCTAGAATGTCTGTACTATTAAAATTACCTTAATGAAATCAAAAGTCTATGAATCAGGGGAAAAAATGTTACATCTCTATCTTCATTAACCTTTAGCTGAAATTTGACATTACAATCAGTTATGAATGTAGAGGGGAAAAATTCTGGCTAATATCAGCAGTGTTCTTAGCTTTGTCACTCATAGGAATCAAAACTTGTTCCACAGCACATTAGAATAGGTGCAGATCTTAAAATATCACTTATGCTATATCAATATTTTGAAATCACAGTAGGGGTTAAATATTGATGATGACTTCATCTCAATTTTTAAATTAATATGTTAGAATGTTATTTACTGGTTTCCTTCATAGACCTGTGTACTTCATTATAATCATAAATTTCAAACACTGCTCTGAGAAGCAGCCCACGTACAATTTTACATAAAATTATTAATAGCTTAAATCATAAGTCTTATGGCTGAAAGAGGCAGTGGACTGGAAAGAAATCCCAATTATTTGTCAATGTTAATCTCTCATTCAGTGTTTAAAACTTAAATTGTGAAACATGCTGAATTATGAGTAATGAATACCAAATATTTGGAAATTGGCAATTAGCCCACTGAATAAAATTACTTCTTGAATACAAAAAGAAAAAAGAAGCAGTACATAGAATTCACCAGACTATCAAAGGAATCTACCACACACAAAAATGTTAAAACAAAAACGCACCTTGGAAGGTTATAGAAAAAAAGAATGTTTTTTAACTAAGCAGCAAATAGCTATACACATATTTTTTCTTTCACACTTAAGTCCTTCTGCCACTTAATTAGCAGAAGCTCCTTAATCCTTGTTGTTGTTGCTAAGTTGTGTCTGACTCTTTTCAACCTCATAAACTGCAGCACACCAGGCTTCCTTGTCCTTCACTACCTCCCGCAGTTTGCTCAAATTCATGACCACTGAGTTGGTGATGCTATCCAACCATCTCATCCTCTGACATCCCTTTCTCCTTTTGCCTTCAATCTTTCCCTACTACTCTCTTATCCACTACAAACCTGAGGCTGTAGAACAGTTTTGATTAATACCAAGTTGCCTGTCATTTCCCTATAACATTTTCAATACTGAGTCTCAGAAAAAGTGTTAAATAAAGTGAATCTCATTTTTTTTCTAACACAAATACCTAGATCCCAGAGTTAGAAGTGTTTCAAAATGGCTAGTCATGCCTTCACAGAAGGCAATGACAACCCACTCCAGTACTCTTGCCTGGAAAATCCCGTGGACGGAGGAACCTGGTAGGCTGCAGTCCATGAGGTCACTAAGAGTCAGACACAACTGAGCGACTTCACTTTCGCTTTTCACTTTCATGCATTGGAGAAGGAAGTGACAACCACTCCAGTGCTCTTGCCTGGAGAGTCCCAGGGATGGGGGAGCCTGGTGGGCTTCCATCTATAGGATAGCACAGAGTCAGACACGACTGAAGCGACTTTGCAGCAGCAGCAGCAGCAGTCATGCCTTAAAAACTGGTGCTTGCCAATTCTGCCAGTGAGAGAGATTAAAGTTAACCCAACACATACCATATCACCAGATGGTAAAGAGTAATTTTGTCTGAAATCTGCATTTTCCTTTAAGAATTTATAGCACTGAAGCAGATCTACTTTACTGTACATGCTGCTGCTGTTGCTGCTGCTAAGTCGCTTCAGTCGTGTTCGACTCTGTGCGACCCCATAGACGGCAGCCCACCAGGCTTCCCCGTTCCTGGGATTCTCCAGGCAAGAACACTGGAGTAGGTTGCCATTTCCTTCTCCAATGCGTGAAAGTGAAGTTTCTCAGTCATGTCCAACTCTTCGCGACCCCATGGACTGCAGCCTACCAGGCTCCTCCATCCATGGGACTTTCCAGGCAAGAGTACTGGAGTGGGGTGCCATGCCTTCTCCATTACTGTACATACCTCTGTCTAAATTAAGTCTAACAGTACACTGCCATCATGCTGGTGTTAGCAGAAACATTACAGGCCTTCTAAGCTACAATGAAATATTCACTACGCATCTGGGAGAATGTGATTCCAACTATCTGTGGTATTATAAGGTATATCCGGATTGAATATAGAATTTTATTAAAGAACAGTTTATATATGACAAATAGTTTAGTACTAGAGTTTTTAGTTCTAGTTTTGCTGGGGGGAGGAAATGGTCTATCAGAGAAACACATTAATCAATTTTCATAAATTTAGCTGTGGATATCTGCTACACTTCAAACAAGCTTCGCTTTCACTATAGCTGGAAGCAAAATGACAATAAAATCCCTGGGCCAGATGCCAAAGTCTATTAACATCAAAAACTCAAGACAGTATTTTCCCTTTAAAGACAATCCAAAACTCTTAATGAAAGTTCCATTTAGACATGAATACAAGAACTATATAGACTTGGAATTCTGTGTATAAAAGAATAACACATTGCTTGATTTCACATATTTTTAACAAATTTTCCACAATAAAGTTTATATGAGTTCTCTGCAGATATTAAAAAGTTCTAACATTAATAACGATAGATTCATAGTCAAGAGTGAAGTGAAAGGCTTCCAACTATAGGAGACACAGCACTACACTAAAACAAAGATTAGACTTTCCTCTCCTTGGAAAGTGTTCATACAAATAACCACAGCTTTACCTCCCCGTCTCATTGTAATATGTTACAATGGTAAGTGACTGAAACATCTATAAACACAGATAATACTCAGCGTTAAAAAAGTAGTGTTTTTTTTTGTTTTTTACTTTATTTTACTTGAAGGTACTGTACTGGTTTTGGTATACATTGACATGAATCCGCCATGGGTGTACATGCACTCCCAAACATGAACCCCCCACCTCCCACCCCACATCATCCCTCCAGATCATCCCCATGCACCTGCCCCAAGCATCCTGCATCCTGCATCGAACATAAAAAAGCAGTTTAAATTCCTATATCTTGTAGCATCTCATTGTTGAAACTGCATGAGCTGAGTTAGTGCAACAGTAATAAGCTTCTGTGAGAAAAAAAAAAAGGACATGATACAAATTTATACTGGGAAAAATAAAGATTCTCTTGCCCAGATGTCTTAAGAACTGGATTTGAGCTACATAAGCAAGAAGGAATAAATAAATTACACAACACAAAAGTTACACAGGAAAATCAGATTATATACGAAATAATTAAATACTGGCAATGCCAATTACATGTGTGCATTCATTTTCTGCAAAGTATTTCAGAAAAGACACCTCACTGTTTATTCTCCCACTGTTCTATAGTTAAGGTCTAGATAACAAAGTGTGTGCCTAATTTGGTGGGCATTTTCATCCCACATTTTGGAAGAGAAACTATAAAGTTAAAAATACAAGATTATGAGTTCTTGGTTTAACAGCTTTTCTTGTCCATGAGAACCCTATGGAGAACCCCTCCAAACTTACCCTGAACTTAATCCTGCTTTAATGACCTTAGCTTTCCTTTGATTTCAGCCAAACCTTTTCATGGCTGAACACGCAGTCTTGTTACCACACAGAGTTCTCCGCCTCATTAGAAGTCATCGTTTCATTCTCAGATGCAATCATTTCTTCTCCTAAGTCTTCTCCCCATTTATTCTCACCATACCTGCCCTTCAGCTTACAGCTTTCATCCCTTGGTCCCAGCCATTTTCTCCCAGCCTATCAGCACATTGCAGCTTCAAGGGCTTTCAGCTTATGTTCCTTCCAGTGATCTTATGAATCAATCAGCTTGATTACCTATGCATCAGGATCTCTAGCTTTCTCAACCTTTTGCCCTCTTACCATAACCACTATGAACATAATGTCCCATTTCTCCACTATTATGCCCAGGCTGCAGAGAGCAATTAGAGAAGCACAATGTACTCTGCTGCCGTCACAATTTTATGATCTCAGCTAGACTCTAAACAGCAAGCAATCCATATCTCTTTTAAATCATTTGCTTGTCTACTCTCACTGGGAGCAACCCCACGTCCAAGGAGCGGTGGCTGCACGGGCACAGGAGGGCCTAGAGGAGCCATCCCACGTTGAAGGTCAAGAAGGGCAGCAGTGAGGAGATACCCCTCATCCAAGGTAATGAGCAGTGGCTGTGCTTTGCTAGAGCAGCCGTGAAGAGATACCCCACGCCCAAGGTAAGAAAAACCCAAGTAAGATGGTAGGTGTTGCAAGAGGGCATCAGAGGTCAGACACACCGAAACTATACTCACAGAAAACTAGTCAATCTAATCACACTAGGACCACAGCTTTGCCTAATTCAATGATACGAAGCCATTCCTGCAGGCCAAACCAAGACAGGTGGGTCATGGTGGAGAGATCTGACAGAATGTGGTGCACTGGAGAAGGGAATGGCAAACCACTTCAGTATTCTGGCCTTGAAAACCCCATGAACAGTATGAAAAGGCAAAATGATAGGATACTGAAAGAGGAACTCCCCAGGTCAGTAGGTGCCTGACATGCTATAGGAGATTAGTGGAGAAATAACTCTAGAAAGAATGAAGGGATGGAACCAAAGCAAAAACAATACCCAGCTGTGGATGTGACTGGTGATAGAAGCAAGGTNGTGTGCATTCATTTTCTGCAAAGTATTTCAGAAAAGACACCTCACTGTTTATTCTCCCACTGTTCTATAGTTAAGGTCTAGATAACAAAGTGTGTGCCTAATTTGGTGGGCATTTTCATCCCACATTTTGGAAGAGAAACTATAAAGTTAAAAATACAAGATTATGAGTTCTTGGTTTAACAGCTTTTCTTGTCCATGAGAACCCTATGGAGAACCTCTCCAAACTTACCCTGAACTTAATCCTGCTTTAATGACCTTAGCTTTCCTTTGATTTCAGCCAAACCTTTTCATGGCTGAACACGCAGTCTTGTTACCACACAGAGTTCTCCGCCTCATTAGAAGTCATCGTTTCATTCTCAGATGCAATCATTTCTTCTCCTAAGTCTTCTCCCCATTTATTCTCACCATACCTGCCCTTCAGCTTACAGCTTTCATCCCTTGGTCCCAGCCATTTTCTCCCAGCCTATCAGCACATTGCAGCTTCAAGGGCTTTCAGCTTATGTTCCTTCCAGTGATCTTATGAATCAATCAGCTTGATTACCTATGCATCAGGATCTCTAGCTTTCTCAACCTTTTGCCCTCTTACCATAACCACTATGAACATAATGTCCCATTTCTCCACTATTATGCCCAGGCTGCAGAGAGCAATTAGAGAAGCACAATGTACTCTGCTGCCGTCACAATTTTATGATCTCAGCTAGACTCTAAACAGCAAGCAATCCATATCTCTTTTAAATCATTTGCTTGTCTACTCTCACTGGGAGCAACCCCACGTCCAAGGAGCGGTGGCTGCACGGGCACAGGAGGGCCTAGAGGAGCCATCCCACGTTGAAGGTCAAGAAGGGCAGCAGTGAGGAGATACCCCTCATCCAAGGTAATGAGCAGTGGCTGTGCTTTGCTAGAGCAGCCGTGAAGAGATACCCCACGCCCAAGGTAAGAAAAACCCAAGTAAGATGGTAGGTGTTGCAAGAGGGCATCAGAGGTCAGACACACCGAAACTATACTCACAGAAAACTAGTCAATCTAATCACACTAGGACCACAGCTTTGCCTAATTCAATGATACGAAGCCATTCCTGCAGGCCAAACCAAGACAGGTGGGTCATGGTGGAGAGATCTGACAGAATGTGGTGCACTGGAGAAGGGAATGGCAAACCACTTCAGTATTCTGGCCTTGAAAACCCCATGAACAGTATGAAAAGGCAAAATGATAGGATACTGAAAGAGGAACTCCCCAGGTCAGTAGGTGCCTGACATGCTATAGGAGATTAGTGGAGAAATAACTCTAGAAAGAATGAAGGGATGGAACCAAAGCAAAAACAATACCCAGCTGTGGATGTGACTGGTGATAGAAGCAAGGTCCAATGCTGTAAAGAGCAATATTGCATAGGAATCTGGAATGTCAGGTCCATGAATCAAGGCAAATTGGAAGTGGTCAAACAAGAGATG
>SJYX01016798.1:271122-290184 GCA_006410675.1 Oreotragus oreotragus
TTTGGAAGGAATGATGGTAAAGCTGAAACTCCAGTACTTTGGCCACCTCATGCGAAGAGTTGACTCAATGGAAAAGACTCTGATGCTGGGAGGGATTGGGGGCAGGAGGAGAAGGGGACGACCGAGGATGAGATGGCTGGACGGCATCATTGACTCAATGGACGTGAGTCTGAGTGAACTCCAGGAGCTGGTGATGGACAGGGAGGCCTAGTGTGCTGCGATTCACGGGGTCGCAAAGAGTCGGACACGACTGAGTGACTGAACTGAACTGAACTCTCATTACCATAACCTCAACTGAGGCTCCTTTTGTGCTTTGGGTGAACAGGCCTGCTCACACTCTCTCAGATCTTTTTAAAGGCAAGACTGGTTGTCTCATATCACTGCATCAGCTTATCAATGCCATCATTTTTCTGAGCATAAAGGAGATCTCCCAAGCCTTGATAAATAAATATACAGCCTAGATGGCCCTGCCTAACCTGACCCCTATCAACACTGGGTCTCCCCTCACTAGCCACAAGAGACGTCTTTTCATTTTGCAAGCGGTCAGCTGTTCCTACTCAGGGCTCTATGTGTGTGCTTCCTAAGTCCCTTGGCCCAGCCAAAGCCCACTCAAACTTCAGGTCTCTGCATAAGCATCATTCTCTCCTAAGAAGTCTTCCCTGTTAGTAATCTGAACTCTTCCTATAGAGCAGTAGTCAAAATTTATTAACAGAGCAAAAAAAAAAAAAAAAGAAAAGAAAAGAAACCCAAATTACTCAATCTTCACAACTGGGACTAAGTGGGAACATTTGTGAAGGCAAAATTTATGTCTTAATTATTCACTGCCCGAGTTGCAGATGCATACTAGTTTGCATACAGGTAGTAATTTTTTTTAATGTGGTAAAAAAAAAAAATCATAAAATTCATCCTCTTAACCAACATTTACTGTACAGTTTAACAGAACGAAGAATATCACACTGCTGTGCAGCAGATTCTAGAACTTTTTCATCTTGCAAAACAAACTCTATCCCCATTGAACAACAATTTTCCATTATCTCCTCCCCCTAATCCAGGTAACCACCATTTTACTCTGTTTTTCCATAGGCCTGACTAGGGAATACCTCAGACAAGGGACTCACACAGTAACTGTGTTTTGTGACCAAACATTTCATTGAGTGTCATATCCTCTAGGTTCACCCATGTTACAGGATTAACAAGACTTCCTTTTTTAATGCTCAAAAACATCCACTCACTATATTCTGAACCTGCCACATTTTATTTATCTAAGTCATCCATCAAGGAACATTTGGGCTGCTTCTACCTCTTGGCTACTGTGAGTAATGATGCAATGAACGTGGGTCTACAAATACCTCTTCAAGAACCTACTTTTGATTCTTCGGGATATATACCCAAACGTGGGAGTAACAGATCACTTGGCAATTTTATATAATTTTTTGACTAACCTCCACACAGTTTCCCTAATAGCTGCACCATATTACTTTTCCATCAGCACTGTACAGGTTTTCTAATTTTTTCACCATCCTTCTTTGCCAACACTTGTTATTTTCTGTTTTTTGGTTTTTTTTTTTAAATAATGGCCATCTTAATGGGTGTGAGATGGCACACAGGTAGTATTTTTAAATATTTGATACTCTCTAGACGGCCATCTTAATGGGTGTGAGATGGCACACAGGTAGTATTTTTAAATATTTGATACTCTCTAGACATACAAAAGCTACAGTTTCTAGAACAATGGGGAGAAAGACTGATAAATAAGGTGTGTGCTAAACGTCTGGATGGACATTTGTGCTAAATGTCTAGATGTCTACCTGGAATCAAGATTACCAGGAGAAATATCAATAACCTCAGATACACAGATGACACCACCCTTATGACAAAAAGCGAAGAAATGAAGAGACTCTTGATTAAAGTGAAAGAGGAGAGTGAAAAAGTAGGCTTAAAACTCAACATTCAGAAAACTGAGATCATGGCATCCTGTCCCATCACTTCATGGCAAATAGATAGGGAAATGATGGAAACAATGACAGACTTTATTATTTTGGGCTCCAAAATCACTGCAAATGGTGACTGCAGGCATGAAATTAAAAGATGCTTGCTCCTTGGAAAGAAGAAATGAAGAGACTCTTGATTAAAGTGAAAGAGGAGAGTGAAAAAGTAGGCTTAAAACTCAACATTCAGAAAACTGAGATCATGGCATCCTGTCCCATCACTTCATGGCAAATAGATAGGGAAATGATGGAAACAATGACAGACTTTATTATTTTGGGCTCCAAAATCACTGCAAATGGTGACTGCAGGCATGAAATTAAAAGATGCTTGCTCCTTGGAAGGAAAGCTATGACAAACCTAGACAACTTATTAAAAAACAGAGACATTACTTTACCAACAAAGGTCCGTCTTGTCAAGACTATGGTTTTTTCAGTAGTCATGTATGGATGTGAGAGTTGGCCTATGAAGAAGGCTGAGCACCAAAGAATTGATGCTTTTACACTGTGGTGTTGGAGAAGACTCTTGAGAGTCCCTTGGAATCCAAGGAGATCCAACCAGTCCATCCTAAAGGAGATCAGTCCTGAATATCCATTGGAAGGACTGAGGCTGAAGCCGAAACTCCAATACTTTGGCCACCTGATGTGAAGAACTGACTCATTGGAAGAGACCCTATTGTTGGGAAAGACTGAAGGCAGGAGGAGAAGGGGACAACAGAGGATGAGTTGGTGATGGACAGGGAAGCCTGACATGCTACAGTCCATGGGGTTGCAAAGAGTTGGACACGACTGAGTGACTGAACTGAACTGAAATGTCTAGATGACAGAATTATCAACTCTCCTTCAGTTTGGGCCAGGAAGAATGATCGTGGAAAACAACCAAGGTAAATCTCATAGAGTAGGGTACCTAAGCTGGATCTTAAGGAATAATAGACATTCAGATTCAAAAAAAGAAAAATAATGAGAAGGATATTCCAAATACAAGGGGTAGTATGTTCAAGCAGATATACTATGGACTGGCAAAGCTTCCCTTATGAGAGAAATATGGTGTGAACTGATATGAGTCTTTGTGAAAAGTAACTGAGAAATGAAGACAAAGAAGGAGACCACAGTCACTTGACCAAGAGCTTTGTAAACCACATCTAAGAGGGTTAGATTGCATCCATTCAATGGTTTTAAGCAAGGAGTGCCAAGATGGGCTATGCCTTCCTGAAAGTTCGATCTAGCTGTAGGGAGAGGAATGATCACAGAGGTCTGGGACTGGGCAGTTAAACCAGTCAGGAGGCTAATAAAATATTCAAAGCAAGAGATGGCAGGGGCCTAAACCAAAGCAATAATACTGGACAAACAGAACCAGGATGTCAGCAGGTAGAAGACAGAACTTACTGACTGATAAGCAATGAAAAGAGGTGTAAAAAGTGGAAGCAATCTATACCACTCGCAGGAAATAGATGAAGCTTAAGTTCAGAAGACTAGCTGGCTTTTAGACAAGTGACTGTAGTGTCCAGTATAGAGTGAAGTATATGAGTCTGAGATTCAGGAGAAAGACATGGGCCAGGCACATACATTAAGAGTCAGCAAAATAAAAAATAGAGACTCCTACTATCTAAATACCTACCATGCAACTCTAGTGTTTCAGAAATACTGTATGTCTTAATACTGCATATCATGTTTCTAAAGAAGTTATTCTATCTATCTTACAACATACTGATGGCTTTCCTTCTTAAGAAAGATTAAGTGCTCCTAGCCAAACTTCCATCACTTTCTCTTTTACAGCTTTGAGGGCCAACAAAAGGGCACATGGTTGGAAACATTATCAAGGCTACCTTATAATTTAAAGTCTAAAAGAGCGCCTAGTTTATTTAGTTGATGAATGTCTAATATGTTACTACTTCTAAGAAAAGTATTCTAAACAGAGTTCTAATAAGAATGCTTACACACTATTTAGTGGGTAGGCATGCAATTTAATTGTCTTCAGTTTCAATGTGGAATTAAATCACAAATTAGGTATCAAGGATTTAAAATGCAGCAAGTTGAGAAAAGTCAATTTATATATAATCATCACTGTTTATATCATGCATTTCATTACCAGGATATATAAACACAAATAATGAAGGCCTGTGGATAAATAAAACTTACAGTCTATATTCACCTACCAACTGACTGTGAGATGAATATTAGATGTTGGGAGGTAACTGCAAAGGTCACCTGTGACCAAGTGTTCTGGGCATCCTCAGAACCATCACAGTGAGTCTGCCCACAGCTACCAACTAACAGATTCCAAAAGGCTTCCTTTAGGGCATAACCCTGGACCCAGCCTTCACTCTTCACCCTACATCAGTATCTTCTCCACCAGAGTTAAGTCCCAATACTCAGAAAGTGAAGTAGAAAAAGAACTTCCTTAACAATGAGGAGAGTGACAGAAACTGAAGGCATGTGTCCTTCCCCAAAATGCATATGCTGAAATCTAATCCCTAATATGATAGTATTTGGAGTTGAGGCCTTTGGGGTGATTAGGTTATGAAGGTGGAGCCCACATGAGCGTGATTAGCGACATTATAAAAGAGGCTTTGGAGAGCCCTCCTGCTCATTCACCATGTGAGGATACCACAGGAGGTCCATGAGCCAGGAAGGGGCCCTTATCACATACTGAATCAGTGGGCACCTTGCTTGGCTTCTCAGGCTCCCAAACAATGAGAAACACAAGTCTACCATTTATAAATCACTCAGTCTACAGCACTTTATTAGAGAAGCTCAAACTGACAAAAACAGAAGGCTAGAGGTTACTAGTTAATTGCCAGAATTGGTGAATATTTCTTTCTTTAATATGCTTAGGGAATGAGAGAAGCCCTGAAGGTCCCTGGAATTAGCCAAGCATTAGAGCACTCTGATGGTCCTGCTTAGCAGCGTCTCAGGAAAGTCCTGGAGCTGAAGCCATCTCAGTACACTCTGGGATCAGGCAGATGTTCACAGAGTCCTGGCGGATCAAATCTACCACTTAAGGGGACTTCCCTGGTGGTCCAGTGGCTAAGACTCCCAATGGAAAGGACCTGGGTTGGACCCCTGATCAGAAAACTAGATCACTCATGCAGCAAATGAGGAGTTCAAATGCAGCAACTAGGGATCCCTAACTGCTAGAACAAAGGTCCAACTAGTCAAGGCTGTGGTTTTTCCAGTGGTCATGTACGGATGTGAGAGTTAAACTGTGAAGAAAGCTGAGCACTGAAGAATTGATGCCTTTGAACTGTGGTGTTGGAAAAGACTCTTGAGAGTCCCTTGGACTGCAAGCAGATCCAACCAGTCCATCCTAAAGGAGATCAGTCTTGGGTTTTCAATGGAAGGAATGATGCTAAAACTGAAACTCCAGTACTTTGTTGACTCATTGGAAAAGACTCTGATGCTGGGAGGGATTGGGGGCAGAAGGAGAAGCGGACGACAGAGGATGAGATGGCTGGATGGCATCACTGACTCGATGGACGTGAGTCTGAGTGAACTCTGGAAGTTGGTGATGGACAGGGAGGCCTGGCGTGCTGCGATTCATGGGGTCGCAAAGAGTCGGACACGACTGAGCGACTGAACTGAACTGAACTGCTACAACTAAGACCTTGTTGTCTTTTAGTCCCTCAGTCGTGTCTGACTCTTTGCAACCCCATGGATGGTAGCCAGCAGGCTCCTTTGTCTATGGGATTTCCCAGGCAAGAATACTGGAGTGGGCTGCCATTTCCTTCTCCAAATATACCAAGTCACCTCTACTCAGAAGACAGTGGGCTCTGGCAAACTCCACTCCCTTCCAACCTGCCAGTTCGAGTCTTACAGCCTGGACATCAATGTCCAATTCAAGTCACCATGGACAGAGTCCAGAACGCACCATGGTGGATAAACACCACTTTGAGCTGCAGACACATAAGAATAGGCTTTCCTTTTACCTCGAAGTAGGAGAACTAGCTTGTCATAAATCTCTTCCCTTCCTTGGAAGGTTCCTTCCAACCAGCAAAGACTGACTCTTATCACTGAGAGGAGAAGCCCTCAGATAAACAGACACCGGCACAAAACTAGCCTGTCTCCCACCTGTTCTCCCACAGGACCCTCATCTTTCCCAAAAGTCACTCATTTTCCATAAGTGCCTTTTCCTATCTCTTTCCCCTGTTAAGATGCCCTAACCACTTCCTGCAGTCACAGTTTTCTGTGAACTCCCACTTACTCACATGAATAAAAGTCATCTTTTGTCAGTTTAATTTGCACACCTCCAGAAAACAACTTAAGAGGGTATATTAAAACATTTTCCTCTGACTCCACAGGAAAATATGAGAGTACCTGGGGAAATTTTGTATTATTTTTTTTTCTTGCAGTTTGTACATATAAAAATCAGGCTACCGTGGGTTGTTTAATTCATTTACTAAATCAAACAGCACAGACAACCGTGCTGAGACTCACAGCTCTAAACGGGTGAGAATACACCCGTTTATGTCATCATCCTGTGATAAAAAGATTCAGAAACAGCACGCTAGGAAGCCAGAAGTGCCACAAAATTACAGGCAATAAACTGACCACCAATCTTCCGTGGTACAGCCCCAATCAAGCACTCACTCACTCACGCTACCACTTGAGTCAAGCTGGACTCCGCTTTCTGTTTTGCTCCCAATGACCCACACAACAGGGTAAGGGATACCTCCATCCCTACACAATCACTAATCTATTCAGCGAGGCAAACACTCTCCTGAACCTCCAGACAAGCACAGATGGATGTTCACAGAGTCCTGGCGGATCAAATCTACCACTTAAGGGGACTTCCCTGGTGGTCCAGTGGCTAAGACTCCCAATGGAAAGGACCTGGGTTGGACCCCTGATCAGAAAACTAGATCACTCATGCAGCAAATGAGGAGTTCAAATGCAGCAACTAGGGATCCCTAACTGCTAGAACAAAGGTCCAACTAGTCAAGGCTGTGGTTTTTCCAGTGGTCATGTACGAATGTGAGAGTTAAACTGTGAAGAAAGCTGAGCACTGAAGAATTGATGCCTTTGAACTGTGGTGTTGGAAAAGACTCTTGAGAGTCCCTTGGACTGCAAGCAGATCCAACCAGTCCATCCTAAAGGAGATCAGTCTTGGGTTTTCAATGGAAGGAATGATGCTAAAACTGAAACTCCAGTACTTTGTTGACTCATTGGAAAAGACTCTGATGCTGGGAGGGATTGGGGGCAGAAGGAGAAGCGGACGACAGAGGATGAGATGGCTGGATGGCATCACTGACTCGATGGACGTGAGTCTGAGTGAACTCTGGAAGTTGGTGATGGACAGGGAGGCCTGGCGTGCTGCGATTCATGGGGTCGCAAAGAGTCGGACACGACTGAGCGACTGAACTGAACTGAACTGCTACAACTAAGACCTTGTTGTCTTTTAGTCCCTCAGTCGTGTCTGACTCTTTGCAACCCCATGGATGGTAGCCAGCAGGCTCCTTTGTCTATGGGATTTCCCAGGCAAGAATACTGGAGTGGGCTGCCATTTCCTTCTCCAAATATACCAAGTCACCTCTACTCAGAAGACAGTGGGCTCTGGCAAACTCCACTCCCTTCCAACCTGCCAGTTCGAGTCTTACAGCCTGGACATCAATGTCCAATTCAAGTCACCATGGACAGAGTCCAGAACGCACCATGGTGGATAAACACCACTTTGAGCTGCAGACACATAAGAATAGGCTTTCCTTTTGCCTCGAAGTAGGAGAACTAGCTTGTCATAAATCTCTTCCCTTCCTTGGAAGGTTCCTTCCAACCAGCAAAGACTGACTCTTATCACTGAGAGGAGAAGCCCTCAGCTAAACAGACACCGGCACAAAACTAGCCTGTCTCCCACCTGTTCTCCCACAGGACCCTCATCTTTCCCAAAAGTCACTCATTTTCCATAAGTGCCTTTTCCTATCTCTTTCCCCTGTTAAGATGCCCTAACCACTTCCTGCAGTCACAGTTTTCTGTGAACTCCCACTTACTCACATGAATAAAAGTCATCTTTTGTCAGTTTAATTTGCACACCTCCAGAAAACAACTTAAGAGGGTATATTAAAACATTTTCCTCTGACTCCACAGGAAAATATGAGAGTACCTGGGGAAATTTTGTATTATTTTTTTTTCTTGCAGTTTGTACATATAAAAATCAGGCTACCGTGGGTTGTTTAATTCATTTACTAAATCAAACAGCACAGACAACCGTGCTGAGACTCACAGCTCTAAACGGGTGAGAATACACCCGTTTATGTCATCATCCTGTGATAAAAAGATTCAGAAACAGCACGCTAGGAAGCCAGAAGTGCCACAAAATTATAGGCAATAAACTGACCACCAATCTTCCGTGGTACAGCCCCAATCAAGCACTCACTCACTCACTCACTCTACCACTTGAGTCAAGCTGGACTCCGCCTTCTGTTTTGCTCCCAATGACCCACACAACAGGGTAAGGGATACCTCCATCCCTACACAATCACTAATCTATTCAGCGAGGCAAACACTCTCCTGAACCTCCAGACAAGCACAGATGGCCATTCCTGATATTCCTTCCAATATTCCTCCTTCCCTGCTTTTTGGGCTTCCCTGGTCACTCAAACAGTAAAAGAATCTGCCTGGAACGTGGGAGACCTGGGTTCAATCTCTGGGTTGGGAAGATCCCCTGGAGAAGGCCATGGCAACCCACTCCAGTATCTTGCCTGGAGAATCCCCATGGACATCTGGTATTTCTTCCAATATGCCTCCTTCCTTGCTTTTTAGGTGAGCGTAACTCCTAGAATACAGGTGAATTCAAGAGCTAAAAATTCAAAATAAAAATTTTAAAACCAGATCTTTCAGTTTCTAATAATTCGTGTAGGATAAGACATTCCATTCTGTTTAAAATAAAAATGGAAAAGCATACATATCCACAACAGCAAAAAGTTATACATGAAAACAAAGGTTTTCAACATTCCCAAATGCCTACAGTGAACATTAGGGCTTCCCTCAGAGCTCAGTTGGTAAATCATCTGCTGCAATGAAGGAGACCGGAGTTCAGTTCCTGGGTCGGGAAGATCCCCTGGAGAAGGAAGAGGCAACCCACTCCAGTCTTCTTGCCTGGAGAATCCCGTGGACAGAGGAGCCTGATGGGCTGCAGTCCACGGGACCGCAAGAGTCAGACACAACTTAGCGGCTAAACCACCACCACAGTGGACATAAACCGTCATAATAAAAACATAAAATAAGTTATCTGAAAACTAAATTTCACACCAGTTAAGAGAAACACACAGTAATTTTTTTTAAGACAACATAAACAAACTTAAGATAACTTCACTTACTTTCTGCTCAGGGTTCTCCTGAAACACAAGTCCAAAGTAGTCCTTTTCCAAGAGATTGAGATGTTCACACACTTTGTCAAATAACACTTGCCCCTTCGCACATTTCTGAGGAAAAAGAATAACAGCTTTACTTTTCAAGCACTAAAGGTCCATGAGTGCTATAAATCAAGGACATCATATCAGATAAAATTATCTGGCATAAGTTAATATGATATTTATTTTCCAATCCTTCATTAAAACAATACCCAAAAGTGATTCATAAATTTTTCATTTTAAATTCCCCACTCCCACACAGAACATAAATTCCAAAACGAAAGCATGATTACCCAGATGGTCTAGACTTTATTGCTATTCCGTGTTAATATTTCAAAAACTAAAAAAAGTAAAATGCTTAAAGAGTTCACTTGTTTTTAAAATAGTACAAAAGTATGTCCAAGCTGCCTCCCTAAGTTCCTCAAAGTGGCTTGTGTACACTCTCCCCAGGAAAATTATTAAGCTCCATGTACCCTAACACAAATCATCCCATCACCACTTAAGTGTGATTTTTATTCCAAAATATCTGTAGAGTAGAAATTATGTTTTTCAATACAAAGTTACACTTTTCCTGGAGGATAATATGGCATTCATTCCTTAGAACAAATCTTAAAAACAGAAGAGAATGAAGCTGAGATAGTAAATCAGCTGCCTCCAAGGATTTAATTTACTATCAATAGAGATATAAAAGCCTATGACACCTTCAGAAGAAAATTTCACTATTTAATCAATGTCAAAACAAAGTGGTTGACTCCAATGAAAAGGCACGGCCCTGGGAACCACCAAGTGCAGAGTTGGGTCAGACACACACTCCTTCCGCTGCACGGATGTAAACAACCCCTGGACTGCAAGTGAGAAAGGAACAAGCCAGAAGACAGACATGCTCATCCTCGAGACAAATGCCTCCCACTACTGAAATGCCTACTAGTTAGTTCACCCAGAGTATGAAAATGAATGCTTGCCACCCAGACATCTTTAAAAATGGAGTAAGATACAAAAGACATTTCAATTTCAAACTGGGACAACACTGATAAGGGTTTTCAAAAGATAACGTCTTCAGAGAAACTTGATTCAAGTGTGTGTTTCTCTCCTCTGCTTGTGGAAGCAGAGATAAGAAATCCATGCCTGAAACACTTGTGAAGGAGAATCTGCAAGCTTTATTATCAAATTTGTATAGTTAAACACTTTTTTAGGAAAAGAATTACATTAAACAGTAGAGGGAAGAGGGAGAAAAGCCACACAGATTACATGATTTCAACATTATAAGCCAGGTGCTATCCACCTCGCTACAGATTCAAAACAATGATAAACTATACATGAAACAGATAAGTGTTTATATGTCCACACATTACACAGATATAGTGTAATAAATGAGAGTACTGGGCTCCAGATTCCAAATTCCAAACTTCTAAATGCCTTTCCACTATTTCTAATCTACGTGACCAGGGACAAGACATTTAACTTCTATTTGCCTTAATTTGTACATCTAGTAAATGATAATGGAATTTACTATACAGGATTTGGTTAAGTGCTAAATGACTTATAACACATGGTGAGAGCTTAGAACAGCATGTGGATAGTGAGGGCTTAGTCAATATTGCTCTAATTAAAAGCTGCAGAGTTTTAAAACATGAAAAATAACTAATTTCACTTACATGAAATTTAGCATTAAGCTTCTAAATTGAAAGTTTCTGAATTTCATTATCTGCAAGCAGTTATTAATCTATATAATTAAGACTCTGAGTTTGGAGGTATTTTAATTGACTTTATAAGGAGAAGGTGACTCATATCATGATAGTTCCTTTCTTAAATGTGCAGTAAAATCCATTATCTCTTCATAGGTGTCTGGAATAGATATGAGATTTGGTTGCAAACAATAGTGAAAAATATTTTTAGAGTAATCAATAATCTAAGATAGAATTCAATTTCTCTGACATTAATTTCAACAATATTGTTCAGTCTCTAGAGAGTAGAAGATTGCCCAGCATAATAGATGCTTGTTGAATCAAATGAAAATACAATAATACAGCATACTCTGTGTGACATACTTATTTTAAATGCAGTGACAGCTATCACTCGGGCTCACAGTGACTGATCATAGTTGTATTGATAATTCCAGTGACTACTTTGTAATTAGGAAGTGTTCTTATCTAAGATAGCAAAGGAAGAAAACTGTTACAGCTCTTGCCACATCTGTCTACTTGTTCATCACACACTATGCACTTATAAGGAGGCATAAAATAGGTCACAGAAGATTTCATCTACTATAAAGAAGAGATTATCTTATTTAGAAAGACACTAAGAACTCAATGGATGCTTATATAGGCAGTCGGTCTTTAATCAGATATAGTTTCCAAGCAAAGGTATTACTTCTAGGAAACCTCTGACAGAATGACCAACTCCTTTTAAATACGCTAACTACCGAAATGGATTAGCCCTAAAAAATCATGGTGAAATGTGACAGCCTCAAAGGAGATTCATGCTACTTTATTTGGTTGGAATGTTATTTGAAATTAGGGTAAAAAGGATAGTTAAGACAACTGACATCTATAAATACTAACACATACCTCAGTTCAAAGAGAAAAACACATTCCAACATTGCCTTACCATCAATTTTTATTAATAAATCATACTTTCTCACTGCTTTCCATTTCAAAAATAGAAACATGCTCTCATGGACAGAATTCCCCTAAAAGATTAAGAGCAAAGTATCCACGAAGCTAATGCTGCAGTCTGGTGCTGGCACGCTGGGCAGCACAGGGAGGCATTCACACAGCGGTTGGAGTCAGACCCAGTCCCTCCCTCATTCAAGTTTCTGTAAGCACTTTACTAATATTGGACAAGTCTAACAATGGATGAACCACTTCATCTCCTTAACTATAAGATGAGATAGCAGCTCTCTCACAGCTCACTGTGAGGGTCAAATAAACCCAGGAAGATAGTGTATATTAAAGTGCCAAACCAAGTGCCTCACTCAATCACAGTTGAATTCTATTCCCAACTGTCTTTCATTAGCCCACATCCAACGAACACCAAAATATCTTCTAGATGCTCAGATTGCTTCTCCACGATTCTCTCCTTCCCTTCTCCAGGAAACAGATATTTTAAATGCTCGATAAGATCTTAATTGCACACAAGTATTACTTAAGCTTTCATTCAGCATCTCCACCCTCAAGGAACTTAACTGGTTGGGAAGACAAAAAAGCAACAAAGCCAAGAGGCATGTGCTGAAAGATGCATATACAGAAGTGCATGGGAGAAGCACCGAGAATGGAATGAGTAAAAGCGGCTGAGAAATATCATAACCTCACCATGATTGTGGCATCTGAAATGATTCTTAAGAAAATGGAAAATAAATGATTCTCATAGATAAAATCCCAACAAGTATAATCAGAAAGATTAAAGACACATGAGGAAACCAGCTACTATTATTGAGCATTAGATATATCAGTCAGAAATTCAGAGGCAGTAGACAACAGAATTATCAAGTACAGAACACAAAATTAGCATTTTTATATGTTTAAAGAAATAAATATTTTAAAATACCAAGGAAAAAATAACTATCAAAAAGCAGAACTTCTGAAAAGAACCAATTAGAACATTTAGAAATAAAACTAGAATAATTAATTTATAATCCAAATGGGCATGGTTTGATACAGTTAAAAGGTGGAAGATAGATCTGAAAAGACTACCCAAAATGAAGCAAAGACAGATAAAGACCATGAAAGAATTTCAGACCTGTAAGCTAGAAGAGGGGATCTATTCTATACATGCCTTCCCAGAATTCTAGATGAAGACAATAAAATAAGGAAGAGGCAATAGTAAAAGAGTAATGGATGATAAATGTTAAAACTCTCAAACTAAGGAAACCCAATGGATCTCTAGTCAGATAAAATAAAACCCATTAACCTACAATCACTTTATTCCATTAATTATTTATACACATTAACATTCAAAAGATTTTGACATGTATTTTAAAAAAATAGATACTGCAAAGCCATCAAGATAAGAGAGGAAGAAACAGGAGCTGGGGAATAAGGAGTAGAGAAAGAAAACTGTAATAGAAAACTCAAGAAGTTACTCTTAAAAACACCTAAAACTGATCTGCCTTAGAATCTAATTTAAAAAGGCAAAGAAATTAGCATATTTCTTCTAATCTCATAAAGAAAGCATACCAAATTATCAGAGACATAGTAAGTGATACATATTTACTGTACCAAGTTATTACATTTCATAAATATTAATCTATAATCAAACTTGCCTGAGTATGCTCTGATAGCAACACAACCCTGTGGCTCACCACTTCTTTTTTGCCTTCATGCTGTTCACAACTCACTCCATAAGTAATAATCCTCACCGTTTGGAGAAGAGGAATCAAGATGCACTTCATAATACAAGTACATAAAAATGTTGAGGGTGGGATTCCCTGGGGGTCCAGGAATGGTTAGGAATCCATGCTTCCATTGCAGGGGGCAAGGGTTTGATTCCTGGTCCAGGCAACTAAGATCCCACATGCCACGTGTGTAACCAAAAAAAAAATTGTGTGGGGGGCATGCAAAGTGAGATTGTTCCTTCTCCCCTCCTAGATTCTGGCATGCACCACCATTCATGTGCATCATCAATCTCAATAACATGCTAGTAAAGAGCATCACTACCAGAGCAGAATGGGACACGGATTTGAACACCAGCCCTACCTCTTAACTGCTGTGTAACCTCAGGCATGTCTTGAGTCACCTTATGATGGTGATCAAAAAGTTAAATGTCCTAAAGTACTTGATGTTTGGCATATTATGTGAATGCATTAAAAGGCAGCTGAAAGCACAGAAACTTTTTGAATTATTCTAAAATAATAACTGATTTTAAATATCATTATAAAGAGCTTTCAGTTACTATACTCAATCTCACTTCACAATGAGAAAACTGAGGTTATAGAGAGTTTAACTGATCTAACTTTTTCAGTCTGATTTCTTGAATTTCTTTTAAAGAACTGAATTCTTATTTGCGATGTCCACAAACATTAGTAGTCTACCTTTGTATCCAGGAAAGCAATTTTCTCATATTATCATTGTTTTGATTTTTCTATAAATAAGTTGAATTATGGTGCATGAAGGGACTACAAACACATTTTTCAACCAAGTGGAATACACGGATATTTTGCTTTACAATGTGCATTAAGATACTAGTGTATGTGCCTAGTTCATTAGATGTAGTATGGGCAGGTGCTGCCTGTCCCACATAAAAAGGGCAGTTAATTTGCCAAGGCAACCTCTAAATTTCTTTTCTACCTTAATTTCCAAATGTTAAATCCCTACCTCTAAGACAAAGCTCCAAATTCTCCTCCCTGAAGCCTATTCCAATCTTCTAATATTTACCTTTCTCCTTTAAGTACTTTATTTCACATCTATGGTACTTACTCTTTAGTTCTGCTTCTTTTGATACTTTTTACTTCTGAAGACTGGGTTCTTTAAGCAATAGTGTGTCTCACTCACTCCAGTGCCTCTAATAGCAGTGCTTCATTGAGTAACTCAGCTCAAGTGTAGGCCAAAAGATACATTGGGGGCAATGGCTTGGCACTTAAGCTGGCAGAGTTGAGTCCAGAAGCAGGTCTTCTGGCTCTGAGTCTTATGAAAGCTCCTGGCTCTAGAGCTTATGGACTACCAACCCATAGATAGTCAAGGAACTAAGCTAGACATACACTGCCAACTAGATTCGAGGAGAACAGCCACAGGCCTACATTTTACTTTTACAGTTCTACACTGTACTCGACTCTTCCTTAGTAATTAGAGCACTTCCAAATACTTCTTGGGAACTAAAGGAATGACGTCGGCAGAAAAATCAATGTGCTCCTTTCTCTTAAGAGCCAGCCATGGACCACTTTTATCCAAAAGGAGACAGTGGGGTTTTGCAGTCTTTACACATTCCTTCCCTAGGACATCAGTCGCTGTTATTTATTCTTGCTATCTGAAGCGTGCTTTTGCTTTATATCTCTTCTTACACTAGAATCTTTATAGAGTACAAACTGTGTTCATCTCCATCCTGATAATGTAGCACCAGTTAACTAAACAATTAAAGCCAGACAACAGTTAATCAACTTGCCAAGTACACTTCAAAAAGAAATCTTACTTTCTATATTAAATGCCAGCAAGCTTTACAATCAACTTTCCCCCCATCTACCTCTCCCTAACTCCAAAAATATCATTGAAGAGAAGTATAAAATCAATGGTTTGAAAATTTAAATCAAAAAAAAAAAAAAAAGTAAACAGTCCTTTGGTCTACATACCAGGTATTCGGGTTTTTTTTTTTTTTTTCTTTAAAAGATGACATAACCCATGAGAGACCTCCAAAGAACAGAGACAAAGCAAGACAATTCAGGTAGGTTTAAAATATATATTCTTCAAGGATTAGACGACTAGCTTTGGGGAACTTCCTTTGGGAAGGGTTGGGAAGGCTCAGCAATCTATAGCAAGCCCAGCTGAAGAAAGGCAGGCTGGAATCTGAGACGCAGAGTTCCCCCATGCCTGCGCTGTTATTTGTGGTATTCGCTCTTGGGGCCAAAACATGACATTTCTGGAGGCCTCTTGACTTGGAGGAATTTGTGCAACTGCTTACCCGGCAGATTGCAGTTGATGCCACAGGCCACTGGCGTTTTATAAAGCACCATCACTGTCTCCACGTGGGCCCCTCCACACTGCAGTTATTGTGCACCCAGGAGACAGTGCTGGGAAGCATACAATGCAAGCCATACATCGCAGCCTTGAGCTATGCATTTTGCGCTAGCTCACAACTACACTGTGCAAATACAAAAGGCCACGGAAAGAAAGGTATACACAGAGCAAACACAACATACGAGACATTGTCACGGGGGTGGAGGACATCAAAGAGACCCACACAAAAGGGGAAGGAGAGTCTGAAATAGCTTCAGGCATAATTTTTTCAGGTCATCCTTTTCCTACCCATCTGAATGACACACATCAATCCCCAAATTCATTCAAATCCTGGAAAAAAGGAAGAAATCACATCCAACAATTGTGTGTGTGTCTGAAAAATGTAATTCCAGAGTAAATATCATAATGAAGATTTTTAAGTTCCGTTCATTCCCCTTATCATTCAACTTGAAAAAGTTTTTCTGACTGCTCAAAAAGTAATATGTATATATATTATACGTATTTTATATATCATAAAATTTTTTATAAAACCTTCACATATTTTCTTATAAGACACTACCGAGGAAAACAAGAAAAAAGAATCCGCCTGCAATGAGGGAGACCTGTGTTCGATCCCTGGGTTGGGAAGATCCCTTGGAGAAGGGAAAGGCTACCCACTCCAGTATTCTGGTCTGGAGAATTCCATGGACTGTATAGTCCATGAGGTTGCAAGGAATCAGACACAATTGAGCGACTTTCACTTTCCCTACACAGTATTCCTTCAAGTGTGTGAATGCTCAGTAGCATCCAACTCTTTGCGACCCTATGGACTATAGCCTGCCAGGTTCCTCCATCCATGAGGTTCTCCAGGCAAGAATACTGGAATGGGTTGCCATTTCCTCCTCCAGGGGATCTTCCCAACCCAGGAATCAAACCCACGTCTCCTGCATTGGTAGACAGATTCTTTACCACTGAGCCACCTAGAAAGCCCACAATTCCTTCAAGAACNCAGGCAAGAATACTGGAATGGGTTGCCATTTCCTCCTCCAGGGGATCTTCCCAACCCAGGAATCAAACCCACGTCTCCTGCATTGGTAGACAGATTCTTTACCACTGAGCCACCTAGAAAGCCCACAATTCCTTCAAGAACAGCCTCCAAGGAGGAGGGAAGAAAACTGAAAAATCCTCTCATAGTTCATTACAAAATCTCTATTTCTTTCCCTTCCACAGCATTCAAGGAATCGTGATTGAACACGGGAAATTCTGCAGTGCTGTTGACATGAATGCCATAAAACACTATCAGTATAGTTTTAGGAACTAGAAATAAAAATTAAAAGGCTGTTACAAAACAAAGCATACACTAGGACAGAACACACTGGAAAATATGCTCAAGTAACTGTATCCTACAATATTATTAAAGGAAATTCTAGTGTAGCTAGAAGCAGCATAGAGGCTGATCTTTAATAAAATCACATGCATGCCTTAATTAACTCCTCAAGAACAGAGAAGCTTGCCTTTCCCCTATGTTATAAAGCCCTATTTCATGATTCGGTGATTCCAAGTCTATCCAAGTCTACATGCAGTACTGACATGGAATGCTTCTCTACTCCCATCTGTTGGGTTTTGAAATGTTTCATAATTCTTAACAGAGTACACAAATCATCTCATAACCAATCAGATAAGTTTAGACAGCAAGCAAGATAGAAAAAGGTTTCACCTTTATGGTATATGGAAAATGGCAAATAAATGCTAATTTTTAGTTTTAATAAATGAAACAAACTTTAATCTTTTGTCCATAGCCACACATCCTTTATTTCTAACCAACTAATCAACTACAGAAGAGGAACAACTGTGAAGGGTCAGAAACATGGAGATTCAGCAAGAAAGTTAAGGAGTGTCAGGGCATGCCTCCCCAAAAGGCCACCTCGAATACAGCCTTCACAAACTGCTTTCATTTTTCATTTCCCTTGGCTTCATGAGTGAAATCCGACCACTTGTGAAGCTTTAGCGTGAACAGGTTTCTCTTAAAATGCTAATGTCTCCTAGAAGGCAATATAAGCAATCATGCACATACTGAAGTCATTCACTCAGGCTGCTAACTCTTTTGTTACTTAGCTGAGAGATCTGCTAACACTTGGGATTAGAAGAATTTTGATTCTGAATGGAGAGACAGGAGGCAGGTAGCACAACACATTTCTGTATTATAAACTACAAAAAAGTAACAGGACATCATCATGGAGCTAGCAACAAGAAACTGTAGGTGGCAACAAGCACTAAGAAACAGAAAAATAATATGGGAAAAAAAGAGACTTTAAATTTTGGCCTGAATTAGAAAAATGAGGTAGAAATTCTGTCCTTTTCCACCTGTTCTGAGATTTAGCACCCAGAACTGACTTCAGAAACTCATATGTATACTTTCATAAATCGACTTGGAAGTCTAATCATTTGTACATTATTTCTATGGAAAAACATACACTCCAGATAAATAATTTTCTGAAATATGACGTACATATATAACCTGTTCATAAGCTGGAAATGTCCTTTATGATACCTCTCTGCACACATGTATTCACATATTCAGATGGTCAACTCAAAGCCCTCCTATCTTACTTCCACCCTAAAATGCCGAATGTGTGACATGTGACATCTGCTTGAAATTCAGAATCTTTTCCAACAGAACCAATATTTCTACATGGTAAGTGGGTTTCCATCAATCATTCCCTATCTTCAACTCCCATCCCCACCCCTGTGAGGTCTGTAACATGTCCAAATGTAAATACTTAAGTCCATCATAACTTTTCCAGGAGAATTTGTAGTTAGTTTAACATTTCCTGGGAAATTTTCAGTAAAAACAACAAGTGATTGATGAAATCATCTAATTGCATGAGACTCAGGAATAAAATGTCTAAAATGTTAGTGGAAGAAAGGGCAGGTGGATTGATGCACATATGTGTATCCAGCAAATCTACAGATCCAATCAGGCTTCCTGAAGGGGGAAGAACAGGGATAACTAAAAGTGGGAAGTAAGCAATATCACTCAGTTCAGTTCAGTCGCTCAGTCGTGTCCAACTCTTTGCGACCCCATGAATC
>SJYX01016798.1:309189-372153 GCA_006410675.1 Oreotragus oreotragus
CTGCTGCTGCTAAGTCACTTCAGTCGTGTCCGACTCTGTGTGACCCCATAGACGGCAGCCCACCAGGCTCCCCCATCCCTGGGATTCTCCAGGCAAGAATACTGGAGTGGGTTGCCATTTCCTTCTCCAATACATGGAAGAGAAAAGTGAAAGTGAAGTCGCTCAGTCTGTCCGACTGTTAGCGACCCCATGGACTGCAGCCCACCAGGCTCCTCTGTCCATTGGATTTTCCAGGCAAGAGTACTGGGGTGGGGTGCCATTGCCTTCCCCGAAAGCTGTCTCTGGATGTCTGGAAATTTTATACAAGTCACATCTGGATTATGAGACTCAGTTTCTTTTCCTGTACGTGGATGTTTTGATTTAGGGAAGGATGGCAGACGAATGCCTTCAAGGGTTAGACAAGTACAGAAAGTAAGTGATGCAGATATTTGCTGTAAGACAATCAGGAGTAGTGACCACAGTGGTCAATATGGGAGGGTCCATGAGACAGAGAAAGAAGCTATAATTCATCTTCAGTTGATTTTTGTTTTAAGGAATTGTTTTTTTTGGTAAGCATGTGGGATCTAGTTCCCTAACCAAGGATTGAACCTGGGCCCCCCACACTGGGAACTCAGAGTCTTAACCACTGGACCACCAGGGAAGTCCCCCTAGCCGAATATTATATGGGAATGACGGCTTTTTCCCAAAAGATGTGGAAAATCTGGATTTTTATGTGAAAGCTTCCAGTTCTTAAATGTTGGCACAAAATTTTTCAGAAACACAAAATGAGCCAAACTCAACACATCTGTGTGCTGAAATCAGCCCATGGACCTCCAGGGTGAAGCCTCTGGACCAGATGATGTCTGAAGTCCTTTCCAAACTGGAAGGATTTGGCCTGGTGGTAGATTGTCTCTTCAATCTGTGTGTGTTTGGCTCCCTGGTCTATTTCTGCTCCAGTTTAAGCAGAGTGGACGAGGGCTTAAGTGTAACTGTGTTTATAAACACCCTAAAGAATTCCATATGGTATGCCGAATGTGAAGTTGGCTTAATTTGAAAAGATTAAATGTACTCAGGCAATTGCAGAGTTGTCTGTTTCATAAATCAATGCAATTTGTTGGTGGCAGGCCGGCAAGGGATGAGCTTTGGGAAACGCAGCTGGTGTGACCAGTAAGCCCAGTGGTAGGGACATCAGTGTGACAGTAGCTCTCCTGAACATTCAAACATCTTCCTCTTTGCAATACACACACACACACACACACACACACACTTTTTTTTTTTTTTTTAATCCTAGAGCAATCCTAGAAAAATACACTTACAAAAATATGCTCAGGCTCTTGAGTAAATTGTAGGATTATTTACATGTTTTCAATTATTTACCAAGCTCTTCCTGTGATGGGCTCAGGCTTGCCCACCCACCTATTAACCACAGCACTTGCTTGGCCAATGAGATATAAGTGTATATCTTATGTCTATATATATTAAGATACACTACTTCCAGGCAGAAGATTCAAGGACCACAGTGTGGTCCCACTGTGTTTTCTTTTCCCTCCATTGTGAGAGCATTGTTTCCCATGTAGAGGATACACATTTAGTCTTGATTCAAAAATCAAGAAGACATGGAGCAGAGCCCACACCCAACCCATCAAGGGCATGTAACATGAGCAAGAGTAAACCACTGTCATCATACATCTAGAAGATCTGGAGGCTATTATTGTAGTATAACCTAGTAAAAGTTGACGGTAATCAAGTGCTAACTAAAATTTTGAGATATTTCATATCATTGTGATAGGTTGAAACTAATCTAATAATAAAAAGTGAAGATGGCAATGTGGAAAAATCAAACAGCAGTTGCTGATTAGAATTTAAATTGGCACAACCCCTTTGCCAAATCTAGGAAAACTGAAGAAGCAACAGTACATCTTAATCAACTCTGCTCCCAGGTGTTCTACCTGAATAAACTCTTGCACAAATAAAGAAGGAAATATATAAAATAATGTTCACCGACGCACTGATTGCTAAAAATATATAAAAGAAATAGTTCCCCAGTGGGAATGGATAAACTGGGTTAGTCATTCAAAAGAACACTATATAGCAGTTGAAATGAATAAAGTAGATTTACACATGCTAAAACAACAAATGCATAGTAACAAAGAGATGGGACACTTTAGCAACATCTTTAGTGTTTTATTTATTTTTACAGTATCTAAAACACGTGGCTAAATGATGAATCTGGCTAAAACTTTTATGGTGAATATACAACTATTATTACTATATTTTTGTATTTTTAAATATGTCACGACTTTTTAAAAAGACAGCGAACAAAAACAGATTTAAACCACAAAGCACACTGATCAGTCACCAGGTCTGGTGATATAAAGCACTTCAGAGACGACAGGGGCCTTCTAGACTATCTAAGTAACATTATATTCTAAAGATGATGTCAATTTCTGGGCCTCAGTTTGACACACAGAGATGGAGTAAACGATTCAAGGTCACAAAACAAGTTTTCAACAAGTTCATTCTTAAAAGCTAGACTTCCTAACTTCTAGGATAGGTAGGAAAAACGAGGGACATGTGATCAAACAGTGCAACTGAGTCAAGTTCAGAACACCATTCTCTCGTTTTCTATTGTCCCTACCTCTACTGTTGAGACATACTGTGTTCTTCTCTCTGTGTGAGCTCTAAGGATTTTTAATCATCTGTTGCCATTCCTTTTCTCAAAACAACTAAAATATGAGAACGGTTGTAGCTAAATGAGTAAAATAAGTTCCACCTAACTAATACGAAGGTAAGTAAGGACTATGAAGCGCTGATCTTAAGAGTTCAGCGGTCAGGTTCAAAACTTTCACAGTCATGGTCTGGAATCCTGATTCAATCACTAACTAGCTATGAAATTTGGGTAAATTACTTAACCTCTTTAAAGTCTTGTAATCCTGATGTGAAGAGCTGACTCATTTGAAAAGACCCTGATGCTGGGAAAGACTGAGGGCAGGAAGAGAAGGGAATGATAGAGGATCAGATACTTGGATGACATCACTGACTCAGTGGGCATGAGTTTAAGTAAACTCCAGGAGCTGGTGATGGACAGGGAGCCCTGGCGGGCTGCAGTCCATGGGGTCACAAAGAGTAGGACACAACTGAGCAACTGAACTGAAGAGAAGATGGGGAATATTCATAATAATACCTATCTCATATAGAGTCTTGTCAGCATTACATGAGACAACCCATTTAAAGCTCTTGACATAATTCTTCAACAAACATTAGCTGTTAGTATATGTCAGAGTATGCCCTGGTAGTTCAGCTGGTAAAGAATCGGCCTGCAAGGCAGGCAACCCCAGTTCGACTCCTGGGTTGGGAAGAACCCCTTGGAGAAGAGAATGGCTATCCATTCCAGTGTTCTTGGGTTTCCCTGGTGGCTCAGATGGTAAAGAATTCACCTACAATGCGGGAGGCCTGAATTCAATCCCTGGGTTCGGAAAGATCCCTGGAGGAGACATGGCAACCTACTCCAGTACTCTTACCTGGAGAATCCCCATGGACAGAGGAGCCTGGCAGGCTATAGTCCATGGGGTCACAAAGAGTTGGACACCACAGAAGAACCAAGCATAACACAGCAAAGTACACATCATGTAAATAAAGTAATTTAGCTATGAAAAGTAACAAACTTTGGATTATCATAAAATTATAGGCATTAAATGCTTTTAAAAAATTACACCGACTTTGGCCAGCATCAGTGCTAATCAACTATATGTTTTGCAAATCAAGAGTGTCTTTTAATTAAATGAGTTCGATTTTAAATCATTACCTGTCTCGGGATGAAAACACTTGAGGTTAAACTGCTGAAATTTCATTACCCTGAAATTTCGACCTACTGCAATGTTTCTTCTCAAGTGAAACACTTATGGCCACAGGTAATTTCAAGCTATATAATGCCCTTTCAGAATGGACAACCAGTCAATACACATGATCAATAAAGCCTAACAGAACATTGGTCCTGCTTATCTTAAAGGGTCAGGAACTACTGTTTCTAATAGAAATGATGACCCTCTCCTGTGTTTTCTTTGGTTGTTGTTGTGTTGTTTTTTTTTTCCTTTTTAATGTTAAATTTTGACAAGCTAGTTCATAGGAACACAAAACTCTATTCACAGTGCCAGGCCACAAATGAAGGCAGAGGATACTTTTGCGGTCATTCCACACATCAAGACAGCTCTCCACCCAGCACCCTGGCTCACCTCCAGGTCACAGCTGTACTCAGAGCCATCCAGGAGGGTCACTTTACACTGGACAGTTTTGGTCTTCTTGGGGGCTTTCAGAGAGGCCTTCTCTGCTTTGAGCTCATTGGTCTGAACTTCCTTTGTCTCCCTTTTTGCTGCTTCATCCAAAAATTCTGCCTCCTGTATTTCCTTCACCTTCTCTTCTTCTCTCTCCTTACTTACTTCTTCAACAAGCTGCTGAGGGAGGGGGAAAAAAATTAAGTCCATAGTAAAGGTGACCAATTTGCAGAAGATGACACACACTAAAAAGAAAGATCTTTAGTAAGAACTGTGATTTATGGTAAACACTGCGAGCCTAAGATTTTAAAAGACTTTGAAACTTTCTCAGAAAGGGTATTTCCCACATCTCTCCCCCAATCCACTGCCAATTTTCTTATTTTGCCACTTTGGCAAAATCAGCATTAAATGAGTAAAAGAAACTATGTCCCAGCAATGACATTTAAATATCATGTTAAATAATAAAACTCCTAATTATAATTACATAACCATGGCAAAACTTAGGCTTCAATAGGCAACCAAAATGCATACACATACAAATCTACTTCTTCCTACCCCTTAAACACTTAAATAAATCAAAAATACAAAAGCGTGTATTATTTAAGAAGCGAGGTGATCCTTGCCTGAGAGTACTTGTGTAACCCTAAAATGAATAAATGTGACTTTTTTATGATCTGCATATACAGGGTTTTTGTTTGTTTGTTTGTTTGTTTGTTTTGCTTTATTTTGAAAGCTTTAAAAGGAATAACAGGAGAATGTTGTGGTAGACCCTCCAAGCCCCATATTCCAAATACAGTAAGCCAAAGCAGTATCTGAATACAAGAAATCTGGAAATGGTTCAAAACAAATCCTTTCTGTTAACCTGGTTATGCCAAAGCCTTCACTTCCAGACAATCACTTCTCAAAATACTGTGTCTCCTGACTGCTCACCAGAGGTTTCTCTTCCTTGACGTCAACCTTAATCTCCTGTTGTTTTCTCTGAGCTGTTTCTTTAGCATCACCCTTGGCCTGCCTTTCTTTTTCAGGAAGAGATTCCTCCTTGTCTAAAACCTGTTCTTCCACAACAGGTTGGGTAGGCTCTTTTTTATCTCCTCCATCTTTGGCCACTACTAAGGTATAGGACTTCTGTTTCTTAAGCCAAGGGGGTATGAATCGAGAAATCCCCCGGCTCTCAGATGGATCTTTCTCTTTCTTCTGGCGGCGTGGGATACTTTGGCTTTCAGCTGGAGGAGATGATTGGGAACCTTTTTCCTCCTCTGGATCAGATGTCTGATTCTGCTGATTTTCTGTGACTTCTTTCGGTTTCTCCTTGGGTGCATCTGCTCCTAACTGGTCAGATTCTTTCTTCACTTCGGATGCAGAGCCCACTTCAGTAGTCATGGTCACAGCTTATTCTAAAAACAAAACAAAACCACCAAGAGTTACTTTACAAGCTCTCCCCATTTTAGTTTGGAGGCAAGGGGCAGGGCAGAGAAGGGTGGGGAGGGGAATGGCAAAAAGATGACAGGGAGAAAACACATCTTTTTAAAAAGGTTCAGAAGCATAAGAGAAAATGGAGAGTGCTCTCCTTAATGTTTAGAAATCTGTATCAGAATCGAAGAACCACAACTACCATCACAATAGAATTAATTCTATAGTACAGAGAAAACTTCAAATCGTCAAGATTTCTAGAAAAAGTAGTTGCTGTTCAATTTCATCTAGGTATGAAAAACTAATTTACTCCCCAAATTTTTAGGGAAAATTACTTTTCTCTATACTTAGTTTTCCTCATTCACAATATTAAAGCTACTGACATTAAGCTACAATATTAAGCTACTGATAATGCTAGAAAATCCTGAGACATATTTCATTGCAATTTCACAAATTAAAACCAATATCCAAATAAATGTTAGGTATAATAAAAACAAATTTTAAGTACTGGGTACCTAATTGTGAGAAAATTAAAATGAACACAAATATCTTTTTTTGTTCCAATATTAAACCCCATAATTCACCATCACTATTCCATTGTAAGTTAGTCTTTAAGAAAGGCACTAAAACTATAATCAAAACTCCAAAACTCCATACCACCTAACCTCAGACACAATTTTCTTAGTATATGTGATTATAGAAAAATATCGAGGGGTCCCAATTTAAACCAAATGAAGACATCATAGGAGTGAAGGAAATGCATCTAATATTCAATCCTATCACAACTAATGAAAACAAAACTGAAATTAACTCTAAAAGTAACTGGTTGTCTAAAATTTACATAAAGAAAGAGGGACATTCAAAGTATCATAGCAGCACTGACATTAAAAAAAAAAAAAAAAAAGCAACAGGCAGGCACATGAAAAGATGCTCAACATCATCAATCAAAGAAGTGCAAACTAAAACCACAATACACCTGTCAGAATGGCTACCCTCAAAAAGAACACAAATAACGAATGTTGACATGGATGCTGAGAAAAAGGAACTCTCAAACACTGATGGAATGGAAATTGGTGCAACCACTGTGGAAAACGGTAGAGAGGTTTCTCAAAACTCTGAAAGAACTACTGTGTGATCCAGCAATGTCACTTCTGGGTATATATCAGAAACACACACACACACACACACACACAAATTTGAAAAGATATACACACCCCAACGTTCATAGCAGCATTATTGACAATTACCAAGTCATGGAAGCAACCTCCATGCCCATCAATAGAAGGATGGATAAAGATGCAGTGTATACAGCCCATGGAATACTCAGTCACAAAAAAGAATGAAGTTTTTCCATTTGCATCTGGAGGGTACTAAGCTAAATGAAGAAAGTCGGACAGAGAAAGATCAATAATGTACAATANCAGCATTATTGACAATTACCAAGTCATGGAAGCAACCTCCATGCCCATCAATAGAAGGATGGATAAAGATGCAGTGTATACAGCCCATGGAATACTCAGTCACAAAAAAGAATGAAGTTTTTCCATTTGCATCTGGAGGGTACTAAGCTAAATGAAGAAAGTCGGACAGAGAAAGATCAATAATGTACAATATCACTTACATGCGGAATCTAAAAAAGACATGAGTGGATATAACAAAATAGAAACAGACTCACAGATACAGACAGAGAACAAATCAGTGGTCAGCAGTGGTGAGTGTGAAGGGGGGATGGGCAGAATAGGCGTAAGGGAGTAAGAAGTACAAACTGTAGAGTACAAAATAAATAAGCTACAAGGATATATTATACAACACAGGGAATATACCGAGTATTTTATAATAACTGTTAATGGAGTATAAACTTTAAAAATAGTGAATCACTATGTTGTACACCTATAACTTACGTAATACTGTACATCAACTATACTTCAATAAAAACATTTTTTAAATACAGCACACTCTCCTTGCTTGCCAATGATGACAGCACTCAAAGGCCTGGCGCCCTGACCAGTGGAAAATTTCACAGCTATCTTCAAAAGTGGTACAAACTGGAAAAGTTCAAAAACAAAGTACAGTGGATTTTTTTTTTTTTAAGATCTATTGAAGTATAATTCACACACCATAAAATTCACCCTTTTAATGGTGAATACAGTTAATGATTCTAAGTATATTCAAAACATTGTACAACCATCACTGCTCTCTAATCCTAGAACATTTTCATCATCCCAAAAAGAAGCCCTGTGTCATTAATAGTTACTCTCCAACCTCCCCTTCCTGCAGCCCATGGAGATCACTAAACCACTTTCACTTTGTATAGATTTGCCTATTTGACATTTCAAATAAATGGAATCATACACTATGTTGCATTTTCACTTAGCATAATGTTTTTAAGGTTCATCCATGTGGTAGTAAGTACCGGTACTATACTTGTTTTTTTAATTATTCACCTATTTTGCAAATAATATGTGAGGAGTCCAATATCCAAAATAAACAAAGAACTCTTTTTTTATATGCAAAACATTTGTATACAAAATATACAAATAGGGAAAGGAGTACGTCAAGGCTGTATATTGTCACCCTGCTTATTTAACTTATATGCATGCAGAGTACATCATGAGAAACGCTGGGCTGGAAGAAGCACAAGTTGGAATCAAGATTGCCAGAAGAAATATCAATAACCTCAGATATGCAGATGACACCACCCTTATGGCAGAAAGTGAAGAGGAACTAAAGAGCCTCTTGATGAAAGTGAAAGAGGAGAGTGAAAAAGTTGGCTTAAAGCTCAACATTCAGAAAACTAAGATCATGGCATCCAGTCCCATCACCTCATGGCAAATGGATGGGGAAACAGTGGAAACAGTGGCTGACTTTATTTTTCTGGGCTCCAAAATCACTGCAGATGGTGATTGCAGCCATGAAATTAAAAGATGCTTACTTCTTAGAAGGAAAGTTATAACCAATCTAGACAGCATATTAAAAAGCAGAGACGTTACTTTGTCAACAAAGGTCCATCTAGTCAAGGCTATGGTTTTGCCAGTGGTCATGTATGGATGTGAGAGTTGGACTATAAAGAAAGCTGAGCACCGAAGAATTATGCTTTTGAACTGTGGTGTTGGAGAAGACTCTTGAGAGTCCCTTGGACTGCAAGATCCAACCAGTCCATCCTAAAGGAGATCAGTTTTGGGTGTTCATTGGAAGGACTGATGTTGAAGCTGAAACTCCAATACTTTGGCCACCTGATGTGAAGAGCTGACTCACTTGAAAAGACCCTGATGCTGGGAAAGATTGAGGGCAGGAGGAGAAGGGGATGACAGAGGATAAGATGGTTGGATGGCATCATCAATTCAATAGACATGGGTTTGGGTGGACTCCAGGAGTTGGTCATGGACAGGGAGGCCTGGAGTGCTACGGTTCATGGGGTCGCAAAGAGTCAGACACGACTGAGCAACTGAACTGAATTGAACAAAGAACTCTTACAACTCAACAGTAAAGAACAAAAAAGAATTATTTTTTTAATGGGCAAACGCTTTGAGTAGAATTCCTCCAAAGGAAAAATGACCAATAAGTACTTGAAATGATTCTGAACATTATTAGTCATTAAATTAAAGACAATAACACATACTGGTAAGGTTGTTGGAAAATTGGAACCTTCAACATTGCTGGAAAGAACGTAAACTGGTACAGCCACTTGGAAATCAGTTTGACAATTCCTCAAAAAAGTAAACATGAAGTTATTGTATGACTCAGCGATCCTACTCCTGGGTATACACCCAAAAGAAAAGAAAATATATGTTTACCCCACAACTTGTAAATGAACTTTTCTAACAGCATAATTCATAACCATCAAAAAACGGAAACAACCCAAACGCCCACCAGCTAACCGATGGATAAACAAGATGTGGTACATCTATACAACAGAATTGAAGCAGTTTTGAAAAGGAATGAAGTACTGATGCATGCTTCCATATGAACCTGGAAACCACCCTGCTAATTGAAAGAAGCCAGACTGTAAAAAAGCCATTGTATATAATTTCCAGAATAGACAAATACTCAAGAGACGAGGAGTAAACTAGTGGTTGCAAAGGGCTAAAAGGAGTGGAGAATGGGGAGCAGCTGTTAATAGGTACAGGTTTCTTTTTGGGACAATGAAAATATTTTGGAATTCGACGTGATAGCTGAACAACCTTGTGAATATACTCAAAACCACTGAATTGTAAACTTTAAAGGGGTGATATCTCAATTAAAAAATAACTTTTAAATTGTTATATACTTCTAATACGCAAGCGTAAAAACATTCACTTAGTCAGCCTATATTTCATGGGCATAGAGCTTCCCTGGTGGCTCAATGGTAAAGAATCCGCCTGCTATGCAGGAGACCACCTACAATGCGGGAGATGCAGATTCAGTCCCTGGGAGGGGAAGATCTCCTGGAGAAGGAAATGGCAACCAACTCTAGTATTCTTGCCTGGAAAATCCCATGGGCAGAGGAGCCTGGCAGGCCACAGCCCACAGTGTTGCAAGAGTCAGACACAATTTAGCAACTAAGCCACCACCCACCACCACAATGGGCCAAGTACTAAGCACATGAATAAAGACAACCTTCAAGGACAGTGGGTAAGTCAGAAGCATGCTGCTCAAAGAGCACAGGATGAACACTTAGCCAGGGTTAGGACAAGAGAGTTATCAGACAAATCTTTCTGCAAAAATCAACATCTGAGTTGCTTTAAAACAATGGGTCAAAATGGGAAACATGTGCCAGATATAGGCAAGTGTGTAGAGACATGAGAATACTCCTCCCACAGGAAACTCAGAAGTACTGTACAACTGAAGTGGGGGCTTGTGAGTGGAAGGAGGAAGGCGAATTGGTGATGATGAAGTAGGAGAAACAGGCTGAAGCCAGAACACAAAAGGTTTTGCATGTCATGCTAAGAAAGGTCTGGCGGCTGATTTAAAAGCAATGAAAAGTCATATAAGAGTTTCAAGTAGAGGAGTAAAGTAATCAAATTCATATTTGGATGAAATGAGAGAAAAGAATGAGATGAGAGGATGAAATACAGGATGAGAGAAAAGAATGAAATAGAAAGGTATCTGGGAGGCTGACACTATAATCTAAGCATGAGAAGATAATGGTCTCCACTATGGCAGAAGCAATTGGGTATAGGATAAGAAATGAATCTGATGGTCAAGACAAAGATGGAACAGGAGGTGGCATCTATCTGAAATCAGCAAGTCAATGAGAAGAAAGAGTCCAGGAAAAGTGCTAGGTCATGAGAGGCTGAGATGCTATTAGAACCATTCATGGAAATAGGGAACACAGGGAAAAGAAGGTCTGGTTGACACAAACTTGATTTTTAGCTTATTGTGACTAAGAAGTCTGTGGAGGTGTTCAGCTGGCCACTTGACACACAAGTCTTAAAGGGAGACCACATACACACTAGAGATACAGATTTGGAAGCTGTCATCACATGAGAGATAACTGAAAGCACAATAGTGACATCACCGAGGGAAAGAGTGTAGTTTGAACTTTGAGGGCTCTGAAGAGAATCCTTCTAACCACCGATATTTAAGGGACATGTAGAGAGAAGAAACACACGGTAAAACAAGGAGATTAGAGCACAGTAATGTCCTTGAGGGCAATGTGACAGAAGAGGGAATAGTTAGGTAACTATGTTAAACATATGTCCAATCTTACATCTTATTTTTACATGCATGAAGAAATCACGTCTTCCAGTAAGACTCTTATATGAGTACTTGAACTAGCTCCATATTGCACAGAAAATCTTTTTTCCTTCTTTAAGGTACCATTTTCCATGTACCAATTAAGTAGAAAATACTATTTACATTGATCATGAAATGAGCAAAGCTGACTTTTGGCAATATTCTCTCATTACATTTGAAGAGCCAAATCAATGCCCTGGTAAAAATTAAAACGAAAATGCCTCATACTTTTCTAAGCCAACCAAGATAATTGGCAGTTCTCTAACTACTCTGGCTGAGAGAAACAATCTGGAGACTGATCAACTGAAGCTGATTTGGGGTCGAAATATTTCAGAAGCAATGAAATATAAAACTAAAGTTTCCACTATTACGTTAAAAGTATTCGGTTCAGTTCAGTCACTCTGTTGTGTCTGACTCTTTGCAACCCCATGGACCGCAGTACGCCAGGCTTCCCTCTCCAACACCAACTCCCAAGCCTTGCTCAAACTCATGTCCATCAAGTCAGTGATGCCATCCAACCATCTCACCCTCTGTCGTCCCCTTCTCCTCCTGCCCTCAATCTTTCCCAGCATCAGGGTCTTTCCCAATGAGTCAGTTCTTTGCATCAGGTGGCCAAAGTATTGGAGCTTCAGCTTCAGCATCAGTCCTTCCAATGAATATTCAGGACTGATTTCCTTTAGGATGGACTGGTTGAATCTCCTTGCAGTCCAAGGGACTCTCAAGAGTCTTCTCCAACACCACAGTTCAAAAGCATCAATTCTTCGGCACTCAGCTTTCTTTATATTTAAAAGTATTACTATCTGCATTTTAATCATAAAATCTATCACTGCTTACCGGGTCAGACATCACATATATGATTTCTGCTTCTCACAACATCCCACAGGGTAGGTATTAGCCCCATTGTACAGTAATAAATGGAAGAATGACTTGTTAAGTTACCTGTTAAGTGACTTGTCTAAGGCCAATGAATGGAGGACCACACAGCTGTGTACACCTATATTTTGTAATGCAGTCACAGCTCCACTGTACATCAAAGATTGAATCAACCAGAGCCAATGACTTAGTCCTTAAAAGATTCACATCAGTCTATCAAAATGACTACAGAATAACACAAATCTACTCTGTGATTTGCTATAATTAGCCCAGCATGCATGTGTGTGTGTGTTCAGTTGTGTCTGTCTCTTTGTTGACCCCATGGAATATAGCCCACCAGGCTCCTCTGTCCATAGGATTTTCCAGGCAAGAACACTGGAGTGGATTGCCATTTCTTTCTCCAGGAGATCTTCCCAATCAAGGGGACTTGAACCTGCATCCCGTGTGTTGGTAGGCGGATTCAGGTTCTTTACCACTACACCACATGGGAAGCCCTCCCCTCCACCAAGTAAGAAATGTACAGAGGCAGTCTCACCACAAAGAAAACCATACGTGAAGGCTACTACCTGGCCACGCAGCCGCCATTGAGCTGATGGATCAAAACCGAAGACAAGGTGCTACTCCAGGCACAGAGAGCACAGATAAAGCATTAAGCCTCGCAGAGTAGTCCTCTTCAAGCACAATGCACTCGCAAGACTTGTTTCAAGGATCTCAAAGCCAAGCAGTGTTGCCCATCAAAGGGAAATTACAACGTGAATTACAGTGGAAATGGCTAATTGGTTTGTAAATATTCAACAATAAGGGTGGATATAATTTATGTAAATAAGTACAGTCTTAAAATAGTTTCAAGAGATCATGTTTAGATCAAACCTAAACACTACCTTCTTTGTTGATAAAACAGTTTCTTGAACAAATTACCACCATCAAGAAAACATGATTATAGCACATCCATTCACCATAATTATCATGCCTGTACCGCTCAGAGTTCCAAATGTGGATAAGCCTTTAAATACCACTGCCCACTAAAATGGAAACTCCTGCAATGGAAGACAAGCCCTCCACTAAAATGAAAGCCCCCTGAGGGTTGGGATCTTGGGATCTTTCTTTTATTTCACTGCTATGTTCCTAGCATCTAGACTGGCACATAAGGGACATCAGATAAAGATTTACTGAATGAGTGTTGTCTTCATTTCATCTTATCAACAAGGAAACTGAGGCTCAGCAAGACTAGGCTGAGCCTGAGACTTTGCCTGAGATTACAAAGCCAGGTGGGCAAAGCCAAAACCAGAAAGCACTCAAACTCAAGCAATGCTCATTCCACTAAGCTTTAATTACAAATACCTAAAATCTATCATTAATATAGTTACATAACATACTAAGTAAAGACCACCCTACTTATCAGCAACCAAAAAGAACACTGCTGTGAACAGTCAGCCCATTAGACAGGCATGAGCTTTTGACACAATTACCATGTTGGCAAGCTCCATCTGGGTTGATAAAAGCGTTCATTATTGTAATAGGTCCATGAGAAAAAGCACACATCATTTAACACAGAACCAAGCAGAGAACTATCATCACCAGAGGAGCAGCACAGGTTAGGCAAAGAGCTGTGTTACATGAAACTACTCTTTCTTCTGATGCTTAAAGAAGGAGGCAGGTTCCAAGGTGCTGTCACTACCACTAGCCTAAACTATCTACCCTGTAATATTATGCTAACATCATTAGCAAAACACCAGCCTGTAAGCAGAGGACAACAGTAAGCAAAGCCAAGCCAGAAGATACACAGTCAGAACACTCCTACAAAGGACTTCAAGCAGAACTTCATGTTCATTATTGGGTCCAGATGTTCCCTTAAAACCAGCGCTACTCGAAGGGCCCTCACTGTTAATAAAATCCCCACCCAGGAGGACGAGGGCAGGAGCTGCTGCCCACTGTGTAGCTCCCATCCTCGGCTGAGATCACAAGCACGGGAGGTCTTTGATTTCTATCGTTATCCCATTCGTTAGGGAATTCAAGATTTACAGAATGGGGAACATGCATTTCTAAACTTGAAAAATGGGGGTACAGGTATGGAAAGAGGCTTTCCTTTGAGACAGGAACAAAATTGTGCAATAAAGACAATTAAACTTTAAAAATATTGGCAACGTGTACACAGTTCCAATTTGGTCACTTTCCAGTGCGACAAATCCTGTTTTTAATCCATCACTGTGACTGGGCAGAGGATATGGGGAGCCACTTTCTGATACACACAATCACTTTCTTATGTTCATCTCCCCAAATGGCCTGGATCCCAAGGAAAGGTCTTTTAATATACCTACTACCTTCCTTTAATGCACTGAATGTGAGAAAAACAAAACAGCAACCCCCCCCAAAAAGGAATGACTAAGCAGTTACCTAACTCTACTTAGGAAGTAATGAGAGCGATGCTTCTCAAATAATTGTCAACATTTTTTTTAAGGGGAGGAGGGAAGATGAGGAGGAAGAAAGGGAGGAAAGAAGAAAAATGTCTGGAGAGGGAGAAGGAATAACAAAAACAGGCAGGCTGAGAGCCGACTGAAAGTAACTCCTCTCCTTCGTAGGTTTATTTTTCTTCAGTGTCAAAAGGTCTAGAAAATACTATATCCCATATCCAAATACATACAACTATATTTCAAAGGGACTATTTGTTAAATTATCTATGCAGTGAGGGTAAACAAGAGTTATTTTTTAAATAATTCAATGCTGCCCACCCTAGTTACCTTAATAACACATTACATCGTTTGTTTGGTTTCTTTTAAAGGGATAAAGGGCCTATAAGAGCGACAGAACTATTCCTATAAAGATATAAGTAAACATCTGGTTTAAATTAAACCCACATATACAAAAGATATGAACTGTAGCCCTTTGCTAACTCAAGTCTAGGCAGGATCGGATTACATTCAGAGCATGAATTTCCTCCAGCCTTTCCACTACTTTTTAACAGAACTCAAATTTTGTTCAGCTTTTCTCTCTTTTCCACATGCATGCCGGTAAAGGCTGGCTCCAGGTCAGGCCACAAGGTAATGGCATTCTGGTGTAGGGTAATCAAGGTAGTTCCCCATCCCTTTGCCAGGAAAACATGTAAAAGTCTGTTGGTGGGCTCCTGGGGAAGGACGCTTCTTTCTAGAAAGAGCCACAAGAAGAGAAGGCCCCTCTCCTGCCTCTAAACATTGTGTATGTGATTCCCAGAAATGCTGTTACCATCTTGAATAATCCATGAAGGGGAAAGGCCTGGAGACAAAGTGACATATAGCAGAAGGCACTGCAAAAGTTACAGAGAAGAGGACCAGCCTACTGTGCATGCTACCGGAGGCCAGGCCCTGTATTTGAGCTTCCCATTACGTGAGATAACATACGGCCCCCTATGGTTTAAACAGTTAAAGCAAGGGGTACAGTTACTTGCAGTCACTATTAGTCTCTGCATATTCTGAGGCAAGCATTAGAAGCTAAGCCCTAAGAAACTAGGAATACATACAGTACCAGCTCAGACAATTATTACTCCCCACTGGGTTGTAGAGCCCTCCTGCCTAAAAGCCATGGTTGTCCAAATGTTTCACTTTTTCCAGATGTTCAATTTTTTAAAACCTAGTATTAGAGTTAATGGTCTTCCCTGGTAGCTCAGCTGGTAAAGAATCTGCCTGCAATGCAGGAGATCCCAGTTCAATTCCTAGGTCAGGAAGATCCCCTGGAGAAGGGATAGGCTACCCACTGCAGTATTCTTGGGCGTCCCTGGTGGCTCAGATGGTAAAGAATCTGCCTGCAATGCAGGAGACCTGGATTTGATCCCTGGGTTGGGAAGATTCCTGGAGGAGGACATGGCAACCCACTCCAGTATTCTTGCCTGGAGAAGCCCCATGAACAGAGGAGCCTGGCAAGTTACGGCCCAAGGGTCATAAAAAGTCAGACATGACTGAGCGACTAAGTAAAGCACAGCACACTGGAGTTAATATTAGAGAGATAAGCCATTAATTTGTCATTCTATCAACACTAAATAAAAATGAAACAACTATCTTAGAGTTCAAAGTATGATTCCCCTTATTCATATACTGGAGAGGAGGGTATGTGAAAATCAAGGCATTATTCTCCACAATGTCCAAGCCCCAAAACACCTAAGATAAGTGCTAACAATCTGATTTGTTAAAAGCAAGTCTCTGCTGTTCTCATTAAGAATCAAGTCAAGAAAGAAATCTGAGCAAGGCAAAGTCTTTTCCGCAGGCAACTAGGGTCATCCTAGGAACAGCTGCCCTTTCCTGGAGCTCAGTATACCAGAGGCCGTGCATAAATCATTAAGGATCCCAAAGCTACATACCATCATTCTCATAATCAAAATGCACATAAACCTTGTCGTTTGGGGCGCTCCAGCCTCACACCCTCATCTAAGCGATAGAGACATTTAGAACGCTGTTGGCTCCTCATTAATCAATTATGAACACTGAGTTGTGGGGTCAGAATTATCAATCAACTGTGTTTGCTTCAATTCCTTCTCTCAGATGGAGCCCTGAATTTTTGTAAAGGCCAGAGCTGGAGCTACATTCTTTGTGTGCGAAACCAACTATAATCTTTGGATAAAATAACACGATGGTTTGAAGATCAAGTCTAGGAACTGAAGAGACCAGGGTTAGGGTTCCAGCTCTTGTCTCATACTAGCCATGGAACTATGGACAAGTTATTGAGACTCACTGAGTCTCAGTTTCCTCATCAGCAAAACAGAGACATTTATACACACCCACTGGGTGACTCTAAGGGTTAAGTTAGACTTCCCTGATGGCTCAGATGGTAAAGCGTCTGCCTACAGTGCAGGAGACCTGGGTTCAATCCCTGGGTTGGGAAGATCTCCTGGAGAAGGAAATGGCAACCCACTCCAGTATTCTTGTCTGGAAAATCTCATGGATGGTGGAACCTGATAGGCTATGGTCCATGGGGTCGCAAAGAAGTCAGACATGACTGAGCAACTTCACTTTCACTTTCAAGGGTTAAATTAGATGCTATACATAAAGTGCCTGGCACAAAATAAATTCATAATAAACGCTAGGTCATGGTCATCATAGAAGGATTCTAAAAAAGAAGGGACAATATCTGTATCTTCACTAAGGATATTAATAGTAAGAACAGAAATAATAAATAATGATAATATCAGCTATTGGCTGAGCACTCTTCTAAATACTCACAACCTTTGTGGAAGAAACTAAAATGACTTCCATGCTGCAGACGAAGAAGGTAAACAAGGATCAAGAAGGTAAATGAGGATCCACGGCATGAACAGAGCCACACAACCAGTAAGTAAATGGAAGAGCCAGGATCCAAACCCAGGTCATCCGGCTCCAAAGACTTCGGGCAATCCTGCCAGCAATCTCAAACAACTTCTCTGTAGTGTAACCAGCAACCAGCACAATTCCTTAAAGTTCATTATTTGTTGAAAACCAAAGATCCATAAACTATTACTACAATTTGGTGGTCTACAATCCAAAGCAACATGTTTTAACAGAGCCCTTGGTAAGTTTTACCCACTTTCAGGATGTGGGTTACATCAGCATCTTAGCCCCTTCTCTCAAACACATGTTTTCTGAGGACTGGCATAACCTATGTACCAGACATCAGTAACACAGATGAAAGAAGTCTACTCTCAGCCTCGTGGGGCACAGAAGTAGCGATATTAGCAGCAATACATATTTAAACCACTCACCATTAATTCAGAACTTTTGGTAAATTCAGAAATCACAACCAGTTTAAAAAGCTGACCATGGTTTTCTTTACAACCACCGCTGTGGTCTCTTCAGGAAGTCACCCATGGGAAATTTTGGTTAAAGACTCATAAAACACAAACAGGTATCACGCTTTTTAAAGAGCACTTAATTCTCATTCTCAATTGTATTTGCTAGAAATATATTTGCTCTCTAGCAAAATTTAAGTAATTTGAATGCAAAGCCTAATAAAATAGCCCTGATTATAAATTTCTTGAACATCAAAACTCTAAAACAGGGAGTTTAAGGGAGATTGGACACAGGTATATTTATGGCTGAGGCCCTTCGCTCTTCATCTGAATCTATCACAACATTGTTAACAGCCTATACCCCAATACAAAATAAAAAGTTAAAGAAAAAACTTCCAAAATAAATTGTCAGCTAGGCTGACCAACCGTCCAATAGGGAAAATAGTGACTGAAGGATGAGTAAAGAGTTAAGAGGAAAAAAATAAATACAAAGGACCCATGAAATGTATGAACCCGTGAAAAGACGCTTACCACACTCATAGTAAAATAAATATAGGCTAAAAATTTAGCATGGAAAAATCCAAAAGCTTAATCATGTAATCACTGAGCAAGATTATGGGAACAGAGGCCATTCTCAGATAATTGCCAGTAAAAGAGTAAACTGGGACAGATCCAATGGGAGTCAGTTTGCCAACAGCTATCAAAGTTCCAAATGTGTACACATTCTAAAGCAGTCACTCTGCTTGTGGAGATGTATCCTACAGATACATCTGAATATGTACAACACTTATGCATTGATGATTCCCTATAACACTGCTTGTAACAGCAACAGATCAATGTCCACCAATAGGTGACACTATGCGACCTTCATACAGCAGAATACTACACAGCTATAAAGAAAGAGAGGAAGGTTCCCCTATTACAGAAATATCTCCCAGTTACACAAGTCTAAAAAGTAAGATTCAGATAGCACAGTAGACATGCTGCACCTTGTGTGCTGAAAGTAATGTGTGTGGGAGGAGTAAGTATGTGAATCCATGTGCACATATCTGCCTATATAAGCATAATTAAAACAGCAGTGATTATGGGGAATAGATGACGACCGAGTAGGTGAGGTGCAGAGATGCAGATATGGAGACAAGGACATCACTGAGTGGACGTTTGCAAACTGAAGACTTAAATACTTTATTAGGAGGACAATACTTCTGCATTAAAACATCTTATGCATTAAGTGAACCCAGCACAACTGGTCGGCTTTCTTGGAGACAACCTGAATGCCACACTGCCACAAGTGACGATGTCACCTTGATCTGTCACACAGCTCTGACCTCACAAATGAACAGTCTGGGTGCAAAAGCCTTCCAATCTATTCCAGCTCAGCAGTAGCATTAAGACAGCCTAAAATAAAATTGATTTCTTAGCATATGACCTTTAAGATTATCTCTACATTCTCAAAAGAATAATTTTTCCTAGCCTCTGATTCAGCATACTTTACAAACCCACACCTTACCCTACATAGCCTGTTCTTGAAAGCAGGAAAAGCTCAAACACCTAAGTTTTTAGAGCAGCCAGACAGACATCTTTTAAGAAGTACTTCAAGTATTCATTTCATAAAAATAGTAATAGCCTCTAGAGTTCCTTAGGAAACCTTGCCAGCTTTTTATACTTCTCAGAGTGAAGCTAAAACAAAAATCTGTCTTTTGCTAACAAAAATATTGGTGCCTATACAGGTAGGCAAAAAAAAAAAAAAAAATAGTATTCTTTATTCTCTACTGGAGGAGTTGGAACAGAGAACTTGGAAATAATTTCTCTGAAAGTTGAGGAAATGTTTTCAAAGGAGAGTAAAACAGCATGGGAAGATTCTTATTAAATTCCTAAGCTGGTCACACACAAACATCTCCAATCTTGGTCTGCAGCTTCTTCTTCATTTAGAGGGAAAGGCAGGAATAAAATTGGCTTGAGCAGCACGAGGATGTCGTGTTTCCGGTCCACACCGCTTCCCCACCCCGCATATGCTCCTGTGCTTCCATGAAGGGGGTACTGTTGTGCAAATAAGTAACCACATGTTCCCAGTGCACTGGTAGGCAGCCGGTAGCTTCTTGATAATGGTCTTTTGTGATGTTCCTAGCGTTCGGGGAACACTGCTTTGGACCACCATCATTAAACAGAATGTTCTATAGAGAAGAAAAATATTCCTACTTGCAGTTTCCTCCAGTGATGTCATAACTAGGCTCCCAACAGCAAAAACACCACCAAAATTCTCACCTTGTCATAAGAGATACCAGGGAATACACTTCTGAGTCATCCCACAACCACCTTCTACAAGGGATCCTTACCCAGCCCCAACATAAAACTCACCTGGTATCAAGCAGCCATCTACAACCAGTCTAATATTATTTCTGTGTGAAGTAAACTCTAAATTCTTTAGCTAAAAAATAACAGTGGTTCAGGAGGCTTTTCCCAAATAAGCTAACAACAAATCCACCAAGGTTAACTGCACAGGATAAATGCACAGGCTGCAGACGCTGCATTTTAATAGGTCATAAGACAAAAGCCTGTCAGACTCAATCAACTCCCCACACTATGACAAGGCCACCAGGCTGGAGCCTACACTGATCTCGCACTTTCAAATCCTCTTCTCCGTAAGCTTTGGAATGCTGCAGTTGACAGGCATAAATACCTAAACCTTGTCAAAAAATGGAATTCACTTTTTCAGTTTGGGTCATTAGCTCCTCTATCATTTTACAATATTTACAGCACTGCCAAAGAGTTACATCTATGCATAGCATGTATTCTTAAAATATGAGACTATAAACGGAACAATTTTTCTAGCTTAGGTAAGCAGATCCCAATGTGAAGGCCACTCCTCCAGTTGGTCGGCTGAAGGTGCCATAGACCGTTAGCATATGGACCTCCAAAGCGTGATAAAAAGCAACTTTCCCCGGGTGGGAAAAGCTGTAATTACAATGGAATTACAGACATGCCATCTGGAATGCTTAAAAACTTTTTCTTTTCCCCAAGTAGTTCTACTCTGAGCATTGGTACATTCAAAACTACTTAGTCAAAGTTTTAAACAACTACTTTTTAGGTCATGCTGGCTAGGGACAAGCTTTCACTTTGGCTAAATATATTTGTTTCTTCAGAGGTAAGATTCTCAAAATGCAACATCTAGAAACGTGATTTGGTAGAGGAATATACTGGAGAATATGCTAGGTATTCCAACCCTGGGAACCCACCAAAAATTTCAAGCCAACAAAATTTTAAAGTTTAAAATTTCCCTTTCCAACTTTCTTTGTGATCCAGCTATGACGTTAAACAATAGGTCATCAATATATCATACAACGTGTGCTGGAACACTCCAAAAGAGACAGTCCATAGGGAAGCTGGGGGTCCTATGAATGACTGTCCACGTCATCAGCATCAATTTCATAAACACTTATTCCCTCACCTGAGGTGTCAATAGTTTGAAGAGACAATTCTTTGTTAAACCTAAAAACAGAAAGCTTAAACTTCACAAGTATATATGCACCAAACCCCCCTACCCCAAACACTCAGTAATTTCCTCAAGGGTCTAAGAACATTCTGGGCAATGTCAACAGTAAAGAAGGAACTTACAGATGTAATCTGGTCATCACAATGGTACTGCTTTTCATTTTGTTAGAAAGAAGCAACGTAACAAGTTTCTTTTCGAAGGAAGGTTGTTAGGCACGTAAATTATATCAAGAAGAAGCATGAAGAAGACTTTCTAAATTTGGATGTTTGAATCTGGGCAACATGGTAGGTTTTCACATTTCTTCAATGTGACAACATATTAAATATTCAGTAAAAAAAGTTGACATCTATTATTCAATTAATATTTACTTAGGCCGTGACAGCATTAAAACAATATGTAATTCTTGATAGCTCTTAATGACCATTAATCTGCAGATGTCAAAAGTAAAAAACAAATTCAAATCTCTGCTAGCCGTAATGTTCTTTAATCAAAGGAGTTAATGTTTCATTTTCATGCTAATTGAAATCTATCATCTTTTAACATGCTAAAAAATAACTGTATGCTATTAACCTTAAATAGTCCTCATTGTGCCTTAGGCATGATTCATTTTTGTACAGTATATAGTACCACTGAATAAATCAATTGTGAAATAGTAGAACAAATATCTGAAACCAGCTGGCTCCACTACTCTCATAGGTCAAACCTAAAAAGGCAATTATGGTAAAGATAACTTGACAAAACTCAACATTTGCCTGAGAAAATGCAAACAAGTGGTCTAAAAATACATACACATTTTTCACAGGGCTGGGTTCAAATATAACTGAACATATTCCCTTGCCAGATAGTGCACATAATCAGATTCCATCTACTCTGTACTCTCTGTACATGAGTACTGTCCAAATTTTCAGTCTCCTAGATACTGACAGTCCAAAAGGCAAACTTTTTTCAAAAGCAAAAACGAGTATATACCCCCCAAACCTAACTGCTACAATAGACATTTCTTAACATTCCCCGCCTCGAAATACATACGCAGTTTTATAGAAGTACATCAAGCCTGCTGTCTGCTGTTCCCTGTCATTAGAAGGCTGTGGAAAGAGGATGGAAATCCAGCTTCCAACTGCTTAATGAGCAAGACTAGCCCCACCCAGGCCAGACCCAGCTGGAGAAGGGCATGCTCAGTAGAAAAGCCCAGCGTGGTTCCAAGTTACTTCATTCCTCAGCTAGAAAGCCCACATGGGTCAAAGAAAAAGTCATCCTCTTGCTGTCTGTTCTACCCACTAAATGAAGAACACTTTACATAAAGAACAGTTTTAATGGCACAACTGTAATCCTATGATTATAACTGTTTACAATTCTACTACTGCTAGGAAATTTGTCCCTCATTTTTTGTATCATTTTTACATTGCTTTGAATTTGCACCCCTCAATTTTGTTTTTATTTCTTGCTATTTTAATCCACCCTATAAATAGACACCAAAAGTATATGCATATAACATATAGTCTACTCATCTTTCTTGATAAAACTGGTATATATATTTTGATATAGAAAAGCCATTCAAATACATATATATTTCATTTTTATATATTGAAAATAGGACTATTTTGATTGATTTGTAAGAAAATTTGCTTATTCATTCACACTGTATTTAAAAGAAGGCCCATTTCAATCTAGATTTATAGATACCATCATATTGTTACAAAGCTGATAAATTCTTGTTTTATTATTATATTGCCATCCTAAATTGACCAATAATGGATACAAAAGGTGAAATCCTACATCCATTTGTCATATGAATACAAATACATACGGAAGCAAGGTAAATTTATAGTCACTAAAGGGAAATACAATTTTTCTAAGATTCAGGTCAGAGAGCTTTGAAAAACACCAACCTTTCTTAATTCTACATTACCATCCCCTTACTCCCTTACATTTCCACATTAAATTCTGGTTGGTTTTTTCCCATAGTATAGATATTTACATTAACCAATGAGGACCAAGATAGACTCTGCATCTAGATATACATATTTACATCTTGACCCTGTTACCATACCACACTGCTCTCCTACCAAACAGTTCTTAAGTCAATGAGGATTACATTCACCTACAGCAGTCTTTTTTAAAAAAGAATTATTACCAAAAAAAATTAGATAATTAAATGAACAAGATATCACTCATACAAACTAGGAGAAAAAAATTAAGTTTTCCTTTATAGGTACTTAATGAAAATATGTTTAAGTAGCAGCTCTGAAGAGATTAATCTCTGTCAAAATGAACAAACACTAACAAAAAAATCTCATTCTATATAATGGAAGTAAACTTCACTATCCACCCACAAAGCTTTCCCTGGTTCACAAAAGGACAATATGGTGAGTTTTTTATTAGAGCTTTATTGACTATGCCAAAGTCTTTGACTGTGTGGATCACAAGAAACTGTGGAAAATTCTGAAAGAGATGGGAATACCAAACCACCTGACCTGCCTCTTAAGAAATCTGTATGCAGGTCAGGAAGCAACAGTTAGAACTGCACATGGAACAACAGACTGGTTCCAAATAGGAAAAAGAGTGCGTCAAGGCTGTATATTGTCACCCTGATTATTTAACTTATATGCAGAGTACATCATGAGAAACACTGGACTGGAAGAAATACAAGCTGGAATCAAGACTGTCAGGAGAAATATCAATAATCTCAGATATGCAGATGACACCACCCTTATGGCAGAAAGTGAAGAGGAACTAAAGGGCCTCTTGATGAAAGTGAAAGAGGAGAGTGAAAAAGTTGGCTTAAAACTCAACATTCAGAAAAATAAGATCATGGCATCCAGTCCCATCACTTTATGGCAAATAGATGGGGAAACAATAGCTGACTGTATTTTTCTGGGCTCCAAAAATCACTGCAGATGGTGACTGCAGCCATGAAATTAAAAGACGCTTACTCCTTGGAAGGAAAGTTACGACCAACCTAGACAGCATATTAAAAAGCAGAGACATTACTTTGCCAATAAAGGTCCATCTAGTCAAGGCTATGGTTTTTCCAGTGGTCATGAATGGATGTGAGAGTTGGACTGTGAAGAAAGCTGAGCACTGAAGAATTGATGCTTTTGAACTGTGGTGTTGGAGAAGAATCTTGAGAGTCCCTTGGACTTCAAGCAGATCCAACCAGTCCATCCTAAAGTGTTCATTGGAAGGTCTGATGTTGAAGCTGAAACTCCAATTCTTTGGCCACGTGATGCGAAGAGATGACTCATTGGAAAACACCCTGATGCTGGGAAAGATTGATGGCAAGAGGAGAAGGGAACGACAGAGGGTGAGACAGTTGGATGGCATCACCAATTCAATGCACGTGAGTTTGGGTGGGCTACCAGAGTTGATGTTGGACAGGGAGGCCTGGCATGCTGCAGTTCATGGGGTCACAAAGAGTTGGACACAACTGAGCGACTGAACTGAACTGAACTTAGTAGAGCCAAATTTGTTTAGTCTATCTTTTATTCAGATTGTGTTTTTCCCACATTTGTTAAATGTATTTTTAAAAACATAGAAACGGCAATAGAAACAGCAGAAGGATGGCAGATTTACTTCAGTATACTGACTTAAAAAAAATACTGGCTCCAAACCTTTTTCCTAAAATGTATTGCTCCACAGGGCTTCCCTGGTGGATCAGACAGTAAAGAATCCACCTACAATGTAGGAGACCTGGGTTCGATCCCTGGGTTGGGAAAACCCCCTGGAAGAGGGCACGGCAACCCACTCAAGTATTCTTGCCTGGAGAGTCCCCGTGGACAGGGGAACCTGGCGGGCCACAGTCCATGGGGTCGCAAAGAGTCAGACATGACTGAGCAACTAAGCACAGCACTGCTCTACAGAATTCAGAAGTCTCAGGACTACTGACATGCAGCCCTGGATCCAATGAGGCTGGCATAGGTAGATCTTTACCATCTGTCCCAGTCAACTCTCATCACCACTGTGCCTGCCTTACTTCCTAACTCCCCTACTCCCATCAACTGAATTATATCTTCCCAACATCCATATACTGAAGCAGTAACCCCCAAAGTGATGGTATTTAGAGGTGGGACCTTTGAGAGATAATAATTAGATTTAGGTGAGGTCACCAGGGTGGAACTATCATGGTGGAATTAGTGGCCTTCTAATAAGGGACACCAGTAAGCTTGCTCATTCTCTCACATTCTCACTCTTGCTCCCTCTCTCACCTTGCCCTGTGAGGACACAGACTAGGCAGCCATCTACAATCTAAGAAGGGACTGTTCACACTTGATCTCGGCCTTCTGGTCTCCAGAAAAGACTTGCAGTTTAAGTAAACAAGTGTATGGCATTTTGTTATGGAAGCCCAAGCTGACTAAGGCATCTGCTTTCTTAATCATAGAACCCAATGCCACTGCTCAAGCCCCTCTGCTCGCTTCAATCCTGCCCATGAGACTTGGGGTTCTCATTATTCAAATAAAGGCTAAGATAATTAAGATAAGAGGTGAGTTTTGTGGCTCTCTGATTTGGAAGAGCAAGTCATTAACAGAGTGGATAAAAGGAGAACCCAGAGAATTTAAATGAGTTTCCAAAACTCATATACTCCATAAGTGGCAGAGGTAGAAATTACACCAGTTGAGTCGGCTTCAAGACCAATACTAGTGGCATTGAAGGTATAGTGGAGAGCAGTTTCCTTCAAAGCCAACACACTTTTCCACCAATGCTGCATTACCTCAGTTTCAACACCCTTATTTACTAGATGAGTAAACTAAACCCAAAGAAATGAAATAACTTATAAAAAAGGTTACTCTGTGGGTTCCTGGCAGAGAAGTTACAAACTAGGTCCAGTATCATTTAAATTATTTCCAGTAAGGCTTTAAACACATTAAAATACATAAAACACATATGCTGTAAGGTCTTAAATATAAAAAATAGCTCATATAAATGTGTATCTATTGTACCTGTCTTTAGGAAGATCCTAAATAGCCTTGCTTTGACACTGTTTTATTGTTTCACGAAAAGGGGAAATTAGTTTATCCTCAGAATACTACTTCAGTATTCAAGGGAGTTGGTTGAGCGTAGGGTGGGGGATATTTTTCCTATATTTGTATAGTTAAGTTGATGTATAAATTAAATTAAACCCAGTAAAATGATTTCTTGACTTGTACAAAATGTCCTATTTCCTGACTTTGAGGAAAAGGAATGTAACTGAATAGGATGCAAGTATGCAATAACCTGATGGTGACTCAAAGCTCCAAGACCATACAGGACACAAGCTCTGTGCAGAAAATAAAGTTCTCAGTGTCACAGAAAGACAGTGAGCAGAAGAGTTCCCTTCAGTCTCCCCTCTCCTCATTATTCATCTAGCCTCCACTGGAGAAGCATATATCATCTGTCAAACCAGAAAAAAAGCAAGTACGATTTTCCAGCATAACCCTAAAATAACCTAAAAAGCATTCAAAAAAATAAAAAATAACCCCTCTGTTTTTGAACTTTACTGATTTCACAGAGAATCCAACTTTGCTATATACCAATCATCATGCAAGACTATCCTTCCTCTACAAAACGTGGAGAAAAGTTTTATGATTCTCTCAATCTGGATGGATTTCAACTTGTCTATAAAATTTTCTAACAGTCCACATTTCATAGGATCATTGCCATTTGATGTCGACAAAAAGAAAACAAACAAACAAACAACAAAAAAAAAACTGCTACACTAGTTCCACAGCCTCTGGCTAAGTTATCTTTTGACCACACACACCAGTTTAACTTTTCTCAGGCGCTGAACCCATAATAATTTGCACACAACTGCACACAAGTCACTCACAAGGTTTCTTTCCTACCATGTTTTGTAAAACGTAACATTAGAAAGTACTACAGATTTATGAGACTCTAGGCAAGAAAAATTCCATATGACCCCAGATTTTTACAGGGGGTTTGGAGAGAGAGAGCAGGAGCTGGTACAGGAGGGAAGCAAAAGAATAAAGGGATGGCAGTGGGACTCTCTAAACAAAAAGTTAATGTTCTGAAACCATCTAAGAAGTGTTAGGACAAAGCAGTAACAAATGCCCACCCCCCTCCCTTTTTTTTTAAACTTCAAAAGTGAAAAGCATCCTTATCAGAATTACACATTCAAACCTGTACAGTAATTCAGCATTTACTTTAAAATGTATTACTTTCATTTCACTTTCATCTGCGAAAACTTTGCTGAGTTCCCCCTTTGCCCCAGACACTGGTCTAAGCCCTCAGGACTGGAAAGTTCTTCCCCATACCTCAGGGATTTCACAGTCTAGCAGGGAAGACCGGGGAAGGCAATGGCACCCCACCCCAGTACTCTTGCCTGGAAAATCCAATGGACGGAGTAGCCTGGTGGGCTGCAGTCCATGGGGTCGCTAACAGTCGGACAGACTGAGCGACTTCACTTTCACTTTTCTCTTTCATGCATTGGAGAAGGAAATGGCAACCCACTCCAGTGTTCTTGCCTGGAGAATCCCAGGGATGGGGGAGCCTGGTGGGCCGCCGTCTATGGGGTCACACAGAGTCGGACACGACTGAAGTGACTTAGCAGCAGCAGCAGCAGCAGGGAAGACAGATATATAAACAAATAATTATACCACATGGGACAAGGATTGTAACAGAGGTACAGTCAAGACACAGTCAAGTGGACAAGTTTCTTGGGGAGGACAAGGAAGGCACTATAGGCTTACAATGTTTAGGCTCATTCGTCTCTCATTTGAGATGAACAAATGATTCTGCTAATATTGTGGTAATGACTCTCCTTGCCTTACAGATTAAAAAAATAATTATCACAAAGTCCATCACATACAAAGCAGAAACAAAGATCTTGCTAGCATCTGGGCAATACCATCCACATGACCAAGCAAAATGGGATTCTTATAAAACAAATATAGAATCAGAAGGGATCTCAGCTCTTATGTACCTCCCGTCCTTGCCTTTCACACACGGGGAACCTGAAACCCAGAAGTTAGGTCACTTGTCAAGCTACACAGTAAATCAGGAGCAGAACCGAGGCTGGATGTCAGATTCTGATAACTCTATTTGCCTTTCCCCACTGCAGACTGTACTGCCTGGATGGGAGGGTAAGGGCCGAGACACTCTCGAGAAGATACCCAGCAACAGAGACCTTTTATGGCTGTCCAAGGGCCAGAAGAAACAAAGATCCCTGAGGCCAGGCATCCAGCTGACCCCCCAAAAGCTCCCCAACTCTGCCCTATCCTCTGGATCCAAGAAAAACCCTACACCTTCCTGCTCCCCCAAAAAGTGTATTTCCAAAATAAAGAAGTCATTGTCCAGAAATGATCTAATCTCCCCAATCTGCAATAACATTAAATTCACACGCAAACAGTCTGGACATTACTCCATGCTGCCACTTAACTAAGTCTATAAAATGAAGGTACCAGCAGATAAACTACCTATATAATGGGATTCCTGTGGGCATCACAGGAGAACCTACACGAGAGCTACTAGTCAAGTGCAAAATGTTACATGGATGCAAATGACTATTAAACACACAGTTTCAACCACAAAACAATCACCTAGGCTTTCTCCTCAAAATGGTTGAATATACCATTACACTTATTCTTAAGCCAAACATTAATCTACCACCATTTATTTTTTCCTCAACTTGTAGAAAGAAAACTGCTCCCCCACCCTAAGCTACTCTCCATAGTTTCCCTTCTTTTCTTTCTTTCCCTTTAAAACAAGCACTACTATTTCCAAGACCCCTATAGAACCACATAAACAGGAAACCTGCCAACATTAGGCTCTTATCAAAAAACACGCTGTAGAAAGTTCAGCACAGCAGACAAGCCACAGAAATGTTAAGGTGCATCCAACGTACAGTGCCCAGCTAGCTGTCAGGCTCTGGGGTCCTCTCCTCACTTCGCTTGCATCACTATCTTCCTTTACCCCGCCATCTGCATGGTTTGGGCACTTGTTTGAGGATCCAGTATACTTCTAACCCTCACATCTTTATTATCTCCATATTTTGAAACTGTCACTCCACTCACTCCTTTCTTTCTTTTCTACAGACACTTACCTCTCCAAATTTGAATTATGAAAGAAAACCCTAAGCACAAGTGCTAATACATTCTCAATCCATAGCCCATCCCCACCTGAAACAATAAATATCCAACATTAAGCTAGCGTGCGGGCTTCCCTGATAGCTCAGTTGGTAAAGAATCCGCCTGCGATGCAGGAGACCCCAGTTCAATTCCTGGATCAGGAAGGTCCACTGGAGAAGGGATAGGCTACCTACTCCACTATTCTTGGGCTTCCCTTGTGGCTCAGCTGATAAAGAAACCGTTTGCAACATGGGAGACCTGGGTTCTATCCCTGGGTTGGAAAGATCCCCTGGAGAAGGGAAAGTCTACCCACTCCAGTATTCTGGCCTGGAGAATTCCATGGACTATAGCCCATGAGGTTGCAAAGAGTCAGACACAACTGAGTGACTTTCACAAGCTAGAGGACTCACCATTATCTGTATCTATGAGATTCTGAATTCCATAATTTTAGGCTTTGCTAAGATCCGTTCATTCAATGAGGAATTACCCTTTTTGTCTACTGATAGCTATTCAGGATACACACCTGTATACAACTTGGCTCCAGCAGTGCAAGAGAAGAGTATTTAAATAAATACACTACAAAGAGAACAGAGCTAAAATATAGGCATAAACATTTCAACAGTAACTGACTTGATATGGGAAGAATGCTTCCCAAGGTGACACTGACGCTGACCTTGAAGGAGAAGGAGGGCTGATTGTAAGCGGGTTAAAGCGCACTCCTCACCGTGGGAATAGAGAGTGAAGAAACAGAATCACCAGAGATAAAAGCATTGCTGAGAACAGCGAGTCCACACCTCATCTGCCCGGAATACGGGGTGGGGAATGGCGGAAATGGGACAAGGGAGGTAGTAGCCCAAAGATGAGTGATGAGTATGCTAAGCTCAGATGTTTCAACTCTGTCCTGAAGGCAATGAAAAATAAGATTCATTTTGCATTTCGGGAGGATGGCTTCGGCACTCATGTGATAACAAATGCCACAGTAAAAGGAAACTAGTTAAGCAGAGGCTCCAGTGATCCAGAAAATAGCCTCAAAAAATGACACAGAGGCAACAGGGAAGCAAATGAAGAGACGAAGTCAGTAAATATTTAGTGGTTCAAATGGACAGGATTTGATAAAAAAAATTGAGCAGTGGGAGTCAGAGAGAACAAAGTTTCCAGGTTTCTGCCAATCAAAGGTCAGACTGCAGGAACATGAACCTAAAGACAGATTTCCAAAAAGACTATGCAAGATGGATGAAAGAAGCCCAAGCTTCCACTTTTAACACATTTGGACTAAGTGACTATGTGACATCTGGGTGGAAAATCAGGCCAGCTGGAGATATGTGTCTGAACCACAGAGCCTAGGTTTCCAGGCTAAGATTTGGAACTGCTTGGTCAATCAGCGTAATTTGAAGCTATAGAAGAGATGAAACCCAGGGCAAGACAGAAGTTTAAAAAAAAAAAAATGCTCGTAGTAAATAACCAGGCAGGGAGCAAAGAACCTATGAAGGAGGGTGGGAAGGATCAGAATAAGATAAAGACATCAAACCAAGCAAGTATTGCCCCAAGAGAAGAGCGGGGCTGGGAGCAATGGACAACAAGCGAAGGGCAGAGTGCTTCTAGTACCAAACAAGGCTTTGCAGGCATCATGAAAGACTGCTGATAACCTCAAAGAGCGAGTCCAGCGGACAGCAGCAGAAAAAGACAGCTGGCTAACGGAAAAATGCTAACGAGGGGGAGTATGAAAAAGGGGTAAACTAACCTCTGAAATTTAGTGCCAGAGAAGAGTCTGGAAGAAACGATAGCAATAACAAGAGGTACGGCTGCGAGGCAATCTACCGATACAGGAGATGTTTGGGTTATTTTCTTTGGTGCAGGCTTTTGATGGGAAAGACAAAGTAGGGAGAGGTTCAAGATACAAAAGAGAGAAAGGAAAATGAATGCCAGGAAGTTCAGAAGAGAGCAATGCATTTAATCTGGGACGGCATGAGGGCCATCTCTAGCCCAGAGACCAAAGAGAAGGGAACTGGAGACACACATGGACTAGAAGAGGAAGTGGTGCAAGGAAAATGAAACCAAAGAGGAAACGTGGTCCATCTCCCAGAATATAGTCTTTGCTAATCCTCTCAGCATTCATGTTAACACAGGGTTCAAAATGGCTTAAACAATTTTCAATATAGAAAGTTACTGGTATTTTAAGTTTTTCAAAATTGGGGATGCCCTGCATAATCTTCTACCTTAACTGATTTGTAAATCAGTACCTATTAAATTATCAAGAATATCATAAAATGAGTGCCATCTTCATATCACTATAGATGCCCAGAAAAAAGAAGCAAAAAATAAGTCACTTAAATTGCAAGGTTTGGAGAAGGGTATTTTGTTTTGCTTTAATCACAGCGTGTGCCAAGGGCTTGGTTAAATGTATTTACAAGATACAATAACTGTAACTGTAATTCCTGTTCTCAAACTGTGAAGCCTGTGTCTCAATAAAATACCAGTTTAAAAGACAAGACAATAAAGACCACGGTCACCACCAGAACCCCATAAGAATATGTGAAAGGTTATAAAACAAAACTCCTTTTATAGAGTTGAATCCTTTCCAGGGTGGGCCTTTAAGACATTCTGACAGTACACACAAATACTATCTCTGGAACAAAACCAAAAAGGCACAGCTGCGAGACATCTTCCACTGAAGTTGTAACTGACTCAATGGCAGTCCTTCCTTTGAGCAAGAGAGTCTATAAAAATGAGAAGCAGAGCTATCTTCCCCTACAAACTGCTGAGTGGAATCACTTTCTCCTGACCCAAACTGCAGCTTTATTAAAAAGCTAAAATAGACAGCATGGCCAGTACAACTCCATAATAAATTTGTAAAAGAAAACATACATAAAACTTGAAAAAAGTGTGTGTATATATATATACACACACATATATATATGTTTTTCATTAGAAAAACATATATGTATATAAATATATGAAATGTATTTATAAATACAAAATATATTGTATTTATATGAAATTTAAATATATTTATAAATATAAAATATATTTATATGAAATATATAAATATAAAATACATTATATTGTATGAAATATAAACATATTTATAAATACAAAATATATTTATATGTTTATATATGAAATATATAAATATATAAAATATATATGTATATAAATAGACATATATATACATGTGTGTTTTTCATTAAGAAAAACCCCCAGCTAAACTGAAACTATAATACATGGATATACACATTTTTCAAATTACAGTCCATCACCATCACAAACAGGAAATTTGGATTTGCCTTAATAGAAATTTTCCCCAAAACCTCTAAGGAGTAGTACTAACCAAAAATATTTAGATGATTATTAGTGTTAATATCCTCAATACTCACTTGAACTTCTGATACCTAGGTATTTGTGACCGAAAAGGAAAAAAATGTCAAAAGACATTTTGAAATCAATTAGATATAACTCCAACATATGAAAAACAATTTAAGTAGCCAAATCAATACTTTGTGATGTTTTTCCAAGCTGGATTTTAAATGTTTCTATAGCAACATCAACAAAATACTCATACACATATTTCTGCACCCAAGATGAAAATCAGTAACCACTTCTCTAGTTTATTATTACAGCTTCCAACCAAAAAAAAAAAAATCATCCTTCCAAAACTTCACTCCAGAAACTTCAAAACCTAAGGTTTTAAATAAATAACAGTTGCAGTTAACCATAAATGTCAAATATTCTCAAATTCTTCAGAAGGGAGGTTAATGACAATTTTGTTATTTCTTTGACAATAACTCATTCTGAACAACAACAACAAAGATGAGAACGGAAGAAATTGCTAACAAATGACTTACTTGGAAAATTATTTAAATACTAGAGAAATAAAACACCAAAAACTGTGCCAAGATGTACAGCAAGAGTTCAATATTCTAAAGCCAAGAGATAAGCAACTTTCTCTGTGTCAGATATACTTTCAAAATCTCTTGTTGGAATTGTTTTGAAAGAGCAAAATATTTTACTAGGATTAATAGGCCTGCCTATTTTGTGAGCAAGCTCTCTGCCTTATTCTTTACAAACATCCCTATTTATGTCTCAAAACATCTCTGCACAGTATTATCAAGTTCATTCAATAAGTAAATAAACTAAGGCTCAGAGAAATGAATTAACTTGCCTTAAAAAGCATGGAACACAAAATACTAAAGTGGTTAACCATCAGTCTTGGAACCAGACAAACCTGAACCTGGATCCTGGCTTAACCTCCAACAACTATGTATAAGACAGATGTCTGAGGTTTGAACCTAATTCTATTTTATTTGAAACACGTTCTTTACATTATACCACTTGCTTATGCAAACTCCCAGCTATGTCACCACATGCCAAAATGCAGTCTTGACATAAACAGTCTCACTACCTATGCCTCACATTTGCACATGGACTTCAGACATTAGGACTTACTGTAAATACATGTTCTACTCTAATACATGTCTAGCGTTTAGGATTCCTGGTTTTCACCCAGATGGCCCAGGTTTGACTCCTGGTGTGGGGAAGGAGATTCTTTGGGCTTCCCTGGTGGCTCAGCTGGTAAAGAATCCACCTGCACTGTAGGAGATCTGGGTTTGATTCCCGAGTCGGGAAGATCCCCTGGAGAAGGGAAAGGCTACCCACTCCTCCAGTATTCAAGCCTGGAGAATTCCATGGACTGTATAGTCCATGGGGCCTCAAAGAGTTGGACACGACTGAGCAACTTTCACTTCACTCTAATACATGTTCTCAACAAATATTTTTTTTTAGAAATACATAAAGTGAAAAATGAAAGTGAAGTTGCTCAGTCGTATCCAGCTCTTTGGGACCCCATGGACTGTAGCTGATCAGGGTCCTCTGTCCATGGGATTTTCCAGGCAAGAGTGCTGGAGTAGATTGCCATTTCCTTCTCCAGGGGATCTTCCTGACCCAAGAATCGAGCCCGGGTCTCCCACATTGCAGGCAGACGCTTTACTGTCTGAGCCACCAGGGAAGCCCAGAAATACATAAGGAAAACTTCAAAGAACAAGTAAAAAGTCTTGATCTTTCTAATTTCCAAACATATATGTATATTTCAACAGATCCTTGCCCAAGACATAATGTTAACGGCCAGGTATACCACATCATGGGATTCCCAGGTGGCTCATTAGTAAAGAATCTGCCTGCAAAGCAGGAGACATGAGTTTGATCCCTGGGTTGGAAAGAGCCCCTGGAGGAGGAAATGGCAACCCACTCCAGTATTCTTGCCTAGGAAATTCCATGGAACAGAGGAGCCTGGTGGGCTTCGGTCCATGGGGTCACAAAAGTGTTGGAAATGACTTAGTGACTGACCCAAGAATCGAGCCCGGGTCTCCCACATTGCAGGCAGACGCTTTACTGTCTGAGCCACCAGGGAAGCCCAGAAATACATAAGGAAAACTTCAAAGAACAAGTAAAAAGTCTTGATCTTTCTAATTTCCAAACATATATGTATATTTCAACAGATCCTTGCCCAAGACATAATGTTAACGGCCAGGTATACCACATCATGGGATTCCCAGGTGGCTCATTAGTAAAGAATCTGCCTGCAAAGCAGGAGACATGAGTTTGATCCCTGGGTTGGAAAGAGCCCCTGGAGGAGGAAATGGCAACCCACTCCAGTATTCTTGCCTAGGAAATTCCATGGAACAGAGGAGCCTGGTGGGCTTCGGTCCATGGGGTCACAAAAGTGTTGGAAATGACTTAGTGACTCAACAAAAATACCACATCGTGCCTTTCTTCAAAGCACCAGGAACCATTTGAGAAGACCAGGGAAGTGCAAACAAGAAGCCATCCACATGGACTTGTGAAAGGTGAAAGTTTAGTGGCTCAGTCGTGTCCAGCTCTTTGCAACCCCATGGGCTGTTGGCTACCAGGCTCCTCCATCCATGGGATTTTCCAGGAGAGTACTGGAGTGGGTTGCCATCTCCTTCTCCAGAGGATCTTCCCGACCTAGGGATCGAACCCGGGTCTCCCACGTTGTAGGCAGACGCTTTACTATCTGAGCCACCAGGGAAGTCCTATAAACTTGTGAGTTAACTATAAATGCATAAAATAAAGCGTATACCTANCACACAGAGTCGGACACGACTGAAGTGACTTAGCAGCAGCAGCAGCAGCAGGGAAGACAGATATATAAACAAATAATTATACCACATGGGACAAGGATTGTAACAGAGGTACAGTCAAGACACAGTCAAGTGGACAAGTTTCTTGGGGAGGACAAGGAAGGCACTATAGGCTTACAATGTTTAGGCTCATTCGTCTCTCATTTGAGATGAACAAATGATTCTGCTAATATTGTGGTAATGACTCTCCTTGCCTTACAGATTAAAAAAATAATTATCACAAAGTCCATCACATACAAAGCAGAAACAAAGATCTTGCTAGCATCTGGGCAATACCATCCACATGACCAAGCAAAATGGGATTCTTATAAAACAAATATAGAATCAGAAGGGATCTCAGCTCTTATGTACCTCCCGTCCTTGCCTTTCACACACGGGGAACCTGAAACCCAGAAGTTAGGTCACTTGTCAAGCTACACAGTAAATCAGGAGCAGAACCGAGGCTGGATGTCAGATTCTGATAACTCTATTTGCCTTTCCCCACTGCAGACTGTACTGCCTGGATGGGAGGGTAAGGGCCGAGACACTCTCGAGAAGATACCCAGCAACAGAGACCTTTTATGGCTGTCCAAGGGCCAGAAGAAACAAAGATCCCTGAGGCCAGGCATCCAGCTGACCCCCCAAAAGCTCCCCAACTCTGCCCTATCCTCTGGATCCAAGAAAAACCCTACACCTTCCTGCTCCCCCAAAAAGTGTATTTCCAAAATAAAGAAGTCATTGTCCAGAAATGATCTAATCTCCCCAATCTGCAATAACATTAAATTCACATGCGAACAGTCTGGACATTACTCCATGCTGCCACTTAACTAAGTCTATAAAATGAAGGTACCAGCAGATAAACTACCTATATAATGGGATTCCTGTGGGCATCACAGGAGAACCTACACGAGAGCTACTAGTCAAGTGCAAAATGTTACATGGATGCAAATGACTATTAAACACACAGTTTCAACCACAAAACAATCACCTAGGCTTTCTCCTCAAAATGGTTGAATATACCATTACACTTATTCTTAAGCCAAACATTAATCTACCACCATTTATTTTTTCCTCAACTTGTAGAAAGAAAACTGCTCCCCCACCCTAAGCTACTCTCCATAGTTTCCCTTCTTTTCTTTCTTTCCCTTTAAAACAAGCACTACTATTTCCAAGACCCCTATAGAACCACATAAACAGGAAACCTGCCAACATTAGGCTCTTATCAAAAAACACGCTGTAGAAAGTTCAGCACAGCAGACAAGCCACAGAAATGTTAAGGTGCATCCAACGTACAGTGCCCAGCTAGCTGTCAGGCTCTGGGGTCCTCTCCTCACTTCGCTTGCATCACTATCTTCCTTTACCCCGCCATCTGCATGGTTTGGGCACTTGTTTGAGGATCCAGTATACTTCTAACCCTCACATCTTTATTATCTCCATATTTTGAAACTGTCACTCCACTCACTCCTTTCTTTCTTTTCTACAGACACTTACCTCTCCAAATTTGAATTATGAAAGAAAACCCTAANCTATCTTCCTTTACCCCGCCATCTGCATGGTTTGGGCACTTGTTTGAGGATCCAGTATACTTCTAACCCTCACATCTTTATTATCTCCATATTTTGAAACTGTCACTCCACTCACTCCTTTCTTTCTTTTCTACAGACACTTACCTCTCCAAATTTGAATTATGAAAGAAAACCCTAATACATTCTCAATCCATAGCCCATCCCCACCTGAAACAATAAATATCCAACATTAAGCTAGCGTGCGGGCTTCCCTGATAGCTCAGTTGGTAAAGAATCCGCCTGCGATGCAGGAGACCCCAGTTCAATTCCTGGATCAGGAAGGTCCACTGGAGAAGGGATAGGCTACCTACTCCACTATTCTTGGGCTTCCCTTGTGGCTCAGCTGATAAAGAAACCGTTTGCAACATGGGAGACCTGGGTTCTATCCCTGGGTTGGAAAGATCCCCTGGAGAAGGGAAAGTCTACCCACTCCAGTATTCTGGCCTGGAGAATTCCATGGACTATAGCCCATGAGGTTGCAAAGAGTCAGACACAACTGAGTGACTTTCACAAGCTAGAGGACTCACCATTATCTGTATCTATGAGATTCTGAATTCCATAATTTTAGGCTTTGCTAAGATCCGTTCATTCAATGAGGAATTACCCTTTTTGTCTACTGATAGCTATTCAGGATACACACCTGTATACAACTTGGCTCCAGCCAGTGCAAGAGAAGAGTATTTAAATAAATACACTACAAAGAGAACAGAGCTAAAATATAGGCATAAACATTTCAACAGTAACTGACTTGATATGGGAAGAATGCTTCCCAAGGTGACACTGACGCTGACCTTGAAGGAGAAGGAGGGCTGATTGTAAGCGGGTTAAAGCGCACTCCTCACCGTGGGAATAGAGAGTGAAGAAACAGAATCACCAGAGATAAAAGCATTGCTGAGAACAGCGAGTCCACACCTCATCTGCCCGGAATACGGGGTGGGGAATGGCGGAAATGGGACAAGGGAGGTAGTAGCCCAAAGATGAGTGATGAGTATGCTAAGCTCAGATGTTTCAACTCTGTCCTGAAGGCAATGAAAAATAAGATTCATTTTGCATTTCGGGAGGATGGCTTCGGCACTCATGTGATAACAAATGCCACAGTAAAAGGAAACTAGTTAAGCAGAGGCTCCAGTGATCCAGAAAATAGCCTCAAAAAATGACACAGAGGCAACAGGGAAGCAAATGAAGAGACGAAGTCAGTAAATATTTAGTGGTTCAAATGGACAGGATTTGATAAAAAAAATTGAGCAGTGGGAGTCAGAGAGAACAAAGTTTCCAGGTTTCTGCCAATCAAAGGTCAGACTGCAGGAACATGAACCTAAAGACAGATTTCCAAAAAGACTATGCAAGATGGATGAAAGAAGCCCAAGCTTCCACTTTTAACACATTTGGACTAAGTGACTATGTGACATCTGGGTGGAAAATCAGGCCAGCTGGAGATATGTGTCTGAACCACAGAGCCTAGGTTTCCAGGCTAAGATTTGGAACTGCTTGGTCAATCAGCGTAATTTGAAGCTATAGAAGAGATGAAACCCAGGGCAAGACAGAAGTTTAAAAAAAAAAAAAATGCTCGTAGTAAATAACCAGGCAGGGAGCAAAGAACCTATGAAGGAGGGTGGGAAGGATCAGAATAAGATAAAGACATCAAACCAAGCAAGTATTGCCCCAAGAGAAGAGCGGGGCTGGGAGCAATGGACAACAAGCGAAGGGCAGAGTGCTTCTAGTACCAAACAAGGCTTTGCAGGCATCATGAAAGACTGCTGATAACCTCAAAGAGCGAGTCCAGTGGACAGCAGCAGAAAAAGACAGCTGGCTAACGGAAAAATGCTAACGAGGGGGAGTATGAAAAAGGGGTAAACTAACCTCTGAAATTTAGTGCCAGAGAAGAGTCTGGAAGAAACGATAGCAATAACAAGAGGTACGGCTGCGAGGCAATCTACCAATACAGGAGATGTTTGGGTTATTTTCTTTGGTGCAGGCTTTTGATGGGAAAGACAAAGCAGGGAGAGGTTCAAGATACAAAAGAGAGAAAGGAAAATGAATGCCAGGAAGTTCAGAAGAGAGCAATGCATTTAATCTGGGACGGCATGAGGGCCATCTCTAGCCCAGAGACCAAAGAGAAGGGAACTGGAGACACACATGGACTAGAAGAGGAAGTGGTGCAAGGAAAATGAAACCAAAGAGGAAACGTGGTCCATCTCCCAGAATATAGTCTTTGCTAATCCTCTCAGCATTCATGTTAACACAGGGTTCAAAATGGCTTAAACAATTTTCAATATAGAAAGTTACTGGTATTTTAAGTTTTTCAAAATTGGGGATGCCCTGCATAATCTTCTACCTTAACTGATTTGTAAATCAGTACCTATTAAATTATCAAGAATATCATAAAATGAGTGCCATCTTCATATCACTATAGATGCCCAGAAAAAAGAAGCAAAAAATAAGTCACTTAAATTGCAAGGTTTGGAGAAGGGTATTTTGTTTTGCTTTAATCACAGCGTGTGCCAAGGGCTTGGTTAAATGTATTTACAAGATACAATAACTGTAACTGTAATTCCTGTTCTCAAACTGTGAAGCCTGTGTCTCAATAAAATACCAGTTTAAAAGACAAGACAATAAAGACCACGGTCACCACCAGAACCCCATAAGAATATGTGAAAGGTTATAAAACAAAACTCCTTTTATAGAGTTGAATCCTTTCCAGGGTGGGCCTTTAAGACATTCTGACAGTACACACAAATACTATCTCTGGAACAAAACCAAAAAGGCACAGCTGCGAGACATCTTCCACTGAAGTTGTAACTGACTCAATGGCAGTCCTTCCTTTGAGCAAGAGAGTCTATAAAAATGAGAAGCAGAGCTATCTTCCCCTACAAACTGCTGAGTGGAATCACTTTCTCCTGACCCAAACTGCAGCTTTATTAAAAAGCTAAAATAGACAGCATGGCCAGTACAACTCCATAATAAATTTGTAAAAGAAAACATACATAAAACTTGAAAAAAGTGTGTGTATATATATATACACACACACATATATATATGTTTTTCTTAATGAAAAACATATATGTATATAAATATATGAAATGTATTTATAAATACAAAATATATTGTATTTATATGAAATTTAAATATATTTATAAATATAAAATATATTTATATGAAATATATAAATATAAAATACATTATATTGTATGAAATATAAACATATTTATAAATACAAAATATATTTATATGTTTATATATGAAATATATAAATATATAAAATATATATGTATATAAATAGACATATATATACATGTGTGTTTTTCATTAAGAAAAACCCCCAGCTAAACTGAAACTATAATACATGGATATACACATTTTTCAAATTACAGTCCATCACCATCACAAACAGGAAATTTGGATTTGCCTTAATAGAAATTTTCCCCAAAACCTCTAAGGAGTAGTACTAACCAAAAATATTTAGATGATTATTAGTGTTAATATCCTCAATACTCACTTGAACTTCTGATACCTAGGTATTTGTGACCGAAAAGGAAAAAAATGTCAAAAGACATTTTGAAATCAATTAGATATAACTCCAACATATGAAAAACAATTTAAGTAGCCAAATCAATACTTTGTGATGTTTTTCCAAGCTGGATTTTAAATGTTTCTATAGCAACATCAACAAAATACTCATACACATATTTCTGCACCCAAGATGAAAATCAGTAACCACTTCTCTAGTTTATTATTACAGCTTCCAACCAAAAAAAAAAAAATCATCCTTCCAAAACTTCACTCCAGAAACTTCAAAACCTAAGGTTTTAAATAAATAACAGTTGCAGTTAACCATAAATGTCAAATATTCTCAAATTCTTCAGAAGGGAGGTTAATGACAATTTTGTTATTTCTTTGACAATAACTCATTCTGAACAACAACAACAAAGATGAGAACGGAAGAAATTGCTAACAAATGACTTACTTGGAAAATTATTTAAATACTAGAGAAATAAAACACCAAAAACTGTGCCAAGATGTACAGCAAGAGTTCAATATTCTAAAGCCAAGAGATAAGCAACTTTCTCTGTGTCAGATATACTTTCAAAATCTCTTGTTGGAATTGTTTTGAAAGAGCAAAATATTTTACTAGGATTAATAGGCCTGCCTATTTTGTGAGCAAGCTCTCTGCCTTATTCTTTACAAACATCCCTATTTATGTCTCAAAACATCTCTGCACAGTATTATCAAGTTCATTCAATAAGTAAATAAACTAAGGCTCAGAGAAATGAATTAACTTGCCTTAAAAAGCATGGAACACAAAATACTAAAGTGGTTAACCATCAGTCTTGGAACCAGACAAACCTGAACCTGGATCCTGGCTTAACCTCCAACAACTATGTATAAGACAGATGTCTGAGGTTTGAACCTAATTCTATTTTATTTGAAACACGTTCTTTACATTATACCACTTGCTTATGCAAACTCCCAGCTATGTCACCACATGCCAAAATGCAGTCTTGACATAAACAGTCTCACTACCTATGCCTCACATTTGCACATGGACTTCAGACATTAGGACTTACTGTAAATACATGTTCTACTCTAATACATGTCTAGCGTTTAGGATTCCTGGTTTTCACCCAGATGGCCCAGGTTTGACTCCTGGTGTGGGGAAGGAGATTCTTTGGGCTTCCCTGGTGGCTCAGCTGGTAAAGAATCCACCTGCACTGTAGGAGATCTGGGTTTGATTCCCGAGTCGGGAAGATCCCCTGGAGAAGGGAAAGGCTACCCACTCCTCCAGTATTCAAGCCTGGAGAATTCCATGGACTGTATAGTCCATGGGGCCTCAAAGAGTTGGACACGACTGAGCAACTTTCACTTCACTCTAATACATGTTCTCAACAAATATTTTTTTTTAGAAATACTTAAAGTGAAAAATGAAAGTGAAGTTGCTCAGTCGTATCCAGCTCTTTGGGACCCCATGGACTGTAGCTGATCAGGGTCCTCTGTCCATGGGATTTTCCAGGCAAGAGTGCTGGAGTAGATTGCCATTTCCTTCTCCAGGGGATCTTCCTGACCCAAGAATCGAGCCCGGGTCTCCCACATTGCAGGCAGACGCTTTACTGTCTGAGCCACCAGGGAAGCCCAGAAATACATAAGGAAAACTTCAAAGAACAAGTAAAAAGTCTTGATCTTTCTAATTTCCAAACATATATGTATATTTCAACAGATCCTTGCCCAAGACATAATGTTAACGGCCAGGTATACCACATCATGGGATTCCCAGGTGGCTCATTAGTAAAGAATCTGCCTGCAAAGCAGGAGACATGAGTTTGATCCCTGGGTTGGAAAGAGCCCCTGGAGGAGGAAATGGCAACCCACTCCAGTATTCTTGCCTAGGAAATTCCATGGAACAGAGGAGCCTGGTGGGCTTCGGTCCATGGGGTCACAAAAGTGTTGGAAATGACTTAGTGACTCAACAAAAATACCACATCGTGCCTTTCTTCAAAGCACCAGGAACCATTTGAGAAGACCAGGGAAGTGCAAACAAGAAGCCATCCACATGGACTTGTGAAAGGTGAAAGTTTAGTGGCTCAGTCGTGTCCAGCTCTTTGCAACCCCATGGGCTGTTGGCTACCAGGCTCCTCCATCCATGGGATTTTCCAGGAGAGTACTGGAGTGGGTTGCCATCTCCTTCTCCAGAGGATCTTCCCGACCTAGGGATCGAACCCGGGTCTCCCACGTTGTAGGCAGACGCTTTACTATCTGAGCCACCAGGGAAGTCCTATAAACTTGTGAGTTAACTATAAATGCATAAAATAAAGCGTATACCTATTGACACTACAAACACATATACAAGATTTTCCAACATAGTTTTGATTTCAAACATTCCATCCTACTCTTTGCATGAGCAAACTTACATGTAATTCCAGATCACACATTACAGTTTTTTAAGTGAGACAACAATCATCTGAGGTAGGCATCTGGGACTAAGATAACTGCAGGCTAGAGTAGTAAGCAGAAGAAATTTGAACAGAACTTTGCAAGAAAGAATATATTGTTATTGGTAGGAAAGAAGGACAGTGATATTCAAGACAAACAGGAACAGTCCTTGCGCAGACTGAAGCATCAAGATGCACAAGATGGTTTGGACGTCTGGCAAAGCAGGAAGCAGTGAGCAGGACAGTGGGCTGACCACTATCGCTGGATCAGTCACATAAAAAGATAAGTCAGAAGTAATGCTGAAATATGATAGCTGGAAAGAGTGTTGAGAGCTTTGAAGATGAAAAGGCCTCTGGGGTAAAAAAGATAGATCACCTTGCCTAAAGTTTTATTTTGGTGGGGTTTTTTTCTGCAGAGTAAGGGGGCTAACAGTTTGTTGTTCTTGTTGTTTAAATAGCATACAAAATACCCACTTTAACCATAAAATTCAATGTTTTTTAGGGTAGCCAGTTGTGTAACCATTGCCACAAACAATTTTAGAACATTTCATCAACTCAAAAATAAATCCCAAACATCCCAACTCATTCTACGAGGTCTGAAACCAAAGTCAAACAAAGATGTCACAAAAAAGGAAACTATAACCAATACCCCTAATTGAGGCAAAAGTCCTCAATAAAATATTAGCAAACCAAATCCAGCAAGGTATTAAAAAGATATTATACCATGATCAAGTGTAATTCACTCTAGGAATATAAGGATGATTCAAAAAGTGAAATTCAATCAATATAATTATATTAATAGAAGAAAAATACACGATCATCTCAATAGAGAGAAAAAGAATTTGACAAAATCCAACATCTTTTCAAGATAAACTAAAAATAATAAAAATAAAAGGAAACTTCCTCAACATGCAAAGACCATCTACAAAAGAGCATCTAACATCATACTAAATGATGAAGACTGAAAGCTTTCCCCCTAAGATCAGGAACAAGACAAGATGCCCCCTCTCACAACCTCTTATCATTCTAGTCAATGTTGTGCTTAAGTTCAAGCCAGGGAAATTAGGAAAGAAAAATAAACGGCACACAAACAAGAAAGCGAGAAGTAAACTTCTCTACTTGCAGATGACATGATTGTAATAAATAAAAATCCTTTAAAATACATGTAAAAAGCTAATAGAGGGGTTCAGGAAAGTTGCAGGGTATAAAATGAATATGCAAACTGAGTTGTATTTTATACATAAGCAATAAACAATCCAAAAATAATAATAATATCTCAGCATCAAAAAGAATAAAATACATAGGGTAAATTTAGACAAGTATAACGCTTGTACACTGAAAAGTATGTAACACTATTCCAAAACAAATCAAAGGCTTAAGTAAATCCATGTTTATGGATTCAAATACTTAGTATTGTAAAGAGCCCATTAACTGTCAAACAACTGTGATAACATAGACATGATAACACAGACATAAGAGAACAGACTTATGGACATGGGGCAGGGGGAAGAAGGAGAGGGTGAGAGCTATGGAGAGAAGAACACAGAAACTTACATGACCATATATAAAATAGACAGCCAATGGGAATTTGCTGTATGACTAAGGAAACTCAAACAGGGGCTCTGTATCAACCGAGAGCGGTGGGACGGGGAGGGCGATGGGACGGAGGCTCAAGGGAGGGGACATACGTATACCTGTATGACTGATTCATGCTGACATTTGACAGAAACCAACAAAATTCTGTAAAGCAATTATTCTTCAATTAAAAAACAATTAAAAACAAAGAGAGAGACAGATAAAGAATCAATTGGAGTGAGGTATATCTGACAGGGAGGAAAAGGCCCAGGGAAAGGAAAAACACAGAAGAAAAGATATCCAGATGAAGTTATATCTAAATTGAGACCTGAGAGTAGCAACAAGTACGAAAGTCTAGACATGACAGAAAACCTGATATATGAGCTAAATTCAGAGAGGCAACCTGACATCTGAAACTCAACAAGTAAGTTAAAATCCAAAACAGCAAGGATAAAAGTGATGTTACAAAGTTCGAGGCTCTTCTGAAAAGTAAAGTGGTACCATGAAAGGATTTTAAGCTTAAAACTAAAAGACTTTAAAACTACAATTCTGACTACAGTATGAAGAACAAAAATTTTTTAAACTGTGGGGGAAGGGGTGACAGGAAAACCAGACTGAACATTACATATCTATTACATAGACATTACATATCTAAGAAATGCTGCTGCTGCTGCTGCTGCTGCTGCCGCTGCTGCTGCTGCCGCTGCTGCTGCTGCGAAGTCGCTTCAGTCGTGCCCGACCCTGTGTGACCCCATAGACAGCAGTCCACCAGGCTCCCTCATCCCTGGGATTCTCCAGGCAAGAACTCTGGAGTTGCCATTTCCTTCTCCAGTGCATGAAAGTGAAAAGTGAAAGTGAAGTCGCTCAGTCGTGTCCAATTCTTCGTGACCCCATGGACTGCAGCCTACCAGGCTCCTCCATCCATGGGATTCTCCAGGCAAGAGTGCTGGAGTGCAGTGCCATTTCCTTCTCCATCTAAGAAATGATAGCTGCATTAATGTTTAAAAAATAAAATGTTAGCAAATAGGTAGTCAGGTCTCTGCTTCCTCACTGCCAAAGAGAATTTTGCCATTCTAATTTCAATTTTAAAAGCAACTTGACTGATTTATTGTGGAATGGGCTGAGTTACTAAAGAAGAGATCCATAAAGAACACAGGAGAGACTCAAACTGAAACTGAGAAAGTTGATGTTCATTGTTTGGGAGGAGACTGGTTGAAACGAAAGGGTATGAAAGCTGTTTTTAAACTGTCATGAGGAAGAGTAGGAAAAATTCATAAAGTGACACAGAATTTTTAAGTTTTGCCATTATTATAAAACCACATTCTGGTTTTTCAAGAGACCAGAGTAAAAACATAAGTGGTTTGTCAATTATTTGTCAATTAAGACTTGTATTTCTTTGACTATCAAAGTTAAAACTGTACCCCAAAAGAGCTCAGCTTTGTGCAGGTTATAGTATCTGACTAGAGACATTATCAGTGGAAGGAATGGATAAATTCAAGTAATATTCAATTGGTAGAATGATAAGAATTTGGTAACACATCAGAGTTAAGAGAGAAAGATAAAGAGCAATTAATTGGGCAGCAAAGTCAGTCACTGAAATAGTTACAAAAGGAGGAACAGAGGGTTTGGAGACAAATTTAATGAGTTAAATTAGGTAACAAAGAGGTACATAAAAAAAAAAGAAAAAACAAAACAAAAAAAAAGAGGTATAGATGAATAAGCCAATAGTAAAGATAGAATGGATTCAAAGAAAAATAACCCAATCCAGAGGAAGACAGAAAAACAAAGGGGAAAAAAAGAAAAAGAAAGAACAGATGGAACAAACAGAAAACAAAGAACAAAATGGTGCCCAGCAACAATTAATTAAATGTAAATGGCCTAAATGTACCAACCAAAAGAGAGACTGCCAGAGTAGGTAAATGATCCATTTCTAAGTAAGCTGTATACAAAAAAATCTACTTTAAATATTAGGAATGGGAACAAGAAATGGCATGAAGAAGCAAACTGCGCTTTGTACAGAATCAATCAAGATGGAAAATCAAAGAGATGGCCCTAGACAGCAGAAATGAGGTGTTTTATTTACTATAAGATTGAGGTGGGGAAAGGTCTAGAAAAAGAACTCACAGTATTATAAATAACTGTGGTCTCTATACTATGTTAGGGTATAAGGAAGTGTCCTGAAGGTGCTTAAAATCTCATATAAGCAAATTTTTGTTACTAAACTGTATAATCTTGGTTCAAAGTCCATGACATGGGACCACCAGAGGCTTTGAAGTTAAAATATATCCATTTTAAGCCATGATACTTCTTTACTACTCTTATTTCCACCTTCCCTTTTTAATAGCTAACCTAGTAGAATGCACACCACCATAACTGTCTTCTTCCACACCAACACAAACCATGAAGGCAGTCATATGGGGGGGGGTGGGGGCGGGGGCGTGCAGTTTAAGAAATCTGTGTACTATACCAAGTATTGTCACCAAATGCCAAACCTACACAGCACATTAAAAAGCAGAGACATTAGTGTGCCGACAAAGGACCGTATAGTCAAAGCTATGATTTTTCCAGTAGTCATGTATGGATGTGAGATTTGGACCATAAAGAAAGCTGAGTGCCAAAGAACTGATGTTTTGCAACTGTGGCATTGGAAAAGACTACTGAGAGTCCCCTGGACTGCAAGGAGATCAAATCAGTCAATCCTAAAGGAAATCAGTCCTGAATATTCATTGGAAAGACTGATGCTAAAGCTGAAGCTTTAGCATACTTTGGCCACCTGATGCAAAGAACTGACTCATTGGAAAAGACCCTGATGCTGAGAAAGACTGAAGGCAAGAGGAGAAGGGGATGACACAGGACAAGATGATTGGATGGCATCACCAACTCAATGGACAGGAGTCTGAGTAGGCTCCAGGAGTTGGTGATGGACAGGGAAGCCTGGTGTGCTGTAGTCCATGGGGTCGCAAAGATTTGGATGTAACTCAGCAACTGAACTGACTGACTAACACCAAATATGTATTTACAGGGGCTTTACAGTTTACAAAGCCTTTACCGCTTCCCAATTACACTCATATTTAAATTTAAGCTAAGAAACTTTTGATGCATCTAATTTATATTTTGTATAATAGAAAGCTCTTATTATTGCATACCCACATTCTATTTTGCTAGGCTTCATTATGGCAGACTCTTTGTGACCCCATGGACCTGTCTCTTATACACATCTAGATGTGTATACGAGACAGCCATGAAGGCTGTCATAGGGGGGGGGGTGGGGGCGGGGGCGTGCAGTTTAAGAAATCTGTGTACTATACCAAGTATTGTCACCAAATGCCAAACCTACACAGCACATTAAAAAGCAGAGACATTAGTGTGCCGACAAAGGACCGTATAGTCAAAGCTATGATTTTTCCAGTAGTCATGTATGGATGTGAGATTTGGACCATAAAGAAAGCTGAGTGCCAAAGAACTGATGTTTTGCAACTGTGGCATTGGAAAAGACTACTGAGAGTCCCCTGGACTGCAAGGAGATCAAATCAGTCAATCCTAAAGGAAATCAGTCCTGAATATTCATTGGAAAGACTGATGCTAAAGCTGAAGCTTTAGCATACTTTGGCCACCTGATGCAAAGAACTGACTCATTGGAAAAGACCCTGATGCTGAGAAAGACTGAAGGCAAGAGGAGAAGGGGATGACACAGGACAAGATGATTGGATGGCATCACCAACTCAATGGACAGGAGTCTGAGTAGGCTCCAGGAGTTGGTGATGGACAGGGAAGCCTGGTGTGCTGTAGTCCATGGGGTCGCAAAGATTTGGATGTAACTCAGCAACTGAACTGACTGACTAACACCAAATATGTATTTACAGGGGCTTTACAGTTTACAAAGCCTTTACCGCTTCCCAATTACACTCATATTTAAATTTAAGCTAAGAAACTTTTGATGCATCTAATTTATATTTTGTATAATAGAAAGCTCTTATTATTGCATACCCACATTCTATTTTGCTAGGCTTCATAAATCTAATGCTATAATAGTATTTTCATTCTTTGCCTCCCAAAACATCTACATTATTTAAAACAGCAATGTTCAATGTTATTTGAACTTCACCACATATACAAACTGCAGCCATGAAATTAAAAGACTCTTACTCCTTGGAAGGAAAGCTTTGACCAACCTAAACAGCATATTAAAAAGCAGAGACATTACTTTGCCAACAAAGGTCCATCTAGTCAAGGCTATGGTTTTTCCAGTAGTCATGTATGGATATGAGAGTTGGACTATAAAGAAAGCTGAGGGCCGAAGAATTGATGCTTTTGAACTGTGGTGTTGGAGAAGACTCTTGAGAGTTCCCTGGACTGCAAGGAGATCCAACCAGTCCATCCTAAAGGAGATCAGTCCTGGGTGTTCATTGGAAGGACTGATGTTGAAGCTGAAACTCCAATACTTTGGCCACCTGATACGAAGAACTGAGTGAAGAGTCAGAAGAATCAGAAGCATTAGAAGAACCTGATGCTGGGAAAGATTGGAGGAGGAAGGAGAAGGGGACAACAGAGGATGAGATGGTTGAATGGCATCACCAACTCAATGGACATGAGTTTGGGTAAACTCCAGAAGTTGGTGATGGACAGGGAGGCCTGGCATACTGCAGTCCATGGGGTTGCAAAGAGTCAGACATGACTGAGTGACTGAACTGAACTGAACATACATACTTCTTTCTACCAAGTTCTAAGATTCAAAATTACAGCCAAAAATTCTCAATGAACATTTTGAGGTGTTGTGCTAGGAAGGATGGGAAGGATGAATACCTAGTATACTCAACATGTCATCTTTGCTTTACTCCTCTTTAGAAAAGGATATTAGTATTTGCAAGAGAGATGCATAAAAATATTTTTTCAAGCTTTTATTTTGAGAAGACTGTGAAAAGTTCGCATCCATGGTTATAATTTGTTTCTCTTGGATCTAAACATACACCCACCCATTGGCTTCAGAAAAGTGCTTGGCCAGAAACCCTAGGACAGTGATACTTCCTGGAAATTTCAATTGGAAAGAAAAAGTATCCTATCCATGAAGGGATCGCCAGTAGCAAATGATGCAAATGTTCTTTTGTGTTAATATCAATTTGTAAAAACCTATTCTTACACAAAAGATATTCATTCATTCAACAAATATTTCCTGTACAACTATTAAGAAGGTAATTTACAAAAAGATTCTCACTTGATACATGATATGATTTTATTAATTATTAAGCAAAACAGTTAAAAAATGTTTTATTTATCCAGTTTTCAGGGGCAATTCCCAGTCCCCAAAATGCCTCTCTTTGCTACTGACTGGCTGTCTCTCTATGTGAACAATAGATTTCCAGGAGCAAAGACTGCAGTCTTACATCTATATCCCCCACAACCCAATATAACACCTGTCATACAGTAAAGGAAGCCAAAGGAATGTTTGATGAACGAATGGACTGATGGGTCATACTCAATTAGTAGTACAAACAAAAATCCCAGTAAAAAATAAATAAATTCAGTACGGCTGTCACTCCTGACCCTTTCCTCACTCTTCATCCAGGCTCATAGTGTTGTTCTTTTCTCTACAGGTATTTTTCGAATTCTGGGCATCAGTCTTCCTCACTGTGAAGTTATCTGCAGCTCTGCCTTCATCCCCATCTTTGAATGGCCAGCCTGGCTCACAGTAAGACTGGGCACAAATCTGTCTCATAATAAAGAGCAACAAATACCAAGGACACCTACTTAAATCAGTGCTGCCAAGCTTCAGGTTATTACTCTGTAGTAAAAACAAAGTACTTAACTGGTAACAGTGAGATTTATGATTAAAATTAGGTTAAGTAAATATTTGATCCTAGTCACCGGTACAATAAATACCACCCAAAAACCTCAGCACCAGATTTTATTGCACAGAAATACAAAAGTGTTACTGGAGTTGGAAATTTCACCTAGAAGCCATAAATAAAAGAAATACAAAAGGAGGCTTCCTCGGGTAGATGCCTTTAACTGAAGGTAAAATTCACCGGCACAGATGCCCAGGGAAATCCAATAATTCCCCATAAAACCTGGCATGTAGTATTTCTGCAATACAGATATTTGCAATTATGCCTCTTCCTTCAAAGAAATAATAGCAATGAAAATTTCTGAGAGGCTTCCAGTGGCTCTGCAAGGAGTATGGAGACCAAACTGCTCAGTATAATCTCCCGGGTTCCGCACTGACTGACTCCAGTCCAGATATGAGGCTCATCTTCTGCTTACGCTCTCTCACACATCCCAAGCTCCAGCCACACCAGCCTCCTCAACAAGAAATGCTTCCGTGTCCTCATTAACGCTGACTCTCTTCTGTCTAGACTGTCCACTTCCCCTGTCTACACTTGAGGGGAAAAAAAGTCTAACCCCAGCTTCCAGGTATAAGGTTAAAAACAAGCAGTTTGTGACCAAACCTAACAATAGCTCTGTTACTGACTTTTAGAAAACAGAATAAAACATGGGGGCGGGGGAGGCAATCAAGTTATTTGTGAGTTTATGGTACATACACACTGTCACAAATCACAAGGCTCTCAAAGGGAAGTCTGGTAAACCAACCCAGCAGAGAGTGTCTACCACTCCAGGAGGACCCACCGGCAAAGGAAGTGCCCACTGCCAAGAATGGCGAAGTCAGACTTAAATGGAGAGTAACACAGCCCCTTCTCGGAGACGGCCCTGAGGTATACATAGTGAGTGAAGGCGATCCTCCAAATGGACAGAACCAGGGGCAGTAAGATCTAATCAGGAATTACACTTCAAGGACAAGCTATCCCCAGAGCAACCACTGCTCTTAACCTACCTAATCATACACCCCACGAACCACACAATTTGGTGATCCAAGAGGGTAATTTACGGCTACGCGACAGGACAGGGCAGGGCAGAGCGCTGTCCAGGGGGAAATCTCAACAATGCGGCTGATCGCTGACATCTGATCTGGATGGAACTGAAGCCAGAGGGATGGACATCACCGGTACACCGTGTTCTACGAGACAATACTCTGCCTCTAGGTGCAGCAGGCCAACAGAACTTTATATGGTCTGTCCTTGGAAGAGGGAAGGACTGTACCTGCAGCTGACTTGTGTAAGCTGAACTAAAAGGATATACACACAATTATATGTTACACTTAAATGTATGGAACTGTGTGTATACATATATATATCAGACAAATGGTGGAATGTAGCACTCCTAATAATCTACTTAGCAGCCACATCTAACTTCCCCCTCTGTCACCATCCCCCTGATATTTTCCTCCCACCATAGAATTTGCCTGGATCTATTCAAGCCATTTGGGTTCAGCCATAATTCGAGTGTCTCATATCTTCCTCAGTCCCTTTTTTATCTCCTCCCATTATCACCTATAATTCCATGTTAACCATACCAGAACATCTAACTCAATACATGCTGAATGAAACAACAGAACAGCACAGATATAACAAGATATAGAATTTGTTCCTGCTGGCTTGTCATCTATGTATCGAAAGTAAATATTCTTCCCATTGGATCCTAGGGTAATCAGAGCCAGGCCTGACATGCTTCTCTCTTCTGGAAGAAGACTGGTCGAAGTATCTACCGATCCCCTGGGGAGGATTTCCTCTCGCCTCAACCTTTAATGTTGCTGTTGTTTAGTCGATCAGTCGCGTCCAACTCCTTGTGACCCCATGGACTGCAGCCCACCAGCCTCCTCTTTGCACAGGATTCTCCAGCAAGAGTACTGGCATGGATTACCATTTCCTCCTCCAGGGTATCTTACCGACTCAGGGATTGAACTGGAGTTTTCTGTGTCTCCTGCACTGTCAGGCAGATTCTTTACCACTGAGCCACCTGGGAAGTTTATTTCTGCCATGGAGTTCAGTGTAACAGGATCTGTCCCATACCAACTGTATATTTATCTTTAAAAGAATCAGATGGGATGGCATGACACAGGGCTTGGTATCATTGTCTAAAACCAGCCCAGCTGATGGCTAGACATATACAAACACCGTAATCCCTGGGTACCTCTGCCACAGATGACAGGAATCGGGCCACCACAGAATCCGCTCTTGTTGGAAATCAATGAGCCAGCTGTCCAAGCCAGGGCTTATGTGATAGGATCTTTACTTGTTTAAAGGCTTTTTAACAGTTCTAATATAGACCTATTATGCTTTTATGATCCTGGAAAACATCCAAAATGATTAGCCTATCCTTTTCTGACTCATGTATCTTTAGGCAATAAATGTACACACTTTCTACTAATTGAGAACTTTCAAGTGAGTCCATCTAATGAATGAAAGCCCTATGGAGTAACGTTTCTAAAATTAAGCACTATCTTAAGAATTTACAGATACAGAAAATAAACTCACAGTCACCAAAAGGAAAGGGAGGGAGGAATAAACTGGCACACTACCATATATCAAAGAGAAAAACAACAAGGCTTTACTATATAGTGCAGAGAACTATATTCAATATCCTGTAATGAACTCTAATTGAAAAATAATATATCATTGAATTACTTTGCTATACACCTGAAACTAACCATGTACTGCTGATATGCTCAGTCATGGCAGACTCTTTGTGACCCCATGGACTGTAGCCCACCAGGCTCTTTCATCCATGGATTCTGCCATGTCCTTCTCCAGAAACTAACAATATTGTAAATCAACTATACTTCAATTTAAAGAAGAACAATTTAAATATACATTTGCCAAGGGCAAACAAGCACGTTTAAAAGGAAAATGCTGTTGTTCTACCTCATATGTAAATTCACAGATAAAACACTGGAAATGCTCAGCTGTAATGGTAACAATTGTTGTTTCTGAATGTGGACAATGGGAAATTTTGCTTTATTTGTATTTTTCTATATTAACAATCTTTTCCCACTAAACATATAATAATTAAGAAATGTTTTAATAAACTAAAATCCACTAAAACAAAGAAATATGAGTTTTCCCCCTTCATTTCTGTACCCCTACTTTGGCAGTTTTAAAAGCAGTACAAAACAAGATGGCTAAGTCCCAGCAAAGTTATAATAAACTGGTCGTGTGCCATCGGCTATAGACTTACCTGAAACACAGGGATACATTCATGCGATTCCTCTTTGAGCCTGGCACTATCTACAAGAAACTACTGGACTCTAAGAAGCACATGCTTGCAGACACTGTTACATCAGAGGCCTTTTTTAAAAGTTAGATTTTAACTGGATTTAAAAGAATGAAAGGTATTTCCTGGGTTTTATCAGGGCAATTTCCCAAAAGATTTTTGCCCCCACTTCTTAGTACAAGGATTAAAGCCACTTAGCAAATTAGAGGGTATACTTGCCACTTAAAATGCTATTAAGAACATATAAATTAAGAGATCTTTAAAAAGCAGTACATATTCGAAGGAGCTGTTTTAACAGTTTTCTATGAAATTAGTCAAAAAGTATCAAATATCTGAATAAAGGAGATATCTACTTTCTGACCACACGAGGCTATGGAGAGATAGGGACCACATATCTACAGTCAAGAAAGAGCCTTTCTATGTTTTATCATCACGTGACAAGTTATCACTGTCAAGTTTTCACTACAACTTCATTAAAATACCAAGCCACACACACACAATATAACACAGCACAAGGAGGACAGCGACATATTTTTCCGAACTGCAAAATGGCATCTGCAGAATGTCTCAAAGGAACGACAAAGGCACTTCTTTAGCCCAAACAAAGAGAACAATGTTTCCACTAGGACACTACAGGACTATTGCATTTCAGGGGGGAAAGGCAGTAAAAATTAACACAAAACAGAGCTGAAAGTGCAGAATGACAGTCTGTGGGGAAGAATTAAAAGAAGCTATTGAGAATACAAGTTTCATGTGTTATAGTACACAAAATTAAAAGAGGGCTTGAGGTTTTAAAATTTTCATTAAATTTGAAAAGAAAATTACCTTTAAAATTCAAAATGTAAAATTACTTATTGGTTGAATCAATTAAGTGTTTTAGATTCACAAACACCATGCATCTATGTTGTTTAAAAGATGGCTTACAAACATTCCTATGCCAGCACATGGATCATTTCACTTCATTTCCCATGACCACTCTACTAGAAATGTACTATCGATGCCTCCATTTTATAGATAAGGAAACTGAGGCTTGCAGATATAAAATGATTCAGTAACAAGCATATCTGAGTTTCAACTGTAACTCTTTCACTTATTAGCTACAAGACTTTGACTTTCTTTCCAAGATACTTTGACTTGCAAGACTGTCAACACCAAATAATGTTCACAAGGATTAGAGACAAACTATTGTCAAAAATAGGACAAGAAAATTCCTAAAATAGCATACTAAAATGGAACTAAACGCTTATTAAATGGAGGTGAAGGTGAAGTTGTGATATACCCATTCAATCATATAATGTCTTTAAAACACTGATATGAAGAGGACTTAAGAAAAGCCTTCGGGGCGGGGGGGGGTGTGGCGGGAAGCTGTGAGAGAATGCCAAGAGTCAAGGTTAATTACAAAATACAGTAGACAGCTGAGTATATTTAATGGAAAAAGTTCACAACAAAGAGAAACTGATTGTTCCTCACTTTTACCTGAAGGGTATATACTTATCTTCAGTGGAGAGTGCCCTAAAAAACAATTGGATGACTTTTGTACTGTAGGAAAAAAACAAGCAGTAGACTCTGATTCAAGTCAGTAAAACCAGTAAATAAGTTACCAACAGGTAAATTTTTCTCATAACTAACATTTTCTCATAAATTTGTTAGCCCTGCTGAGACTCTAGCTACCTCATCTTCCTACACTCCAGTTCTGATCACATCATTCACCTGTTTGGAAAACCTCAGTAACTGCAAAAACAAAACCCAAATTCTTCCACCTGAAATGCAGTGTTCCAAGCTCTGGCCACACCCTCCTTTCTAACTTTTCTGCTCAGTAGGAGGTATGACGATTTCTAGTCTTGAGGGAGGAAAAAGCCAAGAGTCTCCAGGCTTACTCCTCGAAGCATGCCCATCACAACCACCACCGTCAGGCAAAAGCCAGCCACCAGCCATGCTCTGTCCAAAGACTGTCATCCCTCTCTCCTCCAAGTGCCCACAACACTCCCTTACCCCCTTCCAGAGCTCTGCACTGTCTGTAGTACTGATCCTATGAGCACATCTTAGCCACCATACTTAACATGTCTGTCTTATCTCTGGATCCCCCAAAGCAAAACACACACTCCTTTGCACAAAGTTATGCTTAGTACATTTGAGGAGAACGAGATGAGATTATAATGAAAACACTTATTATAAAACAAACTGTGCACCTGTTTTTTCAGGCAATTCCTGGCACTGTCATCTTATTTTTCTATTATCAAGATAGTCACCTTCACGATTCAATAAAGTAAGCCTAATATTAAATTAAATGGCCCTCCAATGGAATAAACACTATTTTGGCACATTTATGCCAAGAAATGTCATGCCATCTTTTAAGATTCATACAAGGAAAATGTAAGGAGTGTGAAACAACTATCTTCACCAAATGATTGGTTCTCGTGGGTTAAGACTGACCTAAAGAATCACCACCTTCAAAAAGGTACTGAATTCTGAGAGAAGCAAGAAGGAAGTAGAAGCGGCTCTGAACTGAGTCCTGCAACAAAACGTTTGGGGATATACAGTCCTCTTGAACCATGAGTCTGGGAGGGGCCTGAAAAACTAATGTAGCCAATCCTTTGCATCAGACACGAGAGAATCTAAGAAATTCTGAGCTAAGCGAAGGAATTATTATTTTTTTAAAGAATATTGTAAGAAAAGGCAGAAACCTAACTTCCCAGCCAGGTTTGTTTTTTCCAAAACACGTTTTCCTCTTGGTTTTTCTTTTCCCAGTGTACCTCACACTTGAAAACTTCCAATTCCCCACAGGTGTAAAAACAGTACGAAAATGCAGACTGGTGGCTTTTTTTTTTTTTAACCACAGCATTTCTATAACCTCTCCTTCATGCAAAACATTCACCAGAGACAAGTATGGAAGATTCTGTTCCTTTCTCCACTCAGGGTGACACAGACGATCACAGCAGAAAGCAGGAACAAGGGGAACGTGCAGGAAAGCAGCAGCTTTGGCTCTCAGAGCCAGAACCACAGGCAGGAGAGGTGCTCTTCTTCTGGAGCACTCGAATCCAGCTGTATAATTACACAGAGCTTTCAGGACGGATGGATGCGAATACAATACAAGCTTATCTTCCAGGAGAGCTGGCCAGCCCAAACACCCAAATCAGGACCGTACTGCAACCAGCTCCACAGCTGGCACCTCCCTGGCCATCATCCCCTACTTACTTTAGCTGCATAACAGGGCCCCATGAGACAGAATTCAGGGCTATTCAGTCCATCCCAGGAGAACAACATAGAAGTAACTTAAATACCACGACCCCTCATAGATCAAAATAGAGCATCTAAAGAAAAACACCAACTCACGTTCACGGGGACTGGACTCACAGGGTGAGCACTGGGCTCCTCGGAGCTCACACCAGCAGCCCCGCTCCGCGATCACTGCCACCAATGTGTGCTCGTGGGCACAATCCAAGGACGCCTGGATTAAGATAAACGCCTTAAGGAGCGGTGCTGACACAACTCAGTTCCTAACGCTTATGTCAGGCGCAGCCCAGCCCCGGGTCAGGAAATAATGCGACTGATACTAGAACCCAACGGTAAACACAAGTATCTTTTAGGAGGCAGTGTTCCTTTTCCAATCATAAAATTCATCCCTAAATTATTTTCCTCTTTTCACTGACCCGAACAGAAACATATGGAAAACCAATTCCCCATAGCCTGCAGAGTATGCAGAGCCATTATTACTTAAAAATAATGAATAAAACAAAAAGACTTCAAAAGAAATAAGATCATATTCTAGTATCATGAGACTTCTTTAAGGGAAAAGAACACAGGTGTGTGCCCATAAACATCACACACATGTACTGGGTCCCTAGAATGATGTGGCTGCTGTCCTGCGGTCAACTCTTGGAATCAGTCTCCTTTAGCAGCCTATCTTCTATGTCCTGACAGTTTTCCGTAGTGAACAAGTTGAAAGAGGAGGAGAGCTCGACACCTATTCTAAGGCAAGCAACCCCACAGGAAAAAAAGGAGTTGACCAAAAACGAGACTCTTTATACGATACTGAAAAACTTTTTGGAATAAATTAAGCACAGAATTAAAAGAAATGCAGAGCACTGCCAGAAAAAAAAAGTTTCTTAATTCTGTTTCTTCCTACTTCAGTCACTCAAGCTCTTTCTGTCATATTCCTCACCCAACATGTAAGCTGTCATCTCTAGTGGAGTTTCCCCACCCACTACAATCATTTGAAAAACTTTTGGGAAGAAACCAAAAGTATAAGCATCTTTGCCAAATGACATTCGGACTTTTGTCCCCACCCTAATAGTTGGCTGTTTATCCTTATTTCTCGATCTCTTTCCATTCTTACTCTTTCCTTCTTCCTCTACCTACAAATGTATCCCAGCCATTATTCCCTTTCATCTCCACTTCCTACCCCCGAGTTTTCAACACTAAGTTTCTTCATGCCCCTCATCCCACCTTCCATTTCTTCCCTCAAGATACAGCAAGTTCAGAAATGTACAAAACCTTAAGTTCTTCAAGATGCAGAATCTGAAATATGCTGAAGACTTCCTGTGGAGGAATTTTTCCAAGAAAAACAAAAACAGGATTCTCCGTCACCTATTTTTCAGACAGCCCTGCAGAAGCCCACCCATCAGCTGTTTTATACAGTTTCTTCTAGCCTAAGTTCAAACAGAGGTGAGGGTGAGTCTGAGGCTATGTGTGCCAGTACATTGTATGAATCCATAACAACTGCCTCAGAAAGGACAGCTAACTACTTGCTGACCAAAACAATGTGCATATCATACTAGACGTGCTTTTTCTGCAGAGATATTCCTGAAATTGGCGGTACCATCAGGACAACCAAACTCAGAGAGCAGGCCATGTTCTCTGCTTTGCCCTAAATGTGCTCAGAACTTTTTTAACAAGTTACAATAATAATAGAGTGAGCCCACAGGTACTCTGCTGGTACTATGGAGAGGGGGCCAAGTGAAGGGGAGAGAAGTGGAAGGAAGGAAAATGACAAGACAACATCCTGTCCTTGAGGAGCCAAGAGTCTCATGCACGCAACCGCATGGGAAGTGAACGTTCATAAGATGTTACTGTTTGCAAGACAACAGTAGAAGAAATGCAGGCACACAACCTCATGGAAAGTGAAAGTTCACAAAATGTTACTGTTTCAAGACAAGGGTAGAAGAAATGCCGTAAGACTGCCTGAGTAGTTGCCAAAGGAATTAGACAGCCAGGAACTCCTATGGGAATTCAGCAAAATAAGGAAAACAGAATTCCAGAGAAGAGGAAATTTGGCAGAGGAGATGATAATTAACAGTTTGGCAAGACCACTAAAAAGGTTGAAGAGATTTATTGGTTTTAACATGACAGAAAGAAACACTTCAAATATGCTTGTGCTAAGTGTAAAGCACACATTTTTAAACTTCACTTCTTTCAGGTTCACATCAAATAACCCTAAAATAGCAACAATCCAGCCATCTCATAATGGTTTCTAACATCTCCAAATCACTTGGGGCAAATTAATTTAACTACACAGGTGTGTTTGAGTAGTCTCAAAGTTTCACTTTTTTTTCATACTCAAAGTTAGAGTGAGATGGATTAAATTATCTGGGGCAACAATCTCTAATTTATCCTAGAGATAATTATTCACAAATTTTTGCCAGTACATAAAGTAAAATAGGCAGAATGGGATAGTTAAAAGTATATTGGTATAGATGGAACCAGTTCTAATGCCAGTTCTGAAAGTAACAGGAATTTAGAGCAGGTCATTTAACTTCATTTTATTAAATTACCTAATCTATAAAATATAGCGAGGATTCATTACCTCTTAAAGTACCTCATAGTTCTAAAATTCTGCATTCTAAAAAAAAAAACAAAACTACTTGGCATGGCAAACGCAACACAAAGTTAATGAAAGTAAATGTCAAAACCATCGTATGAGCCCTACTTGTGAAATGTACATAAATATGCATGTACTGAAGCATTTATCCTATAACCTCTGAATGTATTCTAACACCACCAAATGCATTTTTTACAAAATAAAAATATAATATAAAGAAATTATGTATTAAAGTGGGAATGAGGATGGCTTTTACTATTTATGTTTCTCTGTATTGCAAATTTTATTCAACAAACACATAAATTTATCATAAAAAAAAAAAAACCCAATCCCTGAATCCAAGCTTGACATTTGGAATCAGAGTTCTTCAGCCTCTGTGAATACACTGGAAATCAGAGTTCTCTTGGAAACACTCCAGGCCAATCTTGGATAAGGGGGAAAGTAGAGGGAGGAAGCCCCTCAATCTTGTTTTTTCACAGCTACTTTTCTCTTCTGGTCTGAACCCCCTCCTCCGTCCCACCCTTCCCCATCAAAATCTCTTGGGAGTGATTGAACGCAAGTAACCTAAAACTGGAATTTCTGGGACTGCGTGATCTTCCAAAAGCATTTTATTTTCATCTCTCTACCTACACACATATACACACACACCCAAAATTGGATTTCATACTTATTCTGCAACAAATCCTCACAGTAGTACTTAAACATCCTTTAAGAAAAAAAGGCATGGGCAGGCTATATTGGAAAAAAAAAAAAAAGAATGATCTGGCACCTGCGGTGGTGATGTCATTACCAGCCATGGCTCTGAACTGTCTCTGGAATGCAGCTGTGGCTAGAATCCCTTAGGCCACCCAATGCTATTTAACATAAAAACACAGTCTTTCCTGGCACAAGAAAACCTCACAGTCACACGTGACTGTACTCTGCTTAGGAATCCTACACTCAGAACTTTACGGCTTTAAACACTTTGTGTAGAGCACAGCCATCACGCAGGACCATCCCTGAAGGTCAAACTTCAGCAGCTCTAAACTGTTAACTTGCAGCAGGCTTGAGAAGGACTAATTCTGCACACCTGTCTATACGCAGTCCAGAAAGAACTGACTCATTGGAAAGACCCTGATCCTGGGAAAGACTGAAGGCATGAGGAAAAGGGGATGACAGAGGATGAGATGGTTGGATGGTATCACCGACTCAAGGGACATGGGTTTGAGCAAACTCCGGGAGTTGGTAATGGACAGGGAAGCCTGGTGTGCTGCCGTCCATGGGGTCACAAAGAGTCAACATGACTGAGGGACTGAACTGACTCATGACAGGCCAGATTTTGAGTCACTACCTTGGAAACAGAAAAAAACATACACACACCCCAACTCTGGATGAAGTGAGGACTTTGTGGGGGAAGGAGTGAGCACAGGGGGGAATGAGATATGGATGACAAAAGCAAAGCTGGGGATGGGAGTCCATGGGGTCACAGAATCGGACATGACTTGGCAACTGAACAACAACAAACTCTAAATAAGAAAATGTTATTATTTTTCCCCCACAGAAAACAGCCCTAAAGGGAGTACTAAACTCCCCAAGCCTACTTAAGATGGTCCAATTAATCCATAAAGCTTAACTGCAAATTTTAAGGAAAACACACACAAGGAGTTCCCCTAACACACATCTGCTCCCCAGAAGGACGAGTGGGGGCTGCCCCTTTCTGTCGCCCTTCGTTCACACTAAGACAGTCCAGTGAAGACTCCCGACGCTGCTACCACTACTCCAACAGGGACCGGCCCAGAGATGTGGTACCTGACCAGGGAACCTGGGCCTCCATCCAAACTGCCTAACTCTCCACTCCACCATGCCTTGATCCCTTTTTAAAAAGCCATGGAATTGTGGCCTGCTTGCCACCACCAACTCCGGACCAACATGGCCCCATAGGAAGGGAAACGAAACTCTCCACCTCTCAAGATCAGACTAGAAAGCTACAGAAGGCCTGGCAATTTACTGTCGAGCTTTTACTCCTCAGAGCGCAGGAAGAGGGACAAGGAACGTCCAGACGTGTTTGTCCGTTCTTACTTACATTCCAAAGGCAGAGCCAAGATCACACAGGGATGCTAATGCTCATTTATTTTTTTTCAAAGTCAACGAGACAGCCGAAAAAGAAAGAAGCCAGAACGTATAACTCACAATCCCCACGACTGTCCACATAAACTTTTACAGAGCTTTGTCGCCCTTACAACCCTCTAAAAATCAATTTTCAATTTTCTACAACTGACTACATTATGTGGTAAACCCGTGACTCTAAGTTGCAGAAAGCTCTCTCCCTATGACCCAGAACACATCAAAAGCCGCCTCTCCTCACCACTTAGCTTTCAAGGAATCACAGGATCTCGATTGTGACCGACACTTTGACTTTTTTCCAGTCTATTTCCCTCAGTCGGACAGAAAAGCTCCCCAGACCCAGGGTTGAGCGAGAAGCTCAACCAGTGTCTGGACCATGCTTCCCCACCACCCGACCACGTATAAAGCCTCCGCTAGAAGACAGGGGGCTGAATCCCAAACCTAGGATGCGTTCCACCCTGATCCTGCCCTCTGTACCCTCTGTTACCCGTTCCCACGGTTCCCAAACACTGTCTTTCAATTTTTTTCTGTGACCCACAGTAAAAGAGTAAACATTTTACATCCCAACCCACTTCGCAAATACACAGTAAACACACCCAGTTTTAATGGAAACACAGTTTTCAAGTGGCCACTCTGATCAGGCCTAAAGCCTAAGCATTTTGTGCTAAATCCAGCCCCAGTCCCAGTGAGCCTTCTCCCTGCTAGCAGGCTGCCTCAGCCAGGAAAGGGGGCACCTTTTTCTTCCCACCTCCGTTTCTCTTCCCCTTCCCCAAGGGGAAGCTCTGCGCAGTGGCAAAGCTCTACTCGAGTCAGTGAGGTTTGTCTGAGGTGTGATGATTGCTAATGGAAAGCTTTTCCCAAAAGGGGAAGTCTTTTTGAAATTCACATAAAATTCTGTATAGACTAGATAAGGCCCCAACTTTCATGCTGTTTATGCCATTTCACTTTCTAAATGCCAGTGTGGGCTTCTCAAATGATTTCTTGAAAAATCCTGCCCTAGACCTACCATTATCTCATTTTCATTCGTCCCAACCTCTGATTATCTTCTGTCTTTCCTTGTGAACCACAACTCCAACAACTCTGTGACCCTGAGCAGCCTGTGCCCCCAAGCCCCTCCCTGAGGCTCCGTCTTCACAACCCTCTCACAGCAGCCTGACTTCCGTGGGCCACCAGCAGACCTTTAATTCCCAGCCCCTCTCTCCTCCAGCATGTCC